>CM077667.1:64165627-64678127 GCA_039707655.1 Elymus sibiricus
TAAATTCACCTAACAAAATATTGGTGCATGCCATAAAAATAATATCGTTGGATTCGTATTTGAACATAGTTTCCGATAATATTATATTTTGTGAGATGCATTAACATTAACATTTTCTTAGTTAAATTTTTTGATAAAGAGAATATATTAATATCGCGAAGATACCAATTACACTCAGCCCCTGCACCAACAAGATATCGAAAGACATCAAGGATGCACACAGCCAAGAACAAAAAAAAAAAGAAATATAAAAACAAAGACCCATCGCAGTGATGAAACCCTCGTAACAACAACACTCTAACCACCACCAAAGACAACACCTGGACTACAGAAGAGGTTCTCCAAAAGCGACGCCTCCAAGAAGGAAACAATGCACAAGCGTTGTCGTCGCCCGATCAAGGATCTTGAGTTTTCACTCTAGAGAGAGTCCGAGATCCCCCAAAACAATGCCTTCACAAGACCATTGCCAGGTACAACCAATGAAGACCAGACCTTGGGCTTTCACCCTCAAGATCGCGGCTCGGTACCCGAGAAGCACCCAAAAAATGTTGTCCACCTGTGTTGCCGCCCCCTTCTGCCAAGGCCGTCGTTGCAAGTTCTCAACACCCGACGCACAGGAAAAAACCATGTGCCGCCATTCTTCAACACAACCAAAACACTTCTCTGCCATGACAAGTCTCCGGTCGCAGCACCGTAACCTTCTTCCCCATTGCCAACGCCGTGAAAATCTATACTTAGACATGTCCCACAGCACCGGCAAGACAGCGAAGCTTCATGGGACGTCCTCATGAACCCTCTCTGGCCGAAGATGAGGACGCGTCCGACCGAATCAATTCCGATCAAGATATCCAGTGGCGCCATGTGCCAAAAACTGAAATCCTTGAGAGGAAGACCGGAACCCGTCGGTGTCTAGACCGAGGAGGCTTTCATGCAGCAGATCGAGGTTTTGAGCACGAAGAACAGTAGGGCCAACCATCATGGGACTCCCCTGGATCCCAACAGACTGCCGCCGCGATCACGATGAAGAACCGAGGACCGGCCGCCTCCGAGCTCCGTGCAGCGCCCTAGCAAGGCATGCTGCATACATCACACAGGAGTAGAATCCATCGCCTGCAGCCGCCACTAGCAGCACAACGCGGCATGGCACAAACGGCCACCACGCGCGATTCAGCAGTCCGCGTGCAGCAGATCAAGGCCAGCAGCACACAACCCGCTTCCGCATCTGGCCGGCTGCTGATTTTGCTCGCTGCTGCTACAGCCCCTATTTAGCATGCATGAACAGCCGCTTAGGATCAGGGATGATCCATGAGGGACCGATGCCGTGTCGCCGTTGCTCACTCCAAGCCGCCGCCTCGGACCAGAGGGCCCCGCCGCCACCGCCGGCCGCACGGGCTTTGTCCGGCGGCGTCGTTCGGCAGCGGCGAGGGAAGAGAGATCGGAAGGGAAGGCCGCAGAAAACGGATCAAAATCGCCTCCCGTGTCGCCCGTCCGGACGACGCGGGGGCAGCAGTTTTTTTGTTATCGTCGAAGCTTCGACTCTTGCGTCTATGGTCAAACTTTGGCACAAAATACGAAGAGTACGAGTAACCATGACGACGGAGGTAGTATATCTATACACAGTGCCTTCGTACAATATCCAATCATGAGCGGAAACGATGAATTAGAAAACTATGATCACATCCCTACAAAAATCCACAAGAATAAGAGTGCAATCTTTTACCGAAAAAGGCTTTCGCTCCGCTTTATATATAAAGCAACGATCAATAACATCTGATACAAACGCACGCCAACACAACACACGCACACACCCAAGCCAGGATACATAGGTGCTGATAGCAGCAACATCACCCCAAGCACTAACGCCACCGTGAAGGGATAAGGCCGCATACGACGAACCGTGGGCTCCAAGGCGGCGCCTTCAGGAAGGATACGACACCGGAGCGCCGCTACCGCCCGATCCGAGGATCAGAGTTTCCCCTGGAGCAGCACGACGGGCGATGAGAGCCACGACGACGCCTTCAAGAAGGGAACGAGCTTCGCCGCCGCCGGTCCGCCCGAAGATAGAGCGGATTTTCATCCCGACCAACACTCACCGCCACCGATCGCCACACCCTGGCTACCACGCCGTCCACACGGCCATGGCCACTAGGCAGCACCAAGCCACGGCCTCTGCCCATGTGCACCACGCAAACACCTCCAGGGCCGTCGCCCCGGCATCCAAGACCTAGACACCACCTCACCCGAGATCTGCCGCTACCCCAACCAAAGAGACGAGCGGAAAGGTCCCGCCTTTCACACCCCTGGGCAACCCCCAGCATCAAGACCCAATAGGCCGGCCAAAACTGGCCTCCATCGACTCGTCTTGCAGCACCGGGCGCGAGACGAGCTCGGTCCAGCGCCACCGTGTGCGAGACGAGGTCGGTCCTGCTGCACCGTGCGCGAGACGAGCTAGGTCCTGCGATGTGACACCCTGGGCTTATGCTACAGTGATCATTGTAATTAAGCTACAGTAATGATCATGAACAGTGCCACAGTGATGATTGTAATTAAGCTACGATGATGGCCGAGAACACGCTAAGGCTTTTGCTAAAAAGAAATCTAAGTCGATCACCGTTGGAATCGTTCCGAAATTTAATTCCGTTGCATTTTAAAATTTGTCGGAAATGTGCTTCAAAAAGTTTGACGAAACCGGAATTAAAAATGTTGGATGGATCGCAAATATTCTGTAATGTTTTATAAAATTAAAACGGGAATTTTTAGAATTTGTTTGGTACCCTAAAAGTATTTAAAACGACTTTTAAAGCGTAGGGAAATTTAGACCCGAAAACGGACTGAAATTAGACGAAATCAGACGGCCCGGTCAGCCAATATAAAAAGGTGGGCGCTGGGGAAACCCTAAGTACCAGCCCCCGCGCCCCGCGCATTCCCCCCCGCCGCCGCGCGGCTCCCACCCGAGCCGGCCCGCTCCTCCCCCCCACGCCGACGAGCCGGCCGGCCCGCCGCGCCCGGCCGCCTGCCCGCCGTCGCCTGTCCCTGCCGCCTGCCGCCTCCCCGCCGCCGGATCCGCGCCGCCCGACGCCGCCGCCTGCCACCTCGCCGCCCCGCCGTGCTCCACCGCCCGCCGGTCGTCGCCCCGGGATGAGCCGCCGCCGCTCCTCCGTACCCCCCCCCCCCCCCCCGACCGCTGCCGCTGCCGGCCCGACACGGCCGGCCGCGACCGTGTGTACGTGCGTGCGGTTGTGTGTGTGTGTGCGTGTGTGTGGATGTGTGTGTATGTATATACATACGTATGTATGTATATACATACACATGTAATTATACACATATACGTATTTATTAATATAAAAAAGGGTGAATTTAGAAAATAAAATAAATAAATAAATATTAATATTATTAATTAATTAATTAGTTTAATTAATTAGATAATTAAGTTATTAATTAGTTAATTAATTAATCAGTAATTACTGTTTAGGTTAATTAAACAGTAATAATTACTGTTTTGGATAATTCGGAATTAATTCGAATTAAATAATTAAATTAATTTCAGAATATTATTAAAACTTTAGAAATTAATATAAAATAAACCGTAGCCCGGATCGAAAAATTTTGAACATGAAAGTTGCTCAGAATAATTCTACGGTTCCAACAGCGCAGTCCGTTAGTCTGTCACCTGCCCCTAGCATAGCACACCTGCAACTTTTCGTCTGATTCTGGCAGATGAATAGTGCATGACTTTAATAAAATAATTCCGGATAAATTCCTAAATTAACTAGAACACTTGGATAGACAGTATATCAACCCTGCACTGCCTCCTAGCTGTCCCATGCCTCTGTCACCGCAAACCTGCAACCGTTCCCCTCCGGTCATTTGTCCAACATTTGTCCGGGACCGGGAAAACATTTCCGGATGGGTTCCCCCTTCTCGGTGTCGTGTAGTACCGCGTTAGTGCATGCCTAGCTAAGCATTTTGTCTTGTCATGCATCATGTTGCATCTGTGTGCATTGTATTTATTGTTTCTCCCCCCCTCTTCTCTTCGGTAGACCCCGAGGCTGACGGAGCTGCCGGGTACGACTACGCACTTGACGACCAGCCTTTTTCCGCAGAGCAGCAAGGCAAGCAAAACCCCCTTGAGCATTCCGATATCACCCATCTCTCTCCCTCTTATGCTTGCATTAGAATTTTGCTACTGTATTAAATAGCTCCTATTCTGATGCATAGCCTGTTTTTGATGGACTGCTACTACACTGGTATCATATCAACTGTTTAGCTTAGGTGGATCGGTGAACCCCTGAGACCCCTTAGTCCCAGTTGCCCCTGCTTGATCATCGACGACACCGAGGACGCGAAGACAGAAGACTCAGTCATTATGACTGACAAGCCGTTACCGACACAGCACCACACACCCCTTTAGTAGGGCACTGCAGAGCTACCATCGAGTGCCGAGGGTGATACCTCACTTAGCACTCCCGATGTTATTTCTGTAGCGTAGTTATCGGTAATGGGTGTCGAGGGTGATTCCTCCCTTTCATTTACCGGTAACGACTCTTGTCTTACTCTTACCTCGAGTGGGGACCATCGAGGGTGATTCCTCGTATCTCCACTTGGTGTATAGACACACGGTTACCACGACCGGGTTACTGATACATGTTAAAGACGGGTCGGCCCCAAGGGTACCCGCGAGAGATATTGGTGGGATGCGCCGCAAGGCATCCGGAGACTTGGTGGGGTGCGCCGGAAGGCACTCGAGTGTTCTTGGCGGGGCGACGAGCTGCAATATGTTCGAGCTTGCCCCGCACCTAATAAATTGCTAATGGGTTGGGTGCTGGATCTGAGTTAGGTCATTGGCCTTAATACGCACTAACCTTCGCGTGGGGTAGTTATGGGCACTCAGCGTCGTTGTATCAGCCGAAGCTCTTCGGACGTCAGCAATGGAGCGGCGCGCGACGGATTGGGCTGGAACGTACAGCTCTGGAGTGGAGTGTACTAGGTCTGTTTCCGGCCACGTACGCACCGTGCAGGTGTGCAAAGGGTGATTGGGCCCATGACCCCTGAGCACATAGGATTTAGACCGGCGGGCTGGCCTCTTCGATGAGTCTAGGTGGGGCGACGACGTGCTGATATCCCGAGGGCGGACATTACCCCGGAAAGTGTGTCCGGCCAGAGGTGACTCAGGCGCGTTGGGGAATATGTGGTGCACCCCTGCAGGGATGAAATATCTATTCGAATAGCCGTGTCCACGGTAACAGGACGACTTGGAAAGGTGCTATGACCTTATACAACTTTAATCATAATTTAATTTAAAATGAATTATGGCTCCGGGATTGCTTCCTCGCGGGGAGTCGAGGAAGGATCTCTGGGCGTGTTACTTAATTAAAATTGCTACAACAATATGACTATGTATATGAGATGCAGGTCTACTCTCTTCTCATGCTGCAAGATGCTGAAGATGCTAGTCTTCGATAGGACTAGGTCTTCTCCTTATTCTTGCTTTCCTGCAGTCAGTCCAGACATTAACCCTTTTATTGAGAATGATGCATATCTAGTTTAGTCCTGATATAAGTCTTGCGAGTACTTTGGATGAGTACTCACGCTGCTTTGCCTCCCCTTTTCCCCCTTCAATACGTTGCTGCGTTCAGAGGTTGGAGCCCCGGAGATGGAGTTCGCTGGAGACGGCTACTACACCGCCGATGGAGCTTACTACTACGTGGAGACTGCCGACGCTCAGGAGTAGTTAGGAGGTTCCCAGGCAGGAGGCCTCGCCTCTTTCGATCCGTTATCTTATGTTGGTGCTGGCCTTCTTAAGGCACCCTTGTCTAACTTATGTCTGTACTCAGATATTGTTGCTTTCGCTGACTTGTGTTTGTCGGAGCTTTATATTCGAGCCCTCGAGGCCCCTGGCTTGTAATATTAAGCTGTATGACTTTATATTTGTGTCTTTTGTCGTGTTGTGGTACTAATCAGTGAGTCCCTAATCTTGGCCGTACGCCTTGCGTGATTGATTAGCGTACGGACGAGAATGGGGGCGTCACATGCGACACCGTGCGCGAGACGAGGTCGGTCCTGCCGCACCGGGCGCGAGACGAGCGATGGATTGCAGCTGGGAGAAGGACAACCCTACGATGAAGTAACGCCCAGACGATCAGGAGAAGAAGCGAAGGCCGACACAAGACGACTGCGGACGAGCCGACGTCGGAACAAGCCAGCCGCCGCCGCAGTCGACCTGCCAAGCCGCCGTGGAGCCATCCACGGCCGACGCAAGAGCCACACCAGGCCACTGCCCAACCCGCGCCTCCCGCCGAGCTCGAAGCGCGGGAGTCGACGGGCACGCACAACCACCAACACAACCGGCCGCCACAACCACCAAGCTGCCGGCGACCATCCTCCACCCGGGGCTCAGACGAGCACCCGCCACCCCCTCGCGCCGCTAGCCGGCCCCACGACACCGGATCCGGGCGGATCTGGCCGAGCGCCCGCCCGCGTGCCTCCACCTGGGCCGAGATCGAGAGCAGCCGCCGCACCCCGCACGGAGGCCAGGCCGCCGTCGCGTCACCACCAACCAGCAAGGCAGCAACGCCGCCGCCCCGCGCCGCCGCCGTCGTGCCGCTGGGCCCTGCCGCAGCCCAGCGCCGCCACCAGAGTTCGTCGTCCCGCGCCGGAGCCCCACAGGCAGAGGAGATGAAGACGCCCCGCCGCCGCCGCGCCGACCGGGCTTTGCCCGTCAGCTCCTGCCGGCGGCGGCGGGGGAGGGAGGCAGGGAGGTGGGGTCGGGAGGAGGGGCTGCTAGGTTCCCTCCCGTCGCTCGCGGGAGCGAGCCGGGAGGGTCGGGGGAAAGAACCTGGATTTTCTAGCAGTGCAATCTTTTTAGGCCGAATAACTCGATAATCACTGTATGTCGCCCCACTTACCATGCACGGAGCCATCACCCCTGCCATCAATGACATGACCCGGCCCAATTATTGGAGGGGAATAAAATGTACAGGTCAACTTTGATGGTTTCTTCAGCCCCACTGGGTGCCTCTTCTGCAAAGCAATTTTCTCATGCAAACTGGATCAATTACCGAGTTATGTTCTTTACACGTTATAATGTAACAAATCAGCTCTGGAAAGTACTAGTGAAGAAATAGAAAGGAACGTTTAAACAACTATTAACAGAATTAACAACCCTTAAGTTATCAGCAACCTTGCTTTCATTGTCGGCACTTCTAACCAAACTTCCCGAGGTCAGACCTATTGTGGACTCACTGCAGTGTATGAATACACCTGTTTCTCTTACAAAAAATTTAGGATCATCAGTAGTGATAAAATAGGAAAACAAATATTCCCTCCGATCCGAAAGTTATACTAAAGCAGAGTCAATTAATATGTATCGGACGAAGTACTGAAAGTAATAAACTTATAATGTGTACAGTTACCAGTGAATGAAGCCAGTGCGACAACACTCAGATACATATTTGAAGCTACACTTTTTGTGAGTTTGGTCCAGATATCTCCATCAAATTTCTGCTCAAAACTATAACGCAAGACAGGGTCAACAGCCCCTGTGCGACGTATTTTGTGGGAATTGGAAGGAGTGCGACGTTGTTTGAGCGAATGACTGTGGTGCGACACATTTGATAACGTAAATAGCCTAGGCACGACATGACCCTTAAACTCAACTGATGCCCTCGTTAGCTGTTAGGGGTTGGACCCACCACTTATCCACGCGCGGGACCCACCACTTGTCCACGTAAGCGCGGGACCCACCTGTTCGCAGCTAGAAGAGACGAGCGCCCGTGCCCATTCGCCCGCCGCCGCCCATTGCTTCCCCTTTCCCCAATCTTTCTCTTCTTCGGCGACCTAGCGCAGATGTCTACCTCCTCCGCCACGCACTCAAAATGGCGACAGTATGGTCCAGTGCCGCTCACAAGGTGCCCTGACTGTCCACGCCCAGAGCCTCTTAAACGGTGGGTCAGTAAGACTAATGACAATGGCAATCTTGGGCGCGAATTTGTCAAATGCTTGAGCAAAACAATGGCAGAAAGGGATGGCAAGGTTAGATCCCAGTTCTTAGCCCGTTCTTTCGCTGCCATTTGCTCCGATTTCTCCATATTTCATTTTTTCTCGTCGAATTTGGGATTTAAGGTTCATGTTGTTGTTTTCAGATCCTGAAGAAATGTACCCATTTCGAGTGGATGGATGATTATATTGAGAGGATTCAGTTTGATGGCTATATTGATTCGAGCGGGGCCGCAACCTGGGAGCTCAATTTGGGCGGGGTGCCGCCGATTACTGTGGAGAATTTGGGGAGCTCGGAGAGAGGGGCGGGCAGAGTCCTGCCGATGGCGAGGTATGCTGAACTGCACGGGGAGTCCGAACTGAACGAGGAACTGAAGAAGATCAAGAAACATCTAATGCAGATGATCGATTTGCAGAAGCAAGCAAATATCATGGCAGGGGGTTCTATTGTTGTATCATTGCGCTGTTTTTCTTTTACTTGTTGTTCATCCGTCATTAGAATGGGCATTTAGGCCTGTCAGGGCAGAGGACGCGATCTGTGCGCCATGCCAAGTTCATGTAACTGAATCGAAGCAGCAATTTGGAAAATTATTTAGTGTTCATGCCCCTGTTTTTGTTCTTCAGTTAACATAGTGCACACCCAATTTCAGTTTCTAGTAGAAAAGAAATCTGGGCTGCCGAATAGATGTTGGGCCGTGAGAAAATAACCAGACCCAAAGAGAAACCAGCCCACCCGCGTAGGGGCAGCAGCCCTTTTTTATAGCATAGAGGCACCCATGTTTAGCGAAAAATGTTTCGACTAAAACCTCTAAATAAAATGTTTCTTCGACAAATAAACCTCTAACAAACATATACTTTTTTACTTGTTTTTACTTTGGCCAAATTTTTGTTCATGGAACAATGTAAATAAAAATACGGCAAAATGGAAAGAGTTAGCACACATTTTACATGTTTTACTTGTCTTAACTCAAACAGAAACTTTTCTTTTTTAACTTTTGAAAAATAATACTTCTGTTAAGTGTTGAATGGTTCATGGAAATATTTGTTACTCCTACAAAAATGTTGTTCCATGTGGTGTTACTTGCATGACTCATAAATACATAAAAAATAGAACTTCTCAGGCCCCTTCACAATATTTGAAACATATCAAAAAAATGCAAGGAGAAAAAGCACACTATTACTTGAACAAAACATACATATATTAGCACGAACATAACATAGATATATAGTAGCACGAACATCACCCTTATAACTTGGGCTCTCATAACATAGAACTTCACGCCCCCCTTACAACTCATTACTACTCCCTCCGTCCCATAATATAAGAGCGTTTTTGACACTAGTGTAGTGTCAAAAACGCTCTTATATTACGGGACGGAGGGAGTAATAATTATCAGCCCTTATAACTTGGGCTCTCACTACATGGATAGGATACATGATAACTCACGATAACACACCCTTAGAACATAGCTATAGCTTGCACATGATCAACCATGGGGGGCCCGACATGGAGACGTCTTCACTCCTCATCTTCCGGCGGCCGGTTAGGGAGGGCGGGAGAGTGCATGTGGCCTAGGGTGGGGAAGATGTAGTCGAGCTGGCTGAAGCTGTTGTATGTTGAGAACGCGATGAACTCGCATCCACAGAAGAAGGACCGGCCGAGGAGATGGTAGGCATCAAAGGGATTGGTGAAGCGGACGATGAGGCCACTTCCTCCAATGCAAGCCTCCCTGATGTTGAACATGAGTGGAGAGCCGGGAGGTAAGTGACGGTAACCGGCCCTAATGAACACGGTCGCAAACTCCATTGGACCCCTCCACATCGAGATTGCCCACACCCGGAGCTCGTTCTCGACCATGACCCCGGCGGGGTACTCCCTCTCCGACACGATGTTCGGCACGAGGAAAGTTGGCCCGACGTATTGCATGGTGCCGGTCGGGTGGGCGTGGCTTGGATCTGAGATGCGAGTGTGGAGTTTGGGATTGAGAGGGGAGAGATGTGCGATGGTTAGAGGTAGAAGAGGTGGGGTTAACTAGGGGGATCCATGATGCCATTTGCCCTTCATCGTGGTGGGAAAGTGCCCGGTGTGAAACGTGTTGCCCTTCATCGTGGTGGGAAAGGGCCCGGTGGGAAACGTGACAGTAATGGACGCCTTAATTTGCCCGTCATGTAACGCGCAACACGCCGTTTGAGCGTCCTTTGAGGTGCATCGATACCCATCATGCCAGTATTGTGTCGTGGAAAGAGGAGCTTGCCGCCATGCACGGCTTACTGCATCGACGCGAAGAGGGGGTTAGCCGCTGGTTTTTTGGGCGTCTCTACATCGTGGTCTGCCCGCTGCATCGTGGTCTTCCCGCTGCATCGTGGTCTGCACGCCTTGATGCGACGCTGCATCGGGGCTAATGGTAGGCATGCGACAGTTTACTGCGTCGAGAGGGGTGGCGGAGCAGGGCTACGTCGAGGGTGCGACGGAGCAGGGCGGTGCCGTGTGGGCGAGTGGGCATGCATGCAACGGGCACGGGCGCCGCGAGTGGGCATGCATGCTGCAACGGGCGCGGGCGCTGCGGGTGGGCATGCATGCAACGATGGAAAGGGCGCTGCGTAAGCTTGGTCCATTGACCGCGTCAACTCGTGCCGTGGGAATTAAATGAACGGTCCTGATGCCCCAACGAGAGAGGCTGATCCAAACCCCACTGATTCAGCCAATCAACGCGTCTCATGCGGATCAATGGACAATGTAGCTAACCGTAGCGCCTGATCTCAACCGTCCACGCACAACGATCGATGACCCGGGAGTGTGCTGGGTTTTGAGAGGTTTTGATGGGTTTTGAGAGGGTTTATGTGATTAGGGTTGAGCATAACTAATTCAAAAAAAATAAAAAAAATATAAAACTTGCGCACATAGTCTTCTTATGTCGTATAGTAACGAGAAAAATATATAAATATGATTTACATACATTTTTACAAAAAATCCTTCACTCAATTGTCATTGCTCGAACAATCTAGTATGAATTTCAAGGGAGAGAGCAGGGGGCGCCCGAGAGTAGGTGGGTTTTTGAAAATGAAAAGTGTGAAAACCTCACCAAAGCTTCATTTTGGAGTGACTAAGAAAGATCTAAACTTACTTTCTCATTTTCATGTTTTAAACTTGTTTTATATATGATTTTCTATTAAACCTTCTTTTTTCAAAAATAAAATAAAATAATAGAATATTAATTCAATAAATAGTGAGACTTTAGATTTACACTATATAGGTAGAATAGATGTGTAGAAAATTTATTTGGCTGATTTAGACAAGGTGCAAAAAAAACTTGCTTAGAAATGAGGTCGTTTACCCTACCTTTAGAGGTCAATTGAAACACACTTTTCATGACTATGAGTTTAACTTAGTAAAAAGGCTCGGATTGATCAGCTAACAAACATATCTGAGTTGAAGGACTTGAGATAGAATTGAAACATCAATACCCCAGCCCTAATTCAAATTTAAGCCCAAATTTGAATTTAAAACAATGACCAAACAAGTTCAAATAGAAATACGGGGATACATAGTGCGTACCAGTACGCACCAAGTTACAAATATTATTACATGACACAAATTTTCAAAAAGTTCTCTGTTCTACCTCTTCCTACCACGCCGCGTGCCCTTCTTCGCCTTAGCACTTCTTGTTGTTGGTTCTACTACATACACAAGTTCACTGATCATCTTGGTTTTCTTCATTGGTTTCAACACCTCGTCAGCATACACAAGTGATTCAATTTTTTCCAGTTTCATCCTCGAGAGCAGTGTCTTCAGTCTGAATGGTGACTGTAGTTTCAGTTTCTTCGGTGTGCACCTCGACATGAGTTTCTTCAGTCTGAACCTCGACACGCTCAGGTTCAGTTTCAACCTCAAGTGCAGCTTCTTCAGTCTGAATGTTGACTGCAGCAGGATTTTCCTTAGTTTGCACATCGACACGCTCAGGCTCACGCACACTTCTCTTCTTTCTGCAACCATTGACTCTTGCTTTTTTTTGTTGGCCAACACTCTTTAACAACAAGGGGTTGACTTGCACGCTTCCTCCTGGCCATTGGAAAAAATGTCATAGATATAGTAGTTGGAAAAAAACACCAAATCAAAACACACACAAATAAACAAGAACATACTTTGGCTTTTCAGGAGTGTAACGGCATTTGACAGATCCCACTCTGTGCCCAAGTTTCTGGCACAACTTGCATCTATTTTTGTTACCTTTTTGGGCCCTTTTTGGCTTTCCATCTTTCTTTCCCTTCTTACTACTCCCACCTTTCTCAGACCATGCCTTGAATCTACTCTGTTTAGGCCTGCCAGCCTTTCTTTTCGTCAAGGGAGGACACATGGAAAATTCAATCTCCACTTCAGGCCACTGAGACTAATTTGTAAGTGCTGGAATTGGAGTAGCATATGCAGCTTTGAATTTTGCTACCGAATAATATTCATGCAAATATGGGTGCATGTTTATCTTCGGTTGGGATGCTAAGAAAAGAATGGCATGCTCACATGGTTTATCAGTGTGTTGCCACTCGAGCCAAGTGCAATCATGCAATTCAGTGTTAACAACATGCCTCCTTCCAGTTTTGTTATCTCTAACTTCAGCACCCCAAAGTGAAGATTTTTCAACAGACAAATGTGAAAGACTTCTGCTCCTGTTGACCACCTGTTGTACCACTGCTGAAAGCTTATCACCTTGCAGACAATCACCTATCCTTCTTCTCAATTCCCACAACCGCATGAGCATGATCCTGATTTGGTCAACCATGTCATGCACATGCAAATCTTTTAACTGCTTCACCTTGTTGTTGAAACTTTCTGCCAAATTGTTGTTGATGTGATCACACTTGATGGCAGTGTTGAATCCTGACCTGTACCATAACAAAGAATGGTAGGTGTTCAGCCATGGACCAAACTCGTCGCATGCTGCCATTATCTTATCAAGATGATATGTGTGTGTTTGTCTAGTGTAAGATCTTGCTGCTGGCCACATGCGTCCAAATTCTTCTCCTCTAATTTTTTGATCAAATTCATCCACAAATGGCCGAAGCACTCCCTCTGCTTAGCATGTGGGAAAACAATTTTCATTGTATTTTCCAGCCCCTTACATGCATCTGTGTGTATAGCCAAAGGTGACACTGGTCCAAGGCATCTTTTCAACTGCATCATGAATCATGTCCATGAAGCCCCTGTTTCTGACTGAAACAAGCCAACAACAACAGGGAACATCCAGTTGTGTCCATCTAGAGCATTGCATGCTACCAACTGACCATTCCACTTGCCTGTCGAAAAAGATGAGTCTATGCTCAAATATGGACGGCACCCTACTTTGAAGCCATCGATGCAAGGCTTCAAAGCCATAAAAAACTTGGAGAACCTGACTTAACCTTCGACTGATACCTCAGTATCTATCTCCACAACACTGCCAGATGACCTCTTCTCCACCTCTGCTTTGAAGTTGTAAAGCATCCTAAAAGTATTTGCCCAATCATTATATAAATTTGCATTGCCCTTTGTTTTGCCTTCCACACTGTGGTATATTTCAATTTAATGGGGTACATCTTTTCCAAGTCTACTTTGAGTTTCTTGGCAGTAGTGTTTGGTGTTTTCGCTAAAATTCGGGTGATCTTTTCTGCAACCCAAAGTTGTGATGTCATGGTTGATACTCTCTGTGAACTTGTAATACAAGTATGCTGATTGGGGATTTGGTTAACCCTGACAATACTTCCATCAGGTTGCAGTCTAGCAGATATGTACCACTTGCAAGGCTTGACACTACCACCAAATCCTCTGCACCTCACATAAAACTTCTTTCTATCGGTCCAAACAGTCTTGGCATCAAACTCATGTTTCACTGCATAAGTCTTGAAACACATCCTAAATTCATCCATGTTTGGCCACAACTTCCCCACTTCAATGACAGGGTTTTCCTTGTCATACACATGCACCAGCTCATCATCATGTGCATCATCTACATCATCTACAGCTTGTTCCATCATCTGTCCATCTACATCTTCATCAGCATTAGCAGGCAAACTAGATTCACCCCTCTTCTTATCTCTTTCATTGACTGGAATGGCAAAAAGTTTGGCCATCTCAATGTCAGGCATTGGTGCAATGACCAAATCAGTAGGCTTATCTATTTCAACTGCATTCCAATCAACAGTAGCTGCAGTTTCAGTTCCAGCCACCTGTCCCTCTTCGGCTATTACTGTGAGTTCAGTAAACATGGGAATCAATGGCCTCTGTGAAGCCCAATCATCATCTACCATCTGCGCAGCCAAGTGTGATGGCACATATCCAACCTTCGAAAAAATATTCAGATCAACGAGCTCAGCAAAAAAATTAGCCCGTTTGCTTGTCCGGCCGTTTTGCCGATCGATTTCTTCAACAATCTGTTCACCATCTTCTATTCTGACATACTCTCACTAGTAGAAAACAGGGCACTAGTCCCGGTTCCAGAGGGCCTTTAGTCCCGGTTCTGGAACCGGGACAAACCGATCGGGACTAATGCCCAAAACCTTTAGTCCCGGTTTGCTTACGAACCGGGACCAAAGGGGCTCCACGTGGCGCTGTCTGGGCGGGGGAGGGAGGACCTTTAGTCCCGGTTGGTGTTACCAACCGGGACTAAACACCAACCGGGACTAAAGGAATTTTTAGAAAAAAACATTTAATTTTTTTTTTATTTTTTTTAAGTTTGAGCACTCGTTCCAAATCGTCTAACTTCCCGGTCGGTCACCCATACTCTCACTGCTCCAGCCCCAGCACGCTTAACTTCCTAGTTCTATCGCCCCTAGTTTCCTAACAATAGTAAGCTATCAATCCTATTAATCCTTAGGTCTTGATGTCACATGATGTAATTTTTTGAATTCCAAACAATTATTAAAATAAACAAAATAAGTAATAATAATATTGAATTTCAATGAAAATAAAATAAGTAATAATATTATTTTATTCATTTTTTTGCCATTTATTCATTTAATATGGCATAATTAATATCTTTAAATCTGTAAATCGAAATTTGACAAATAATATATCCATTATTATCAAAAAAATGTGAGGAATCTAAATATGACATCATTTATTTATTTTTAAATAAAATTAATTTTCAAAATTATTAATTTTTTTTATTTTGTAGGAAAAAATCTTCTTTTTGAAATAAATTTTTTTACTTTTGGAATTTTGAGAATCTGAGAAAACTTCACCGGGTAAACCCGGGTGAAATCGAGTCCCAATTTTTCTCTAGTTTTTTTTGATATATTAAACTTTTTTTTCGACGTCGTATGCAAAAGTTATGGCCGTTTTACATTTTTTTCTCTTTTTTTGCAAAAACGGTCAAAATTCATATTTCAAAATTTCTATATCAACTAGACACTAAAACCTAACTACATCTCAAAGGATTTTATTTTTTGAAGATTTTATCATTTTTGTTTATTTTCTACAAAACTAAAAAAGGCGGTCCACCGGGGGGGGGGGGGGGTAGAGTTTGAAAATTTCAGAACCTCTTTAGTCCGGGTTGGTGTCCATCCAATCATACCGTCGACTACATCTGCTAGCACCGTCCCAGCCAGAGTCACAACTAAGGTTAACCAAGCCAGAGTCAACCTTTTCTAACTTCATTTGCTGTTTTTCATGCATTTAATGATTTTTTTGAGCTAAATGAGCCTGAAATTGAAAAGCCCTACAAATGAACTCTGAAAAGGTTGAAACTTGGCATGGTATCATCATTTCACCCACATAGCTTGTGCTAAAAAGTTGAGAGGGTTACGACAAAAACTGGATGCACTTCGTGTACAAACTGGACCATCTCCTTCTAAGTATCAAGGTTTCGGACGAAAACCCATCTGTTACAAAGACATTTCATTTTTTTAAACTTATTTCAACTCCAGACTTTTTGTGCATTCAATATGCACCATTCAAAGCCACATCCTCAAATTTCAACCCTTTCTAACTTCATTTGCTATTTTTCATGCATTTAATGATTTTTTTGAGCTAAATGACCCTGAAATTGAAAAGCCCTACAAATGAACTCTGAAAAGGTTGTAACTTGGCATGGTATCATCATTTCACCCACATAGCATGTGCTACAAAGTTGAGAGGGTTACGGCAAAAACTGGATGCAGTTCGTGTACAAACTGGACCATCTCCTTCGAAGTATCAAGGTTTCGGAAGAAAACTCGTCTGTTACAAAGGCATTTCATTTTTTAACTTATTTCAACTCTAGACTTTTTATGCATTCAATATGCACCATACTACAACATGTTAAAATCTATAGAAAGAACTAACTAAAAATAATAAAAAACAACAATTAAATTACTAAAACAACTATATAAGCAAAACCGTATTGTTTTAATTAAAATCCTAATTTAAATTATTCTAAAAATAACCAAATAAATCTTACCGTGACAACAATCTAACACGTGACTAGGAGCAAAAAGAATTAAATTAAAAACTATTTGTAAACTCAAGTTATTCACAATCTAGGGTTTGAAGCAAATTTGAACAAATTCAAATTTAAACCATTCAAATTTGAAAACTAATGGCACAAACAGAAACTAGACAAAATTTTGAATCTAATGCAAAAAGAATCACTCAAAAACATCAAATATCCTAAAAGATATAAGCAATTTAAAACAGAAACTAAAAACAGAAAACAAATGTACAAACAGAAAAAAAACCTTTCAGAACCCCTTTAGTCCCGGTTGGTGTCTCCAACCGGGACTAAAACCTTTAGTCCCGGTTGGAGACACCAACCGGGACTAAACCTTTAGTCCCGGTTGGAGACACCAACCGGGACTAAAGCCTCAACCCCTTTAGTCCCGGTTGGTGTCTCCAACCGGGACTAAAGGCTTCACCTTTAGTCCCGGTTGGAGACACCAACCGGGACTAAAGGGTATCGGCCCCTTTAGTCCCGGTTGGTGTCTCCAACCGGTACTAAAGGTCCCATTTGAACCGGGACTGATGCCCAACTGGCTCCCTAGCCGCTCGAACCGGGACTAATGCTCACATTAGTCCGGGTTCGTAATGCAACCGAGACTAATGTGTAGATCGAGCTTGGACGAAAGCCCTGTTTTCTTCTAGTGTCTCCTTTCCAATCATCAAACCGCAACAGTGATACTTCTTGCTCTGAACCCCAAACAATATTCTCCCCAATTTTTTCCACCCATTTCTTCACTGCCTTCTATCCCATGTTCTGTAGAACTTATGGATCAATCTTTGTAAACTCAACCTCCCATTTAACAATTGTGTATCTCTTCATGTTCTGTATGCTACCATCAACTAATTTTGCCTTCGATGGAAAGAAATTGATCGTCAATTCGAAGGTCCGAGCGGCAGCATCCCCTTTGTCAGTGTCGGACAGTGTGAGAAAGGGGCGCCCGTGAGAAAGAGCAGACGAGGCCCTAATTGCATTCAAAATTGGATCGGAGAGAGGCGCATTACCTATTCGAAGTTGAATCTGGCAGCTCCATCTCAATATGCCCACGGGCTCCCCTCACAACCTATCGATTCAACAAGTGAAAACAGAGAAAACGAGGTGAGATCTATAGGCCCGAGAGGGGAACGGGACTAGGGTTCGAATTCACTCACCATTTTCTGAGAACGAGGGCTCTGCTGTCGCCACCGAGAACGCAAGATCCGCCGCCGCCAGAGAAGGAGGGGGGGGGGGCAGAGTGGGAGTGGGAGCACGGTCGGGGGGGGGGGGGCATGGTCAGCTGTTTTGACCCGATGCGGTGTTAACTAAGTTGGACCCACATCTCTTAACATAAACGGGATTGGTTGACGACCAATTTAACACCATTTAACACCCCATGTGGCCCTGGGCTATTTACACGCTCAAATGTGTCGCACCACAGCCATTCACTCGAACAACGTCACACTCCTTCCAATTCACACGAACTACGTAGCACATGAGCTATTAGCCCTGCAAGACATGCCACCTCATAACAGAAACAGGTACGAGCAAGCTTTCCTCACCTTATAAATCGGACTTGTGGGACTCAGGAGACTGCCGTGCCTTGCTTGCACCTCTTTCAGTTATACTATTACCTCCTTCCTTACTTGTGTATCCCTGCAGCAGAATGTGATAAACTCATGACTAAATCCACAAAAGTAAAACACAAATCATATGTATGCATCAGTACCAAAAAAAAACTAGAAAACTTATGTGTTAACAGTGGAAAAATGGAAAGAAAATAGGGACTGAACCCAGATGGTACTAAATATTTCAACAGAGAAAAATGGAGAAAATACCAAATCAAGATTAAAGGAACATTAATTGACTAGTTTTCATTTAAACAAGTACTCCAATAGGATTACTACAATATGTCCCCAACAGAGAAAGTACGTTAATCCTATGGTTTGGGTTGCTACAATATTTAAGAAGCAACTAGGAAACATTAAATAAAATAAGAACCACAAGATTTCAATGTTATGTACTATTCCTATCAAATTTGAAACACATGTTCTTTGAAATGATATTTTATGGATGGTTCACAAAAGGTGAGCCTTTTTTCGAAAACTAAAAGTAGGGTAGAGAGACACATACACTAGTAGAAAACAGGGCTTTGGTCCAGCCCTGAAAAGCCCATTAATCCCGGTTCACTCACGAACCGGGACCCATGGGGGCATCGGTCCCGGTTCGTGAGGCCAGGGCGCCGGCTGGGCCTCGTGGGCCATTGGTCCCGGTTCGTCTGACCCCTTTGGTCCCGGTTCCAGACACGAACCGGGACCAATGGGCCTGGCTCCTGGCTCACAACCATTGGTCCCGGTTTGTGGCTGGAACCGGGACCAAATGGTGTCCTTGAGTCCCGGTTCCAGCCAAAAACCGGGACCAATGGTCGGCCTATATATACCCCCTGCCCGCGAGCAGAGCAATGCACTGCTCTGTTTTTTTGGCCGGCCGTTGGGAGAGCTTTGTGGTGCTCTAGCTCACCTCCTATGCACATGAGGTGTTCGATGAAATGCCCGAGCCACACTTAAGCTTTCTCCTCTCGAAGCTCCTTGTCCAAGCTCCATTTTCCTCAAGATTTGTCTAGGTTTGGCGGTCCGTCATGTCCCGTCCTCGTCCTCACCGCCGTCGATCGCCCGCGCCCATCTCGGCGCCGACACCACCGTGGTTAGCCTCTTCTTCTTATCTTCTTTCTAAAAGAAAAAAGTTCTTACTTGTATGATTTAGATAGATACTTGTGTAATTTTCTTACTTTTATTATTGTTTGTTATTATATAGTGCGATAGTTTTGGTATCCGCCTCCGTCGGCCCTCGTCCTGTCTATGATTCGGATGTGGTATATATTATCTTTTATAACTATTTGTTTTATTTAGTGTTTATGACAATTATGCCGACCAACGTGACATAGATTTTTTAATCTAGGAGGTAGGTGAACCGGAAATTCCAACCGACATACGAATTCTTGTCGAGAAGTTAAATTTGGTTGAAAAAGAAAACAATTACTTGAAAGAAAAATTACAAAGAGTTGAAGAGGAGAAGATGAAGTTGGAGTTGCATGTTGCCGATGTCGTCGACGATCACAAGATCAAGATGGATGCAATGCGCTTGAAGATTAGAAAGATTAGAAAATATGCCATTCATACTGAGGCTTGGTATCATTATGCCGTTGGATCAATTGGTACCTTAGTTGCGGTTATGATCGCATTTGTTGTTGCATTTAATTTTTTTTACATAGTTTCAATGTATGTTTTAATTAGATGCTCTAGAGAGCTATATGTTGTTCAATAATGAGAACTATGTATGAACGTTATGTATTTATTTTGGTCACTACTGTACTTTGGCTTTAATGTGATGATGAATTTCTATTAATTTGGTTTTTAATACACTTTATTATATAACGCACGCAGATGAACCGGCAATGGATGTACGGTGACCGACGCACCTCCGAGTATATTAAGGGCCTGCATAATTTTCTCGAAGCGGCTGAGGCAAACAAGAAGAATGGTTTTATGCATTGTCCATGTACTGTCTGTGAGAATACGAAGGCTTTCTCCAACTCTAAAACCCTTCACTTCCACCTGCTTGAGAAGGGTTTTATGCCACACTATAATGTTTGGACCAAGCACGGAGAAAGAGGGGTTATGATGGAAGACAACGAAGAAGAAGAGGATGATGACAACTACCCGCCCCCTGAATACGGTGATGCTGCAATGGGGGAAGCTGAAGATCAAGAGGAACCAGACGATGTGCCCGATGATGATCTTCGCCGGGTCATTGTTGATGCACAGAGAGAATGCGAAAGTGAAAGGGAGAAGTTGAAGTTCGATCGCATGTTAGAGGATCACAAAAAAGGGTTGTACCCAAATTGCGAAGATGACAACAGAAAACTCGGTACCACACTAGAATTGCTGCAATGGAAGGCAGACAATGGTGTATCTGACAAGGGATTTAGTTCTCTACTGAAAATAATGAAGAAGAAGCTTCCAAAGGATAACGAATTGCCCGGCAGTACGTACGAAGCAAATAAGGTTCTATGCCCTCTAGGATCGGAGGTGCAGAAGATACATGCATGCCCTAATGACTGCATCCTCTACCGCGGTAAGTACGAGGATTTGAACGCATGCCCGGTATGCGGTGCATTGCGGTATAAGATCAGAAGAGATGACCCTGGTGATGTTGAGGGCCAGCGCACCGGGAAGAGGGTTCCTGCCAAGGTGATGTGGTATGCTCCTATAATATCATGGTTGAAACGTCTGTTCAGAAACAAAAAGCATGCCTAGTTGATGCAATGGCACATAAAAGACCGTAAGAAAGACGGGAAGTTGAGAGCACCCGCTGACGGGTCGCAGTGGAGAAAGATCGAGAGAAAGTGGTGCGACTTTACAGGTGACCCGAGGAATGTATGGTTTGGTTTAAGTGCAGATGGCGTTAATCCTTTTGGGGAGCAGAGCAGCAAGCATAGCACATGGCCTGTGACTCTATGTATGTATAACCTTCCTCCTTGGTTGTGCATGAAGCGGAAGTTCATTATGATGCCAGTGCTCATCCAAGGCCCTAAGCAACCCGGCAATGACATTGATGTGTACCTAAGGCCATTAGTTGATGAACTTTTACAGCTATGGAATGGAAGAGGTGTACGTGTGTGGGATGAGAACGAACATGCGGAATTTGACCTACATGCGTTGCTGTTTGTAACCATCAACGATTGGCCTGCTCTCAGTAACCTTTCAGGACAGACAAACAAGGGATACCACGCATGCACACACTGTTTAGATGACACCGACAGTATATATTTGGACAAATGCAGGAAGAATGTGTACCTGGGGCATCGTCGATTTCTTCCGACCAACCATCAATGTCGAAAAAAGGAAAGCATTTCAAAGGTGAGGCAGATCACCGGAAGAAGCCCGCCCTCCGTACTGGTGATCACATACTTGATATGGTCAATGATTTACAAGTAATCTTTGGAAAGGGTCCTGGCGGACTATCAGTTCCGACTGACGATGCGGGACGCGCACCCATGTGGAAGAAGAAATCTATATTTTGGTAGGTACCTACCCTATTGAAAAGACCTAGAGGTCCGCTCTGCAATCGACGTGATGCACGTGACGAAGAATCTTTGCGTGAACCTGCTAGGCTTCTTGGGAGTGTATGGGAAGACAAAAGATACACCGGAGGCACGGGAGGAACAGCAACGTGTGCATGAAAAAGACGGCATGCATCCAAAGCAGTATGAAGGTCCTGCCAGCTACGCTCTTACCAAAGAAGAGAAGGAAATCTTCTTTGAATGCCTGCTCAGTATGAAGGTCCCGTCTGGCTTCTCGTCGAATATAAAGAGAATAATAAATATGGCAGAGAAAAAGTTCCAGAACCTAAAGTCTCATGACTGCCACGTGATTATGACGCAACTGCTTCCGGTTGCATTGAGGGGGCTTCTACCGGAAAACGTTCGATTAGCCATTGTGAAGCTATGTGCATTCCTCAATGCAATCTCTCAGAAGGTGATCGATCCAAAAATCCTGCCAAGGTTAAGGAGTGATTTGGTGCAATGTCTTGTTAGTTTCGAGCTGGTGTTCCCACCATCCTTCTTCAATATCATGACGCACGTCCTAGTTCATCTAGTCGACGAGATTGTCATTCTGGGCCCTGTATTTCTACACAATATGTTCCCCTTTGAGAGGTTCATGGGAGTCTTAAAGAAATATGTTCGTAACCGCGCTAGGCCAGAAGCAAGCATCTCCATGGGCCATCAAACAGAGGATGTCATTGGGTTTTGTGTTGACTTCATTCCTGACCTTAAGAAGATTGGTCTCCCTCAATCGCGGTATGAGGGGAGACTGACCGGAAAAGGCACGCTAGGAGCGGACTCAATAATATGTAGGGACGGGCATTCTTGGTCTCAAGCACACTACACAGTTCTATAGAATTCTATCTTGGTGACCCCGTATGTCGATGAACACAAGAATATTCTGCGCTCCAAACACCCGGAGCAGTGTGACGACTGGATTACATATGAATACATCAGGACTTTCGGCAGTTGGTTGCAAACACGTCTCATGGGTGACAACACTGTTTCTGATGAGCTGTACTCGTTGGCCAGGGGACCATCTTCGACTGTATTGACTTACAAAGGGTACGAGATAAATGGGAATACATTTTACACGATCGCCCAAGATCAAAAGAGCACCAACCAAAACAGCGGTGTCCGCTTTGATGCAGCAACCAAGAGGGGAAAGGACACATATTATGGTTACATAGTGGACATATGGGAACTTGACTATGGACGGTCAATCTGTCAGGAGGCGGGGTACAGGAAGACCCGCAGTACGGAATGACAACAGTGGATCTGAACAATCTTGGGTACACAGACGAACCATTCGTCCTAGCCAATGATGTGGCGCAGGTTTTCTATGTGAAGGACATGTCTACCAAACCGAGAAAAAGAAAAGATAAGGAAGCGAATACATCATACGATGAGCCAAAGCGCCACATAGTTCTTTCAGGAAAAAGAGACATCGTGGGATTGGAGGGCAAGACAGACATGTCTGAAGATTATGAAAAGTATCATGAAATTCCTCCCTTCAAAGTCAAGGCTGACCCAAGCACCTTGTTAAACGATGAAGATTATCCATGGTTACGGCGCAACAAGCAAAGGACACAAGCGAAGAAAAAGTGAAGACTTTCTCTCCACAACTAGTATGATGATGCCTTTGATCTAGAATATCAGTGCAGTTACATGTGAAGAAATGAATTGCCTTTTGTAACAGATGAGTTTTCGTATGAAACCCTGATAAAGAGATTGTCCGTTTTGTACACGAAGTGCATCCAGTTTTTGCCGTAACCCTCTCAACTTTTTATGTCATGCTATGTGGGTGAAATGATGATACCATGCCAACTTTCAACCTTTTCAGAGTTCATTTGTAATGCTTTTCATTTTTAGGGTCATTTAGCTCAAAAAAATCAGTAAATGCATGAAAAATACCAGATGAAGTCAGAAAGGGCTGAAAATTGATGATGTGGCTTTGAATGGTGCATGTTGAACACACAAAAAGTCTGGAGTTGAAATAAGTTAAAAAATGGAATGCCTTTGTAACATATGAGTTTTCGTCCGAAACCCTGATACTTCGAAAGAGATTGTCCATTTTGTACACGAAGTGCATCAAGTTTTTGCCGTAACCCTCTCAACTTTTTAGCACATGCTATGTGGGTGAAATGATGATACCATGCCAACTTTCAACCTTTTCAGAGTTCATTTGTAATGCTTTTCAATTTCAGGGTCATTTAGCTTAAAAAAATCAGTAAATGCATGAAAAATACCAGATGAAGTTAGAAAGGGTTGAAAATTGATGATGTGGCTTCGAATGATTCATTTTGAACACACAAAAAGTCTGGAGTTCAAATAAGTTCAAAAAATGAAATACCTTTGTAACAGATGAGTTTTCGTCCGAAACCCTGATACTTCGAAAGAGATTGTCCGTTTTGTACACGAAGTGCACCCAGTTTTTGTTGTAACCCTCTCAACTTTTTAGCACATGCTATTTGGGTGAAATGATGATACCATGCCAACTTTCAACCTTTTCAGAGTTCATTTGTAATGCTTTTCATTTTCAGGGTCATTTAGGTAAAAAAAATCAGTAAATACATGAAAAATACCAGATGAAGTCAGAAAGAGCTGAAAATTGATGATGTGGCTTTGAATGGTGCATGTTGAACACACACAAGTCTGGAGTTGAAATAAGTTAAAAAAATGTAATGCGTTTGTAACATATCAGTTTTCGTCCGAAACCCTGATACTTCGAAAGAGATTGTCCATTTTGTACACGAAGTGCATCCAGTTTTTGCCGTAACCCTCTCAACTTTTTAGCAATGCTATGTGGGTGAAATGATGATACCATGCCAACTTTCAACCATGCAAAAAGAATGCATTAAAAAGTTTTTATAAAACTCTAATAGCAAAAAGAATGAACTAAAAAGGTTTCATAAAACTCTAATAGCAAAAAGAATGAACTAACAAGAATCAATTAAATATAATATTTTTCAATAGCAAAAAGAAATAACTAAAAAGAATCAAAATAATATTAACTAAAATTATCAAAGTATTTATTTGTTAAAAACTTTAATAGTAAAAAGAATGAACTAAAAAGAATCAATTAAATATAATATTTTTCAATAGAAAAAAGAATCAACTAAAAAGAATCAAAATAATATTAACTAAAATTATCACAGTATTTATTTGTTAAAAACTTTAATAGTAAAAAGAATAAACTAAAAGAATCAATTAAATATAATATTTTTCAATAGCAAAAAGAATCAACTAAAAAGAATCAAAATAATATTAACTAAAATTATCAAAGTATTTATTTGTTAAAAACTTTAATAGTAAAAAGAATGAACTAAAAAGAAAATAAATAAAGCAAAAAACAAAACAAAAATACTTGATATTTTTTTAAAAAAATGCCGCCTACTAGGCCAACACGGCCTGCATATGGCTAGTTGGGCCAGGATGCAGGCCCGCATAAGGCTCAGTAGGCCCACAGGCAGAGAGTGCGTTTAGGCCCGTAGGCCTGCTAAAGAGAGGAGCTCGAGAGGGTTGGCGCAGCAGCGCTTATAAACCACTCTCGGCGCCTCTCAACTAGCGAGGTGGGACTAAACTTCCACCACACCGCTGTGCCAGGCTATTGGTCCCGGTTGGTGCCACCAACCGGGACCAATGCCACCCTTTCGTCCCGGTTCGTGCCACCAACCGGGACCAAAGGTCTGGGCTTCCCGCCCTTTGGGCTGCTGAAAATAGACCTTTAGTCCCGGTTGGTGGCACCAACCGGGACGAAAGGTGGGCATTGGTCCCGGTTGGTGCCATGAACCGGGACCAATGCTCTGTGTATATAAGCAAACACTTGGAAATTTTTCAGTTTTCATCTACCAGTTGCCCCCGACGACGCTGAGCACATCGACTCCGCCAGGCTGCCCGAGCTCCCCGTCGCCGTCCGCCGCTCCCGACGCCGCCACCTCCTCCGCCGCTCCCTGCCCCGACGCACCGACCCCCAGTGAGCTCCCCTTCCCCTGCGCTGCCGCCGCCGCCGCTCCTGCGCTGCCGCCGCCGCCACCCCTGTTCTGCCGCCGCGGCCGCCCCTGCGCTGCCGCCGCTGCCATTTTTTTTGTTCATAGATTTTTTTTGTTCATAGGATTTTTTGTATATATGTATGCATTTACTGTTAATATACTCCGATGGATGTATATATGTATGTGTGTATGGATGGATGCATTTACTGTTAATATTTTTTTTTGTTCATAGCATTTTTTGTTCATAGCATTTTTTGGTTCATATATTCAAAATGAGTTAATTAAAAGACTC
Source organism: Elymus sibiricus (assembly GCA_039707655.1). Lineage (NCBI taxonomy): Eukaryota > Viridiplantae > Streptophyta > Magnoliopsida > Poales > Poaceae > Elymus > Elymus sibiricus. The sequence continues at coordinate 64,191,431 of CM077667.1, forward strand.
ACTAAGTTAAAATTTACCCCCTTCCATATAACTTCGACATGAGGGGGGGACATCGGACATGCATGAGAGAGAGGCGGTACGCTCGCCCGACCAACTATCGAGGCCACCCAAACCGTAGAAGAAAGAGCGTCGTTGTCGATCTATCCCGGCCCTCCCCGATAATTTCGACATGAGGGGGGACGTCGGACATGCATGAGAGAGAGAGGCGGTCCGCTCGCCCGACCAACTATCGAGGCCACCCAAACCCTAGAAGAAAGAGCGTCGTTGTCAATCTACCCCTCCCCGATAACTTCGACATGAGGGGGGACGTCGGACATGCATGAGTGAGAGAGGCAGTACGCTCGCCCGACCAACTATCGAGGCCACCCAAACCGTAGAAGAAAGAGCGTCGTTGTCGATCTACCCCGGCCCTCCCCGATAATTTCGACATGAGGGGGGACGTCGGACATGCATGAGAGAGAGAGGCGGTCCGCTCGCCCGACCAACTATCGAGGCCACCCAAACCCTAGAAGAAAGAGCGTCGTTGTCGATCTACCCCCTCCCCGATAACTTCGACATGAAGGGGGACGTCGGACATGCATGAGTGAGAGAGGCGGTACGCTCGCCCAACCAACTATCGAGGCCACCCAAACCGTAGAAGAAAGAGCGTCGTTGTCGATCTAGCCTGGCCCTCCCCGATAATTTCGACATGAGGGGGGACGTCGGACATGCATGAGAGAGAGAGGCGGTCCGCTCGCCCGACCAACTATCGAGGCCACCCAAACCCTAGAAGACAGAGCGTCGTTGTCGATCTACCCCCTCCCAGATAACTTCGACATGAGGGGGGGACATCGGACATGCATGAGTGAGAGAGGCGGTCCGCTCGCCCGACCAACTATCGAGGCCACCCAAACCGTAGAAGAAAGAGCGTCGTTGTCGATCTACCCCGGCCCTCCCCGATAATTTCGACAGGAGGGGGGACGTCAGACATGCATGAGAGAGAGAGGCGGTCCGCTCGCCCGACCAACTATCGAGGCCACCCAAACCCTAGAAGAAAGAGCATCGTTGTCGATCTACCCCCTCCCCGATAACTTCGACATGAGGGGGGACGTCGGACATGTCATGTGGATTTTTTTTTGTTCATATAGAAAACTCCGGTAACATAGATTTATCAAGAATGCCCCCATTATGGATGTGCACAAGTTGATCCAATTTTTTTCTGATCTCATATATATATATATATATTCTTCTATATGTCACGTTGTCTGTCAAAGTATTTAAGAAATCCATGGCTTCATCATTAGCCGGAAGTAACATGCGTATGATGCTACGAAGCTCTTCAAAGTTGTTTTGGAATGGAGTTCCGGATAGAATAATTCGCTTTTTGGTACGAATTTCAGCAAAGGCCTTCCAAATAGCGATATTCGGAAGGCTCTTGCTGAACTTCGTACCAAAAAGCTAATTAATTATCCTATCCGGGACTCCGTTCCAAAACAATTTTGGAGAACTTCGTACCATTATGCGCCTGTTACTTCCGGCTAATGATGAAGCCTTGGTTTTCTTGAATCCTTTGACACTAGACAACGTGACATATAGAAGGGTAGATGAGATCAAGAAAAATATGGACCATTTTCTGCACATTCAGAATGGCGCCATTTTGTTAAATCCCTTAAAGGTTAAGAGAATCCCTTGTTTGACATTCATGAGAGAGGCGGTCCGGACGTCGGACATTCATGAGAGAGGCGGTCCGGACGTCGGACATTCATGTTTGTATATTAATTGCCATGTTGTAATATTTGCAGAAACTATGGATCAAAGAGACTTGGAACAAGAACAGGTGTTGGGGGACATAATCCTCGCCGGACGTGATGTCTTGTCGTTTCTCAACGACACCGATGGTCTGGAAGGAGAGGATGATGGCTCCGGTGATCGAACAATGGAGGAGGAAGGACATGATCATGATGGCTCCGGTGACCAAATGCCGGAGGAAGAAGGAGACCATGATGACGGCTCCGGTGACCGAACGGAGGAGGGAGCTGTTGCAAAGTCCGGCGAGGTATATATATTAATTAAGCCTATGCTGACTAGCTAATTGATGCATTAATTGTTTTGGTATGTACATATATTAACTCTTCTTTCTTCTTTTATAGCCCTCCGGATCGAGCCAAACTTCGGTAACGAGATGAGGCCCGAAGAAGAGGTTGCGCAAGGATGAAAGGTTCACGATCACAGGACTCGCGGATGATGGCCTACCTATTGAACCCAAGCGGACCAAGGACGCATTTTCTGCTCAGTGCGGAGCTATTGTTAGGGACAACATCCCGATCAGCATCAAGCAATGTAATAAGCCTAAGGACGACGCCCCTGAAGGTGATTATGTCACCGATAGACAGAAAGATGATCTTTGGACCGCGCTGAAGGCAAATTTCACCCTACCGCCAGAGGAGGATCCGAATAAGCCAGTTATAGAGCCACTGGTCAAGGCGTGTGCTCTTAAGAAGATGGCAGATCTATTCAGGAGGTGGAAGAATGAGTTGAAATCAAAGTTTGTCGACAAAGGGGAGACTCCAGAATTCATCGGCCGATTTGAGAAGATAAGAGATCACTGGCCTGCATTTGTGGCCTACAAGACATCGGACAAGAGTAAGAAAATGTCAGAGACAAACAAGAACAATGCTGCAAAGAAGCAGTATCACCATCACACGGGGTCGGGTGGCTACCTCAAAGCCCGGCCGTTGTGGGACAAAGCTGAGAATGACCTGATTGCTAAAGGGGTCGTACCACAGACATTGAACTGGCCAGACCGTTCAAGGACTTGGTTCTTCGGGGTTTGGGGAACTTTGGACCCTGAAACAGGGAAGTGCCGATGGACGGACGAGCAACTTGCAATACCCGTCATGAAGCTTCAGAAGTATATCACCGCATCGCAGGAAGGGACGTTCATTCCCGACAGAGAGAAGGACGAGCTGACAGAGGCCCTAGGGAATGCTGAGCACCCTGGACGAACACGAGGCACACCAGGCTCCGTTCCGTGGAAGGTTGGGTTTCCCGACGCAGGCAGTTACAGAAGCCGGGAGAGAAAGAGGAAAGCGGAGCTGAGCGACATGCAGAAGATCAGTGCAAGACTACAAAAGCTAGAGGAACTTGAGAGCCAGCGAGCTGCCGGCCAACCATCTCAGCGGCACGAAGCTACCCCAGAAGCTACCCCGCCATCTCAGCGGAGAAGCTGCGTGGCTTCCACGGAGCCCGTTCAGCCTGACTTCACGGCTCCTATCTACCCCGTGGATACTATCACGGAGGCTCAACATTGCGAGCTTATGACGAAATGCCGGAACCTCACTTTCAAGGCGGCTGTCGGCTCTGTTGCACCTCCTCAACCCAACGGAACTTTTCACTGCCTTCCGATTCCACATGGCTATGCTGTTGTGATGGTGGATGAAGTAATGGAGGGATTTGAGCAGCTCGAGCTTGACCACTCTACAGGTGAAGGGGAGAATCAGCTGGTTCATGCTCTGAGGAGTACATGTCTATGGCAGAAGGAGTACATCAAGCTTCCAAACTGGACGCCTCCGCCTCCTCCTCCTCCTCCGGCGAGTCAGAGCACTCCACCTCCTCCTCCTCATCCTCCTCCTCCGGCGAGTGATCAGGGCACCCCGCCTCCTTCTTCGGCTCCTCCGACGCGTGAGGGCACTCCGCCTCCTCCTCCTCCTCCTCCTCCGGCGAGTGATCAGGGCACCCCGCCTCCTTCTTCGGCTCCTCCGACGCGTGAGGGCACTCCGCCTCCTCCTTCGCCTACTCCGGCGCGTCGGAGCAGTCCGCCTCGTCCTCTGCCTCGTCGGCAACGGCGGAAGACAGACGCCGCCGCTCCGGCTCCTTCGGCGCGTCGGAGCACTCCGCCTCCTTCTCTGCCTCGTAAGCAACGACGGAAGAGAGACGCCGCCGCTCCGGCGGCTAGCAGTACAAGCAGAGGCGGGAGGCAATTCAGATACGGTCTATCTCTCAAGCCTCTGGAAAAGTTACCATATGAGAGGACCGAGTCTGAAAACGAGGAGATATGTCATGCCCAAGTGAGGGACCATTTTGCAAAGAAAACTCCACCTCCGAAGGAGAAGCTAGATCCGGTGAAAGTGAAGCGCACTATCGATGCCCTGAAGCGACCACCACCGCCTCCGCCGGATTCCAACTTTGTCCGCTGTATTAAAAAGACATATCAAGATGCGCGGCAGTCGGGAAGTACTTCCAGTGATGCAAGGTTAGCAAAATGAAGAAGTGGGAAAAAAATTCCCCAGCTCGGCGAACAGGCGAACCAATCGTGCCCCCCGCTCAAGGTGTCTAGCCGTATCGTCGCTAATCATACGGGGATGGTGCCCGGTACCAATCCTGGTGATTACCTGAGCGATGATGTACAGTTTGAGCCGTTGGAGGTGGACGAATTCAGTTACCGGTACGGGAAGCCTCTCGTCAAACCTGATCATCCTCCTCTAACAACGATGATGCGAAAATTCCATGAATGGTACATGAAAACCTGCAGCGAGTCTGGGAGGGATACTTTGACGCTGAGAATTAAAGAGGAGCACGACCTCGTTGGAATGGATCAGTTGTCTGTTGAATTTGACGAGTTATTCCAGTTATACAATCAAAAGGCCCTCGACAAAACAATCTTGACTTGCTACTGTCTGTAAGTACTACTTCTGTAATTAAGTCTCTATATATAGCTCAGCTCTTTCATTGCATGTATATATAATTATCCTCACTATATTATGCAGATTGAAGATCGTCGAATGCAGAAAAGCACAAATCTATGACATTGGGTTCATTAACCCAAATATCATACATGAGTTTACGGTTAAAAACAATGTCACACAAACCGAGGACAACTTGCTACAATCGTTGCTTAAAAATCAAAACAAAGAGACAATACTCTTTCCTTACAACTTCAAGTGAGTGTTACTGTCTTGTGCATATTCGGTTTCCCTTATTACTCGAGGTTATAGTAATGTAATTGATGAGTTATGCATGCGTACGCAGGTTCCACTTTATTCTGCTAGAGATTAAGCTTGAGCGGGGAGTAGTAATCGTCTTAGACTCGAAACGAAAAGATCCCCAGGAATATGTGGACATGACTGAAATGCTCCAGAAGTAAGTTCAATCGATCATTATCGCATCATATCGGCAACTTTGTTCATTTCCTGATATCAAGTAATTATTTTCTTTGTCTCGCAGGGTTTGGAAAGAGTTCACCGCAATTGTTCCGGCACTGCCGAGGGAGCTGCGATTTACACACCCGAAAGTAAGTACTACTAGCTAGTTCCGCGCATCTCCCATTGATTCTAGTTTCATCAATACCATTTATCATGCTTGATTATCAGTTTGATTGAACTCTATTTCTCGTAAAGTGCTTGTGGCAGGAAACCGGGAATGATTTTTGTGGATACTACGTTTGCGAGTTCATCTACAACACGACGACCCCTAAGCGGGGCTACTCTGAAAAACAATTTCAAGTGCGTAAGCAATAATATTCACAATTTTATTTTATTACCATGATTTGTGTTGAGTTTCATTCATATATATGTATTGACCCCCTTCTTCAAATTAGATGTGGCAGATGTGGGATGAACTCCTACCACATGATCGCATACGAGCAATTCAAGAGGAATTGGCAGGATTCTTTCTTGACCACGTCATAAATAAAGCCGAAGAATACCATCTGGAATTTGACATTAGATGTTAGGGATTGTAAGAGATCTTATATTGTATATATGTAGCTAGTAGCGTCGGATAGATATACGAAAACTTGTTGTTCGACCAATCTCTCGGAGAAAGAGAGGTCGATCACTTCTCTCTGTATATGTTCATGACGATCTTGTGTACTTAATGGTTCCTTCATTTGCTTACTAGCTAGCGTGTCGAGTTCTCTCTATAGTAGCTACCGTCGACCCATCACGGAGAAAGAGAGGACACTTCTCTCTATTAGCTAGCTAACACAATATGAAACCCCTAAATTAACCCTCCAAAACCCCCTAAACCCCCCTTTCAAAAAAAAACAAAAACCCCAGCTCCTGCCAGATGCTGACGCGTGGATGCGTTTTGGTCCCGGTTGGTGTGACCAACCGGGACGAAAGGTCCTCATGCCTGGGCTCACCGCAGTGGCCACGTGGAGCCCCTTTGGTCCCGGTTCGTAAGCGAACCGGGACTAAAGGGTCCCTTTAGTCCCGGTTCCAGAACCGGGACAAATGGGCCTCTGGAACCGAGACAAATGGGCCTTTTTCTACTAGTGATAGGAAGATGGCGCATCAGACTTTGGATTTGTACCTCATAAATCTCTCAGCAAGAGCGAAGTTTCTTGTTACCAGGTTCTGATACACAGCTGTGCAAACTGCACACACAACAATTTGTTCCCTTACCAATCTGTTTGCTCAATGTTAGTTTCAAGATTTTCACTAAGGTGGCCACAAATAGGCTGACACAGATTGCTCACTCTGTAGTTCAACCAACACAGACAACGTTCATGCCTGGGAGACACATCCTAGAAGGGGTTGTGGTTCTACATGAAACGTTGCACGAAATACATACAAAGAAACTTGATGGGGTTATCTTTAAGGTGGATTTCGAGAAAGCGTATGATAAAGTCAAGTGGCCATTTCTTCAGCAGGCCCTGCGGATGAAGGGGTTCAACGACTCCTGGAGGGATCAGGTGGACACGTTCATTCAGAAAGGGAGTGTGGGCGTCAAAATTAATGATGACGTTGGGCACTTCTTTCAAACACACAAGGGCCTCAGACAGGGAGACTCTATGTCCCCAGTGTTGTTCAACATAGTAGCGGATATGTTGGCAATCCTTATTGGGAGGGCTAAAGACAAAGGACACGTAGGTGGACTTGTCCCTCACTTGGTCGATGGAGGGGTGTCCATACTACAATACGCTGATGACACAATTCTATTCATGGAACATGATATGGCTAAGGCAAGAAACATGAAGTTAGTTTTATGTCTATTTGAGCAATTATCTGGACTAAAGATTAACTTTCATAAAAGCGAACTATTCTGCTTTGGGAAGGCGAAGGAGGAACATGACGCTTATAGGCAACTCTTTGGATGTGAAATGGGTTCGCTTCCATTTAGTTACCTCGGGATTCCTATTCATCATAGGCGATTGACGAACAAGGAATGGAAATGTATTGAGGAACGATTTGAGAAAAGACTGAGTTGCTGGAAGGGCAAGTTAATGTCTTACGGAGGGAGGCTAGTTTTAATAAACTCAGTTTTAACAAGTCTGCCCATGTTCTTATTGTCTTTCTTTGAGATACCGGTAGGGGTACGGAAAAGACTAGACTTTTATCGGTCTCGTTTCTTCTGGCAAAGTGATGAGGCTAAGAAGAAATACAGGCTGGCACGGTGGGATATTATTTGCAGGCCCAAAGACCAAGGAGGGCTTGGCATTGAAAATCTAGAAGTCAAGAATAGATGCCTGCTAAGCAAGTGGCTATACAGGTTGTCTACGGAAACCGAAGGGATGTGGGTACAAATATTGAAGAATAAATACCTACAATCCAAAACATTGGCCCAGGTTACAGTTAGACCAAACGATTCGCCTTTCTGGAAAGGGTTAATGAAGGTGAAGGTAACCTTTTTCCAAAAGGTGAAATTTGTAGTTGGGGATGGTACTTCTACAAGATTTTGGGAAGACACCTGGCTAGGAGATACTCCATTAGCACTCCAATATCCTGAGCTATATAATATCACTCAACGGAAAGATGAATATGTGGCAAATGTATTACAAACGGTTCCCTTAAATATGCAATTCCGGCGAGCTCTAGTTGGAAACCGCTGGAATTCATGGCTACATCTGGTTAGAAGGCTGATGAATGTTCAGCTATCGGATCAGACAGATATGATACGCTGGACTTTAACCTCGAATGGTATATTCTCGGTGAAGTCCATGTACACAACTTTGATTAACACTGGACCTATCTCCACTTCTTTACACATTTGGAAAATCAAAGTACCACTCAGGATAAAAATCTTCATGTGGTTTGTTCACAAGGGAGTGATCTTAACCAAAGACAACTTGATAAAACGAAGATGGATAGGGAGGCCAAATTGTTGCTATTGTAATCAAAATGAAACCATAAGTCACCTCTTTCTTGATTGCCCGCTTGCAAAACTGCTATGGCCAACGATTCAGATAGCCTTTAATGTCAATCCACCAACAAGTATTACATCGTTATTTGGGACGTGGCTCAATGGAGTAGACGTTACTATAGCGAATCTTATTCGGATTGGGAATTGTGCTTTATTATGGGCTATTTGGAATACCAGAAATGATATGATTTTTAATGGCAAGAATTTTAATAACTTTTTGCAGGTAATCTTCAGAGCAACATCTTGGATCCGTACGTGGTCGTTACTCAGCCATGCGGAAGTCAGGGAGCTTATGGCTACTGGGTGCAACCGGTGGGAGATGGTCGCACGGGTTATCTTCAACCGGTTTGGATGGCTTGCTAACAATAGGCTAGGTGTATAGGCATCGTAGTCTATGTTCAGTTAAGCCGCATGTGGCAATTTCTATGTGCTTCAGTACTTTTTTAGCGCTTCAGCGCATTTGTGGACCTGGATATTTTGTTTGAACTTTGCTTAATAAAATGGCTGCATGCATCGATTGATGCAGAGGACGGGGGCTCCGTTCCTCCTTTTCAAAAAAAAAAAAAACAAGTATGTCGCGCAATGCAGGTTTGAAAATCTCCAGCTCCGGCTTCCCAAAAACCCGAATACATACATGTCCTGAACTTCTATTAACCCAGACCAATAGTGCAGATCTACAATCTTATCCTTCACTTCAGAAAGTATGTTAGATTATAGGCATCGCCTTCCCAGTACGTCTGCACACACCAACTTCACATCACATAAATGCTAGTATATAATCGATCAAACCTGTGCTACCTTCAGATCACATAAATTATAGTATGCTTGATCAAACTTGTGCCCAAAACAAGACAGCTTCACAGAGCAAGAGGAAATCCTAAGCTTAAATACGCTGAAGTCTGAAACCATTACAATGTCATGACAAAATCAACATAAAACAAGAACACAACCATTATCAGTGTGATGGAAGCCTACACTCCCTTTAAGAACTGAAGAACCATTGTAAGCGATGGAAACCTACACTCCATTTAAGAACTGAAGAACCATTATAAGCGATGGAAACCTACACTCCCTTTAAGCTACTGGAGGTCAAGGCTGGAGAGGAGCTGAATAATTGAGTAAGCGCGAGAAGCACGCGATATGTCTATAGAGACTCACTCTTCTCTGCGGGACTTGAGGTTATACATGTAGATGTAAGTGGCGGACCTAGGAATGGGCTAGGCCCCAGGCAAACTGGGCCAAGGCCCAGGCAGGCTTCGCTGACTGTAGCATTTACTGTAGCAAGAGTGCTACAGTATACGAAGCTGATGGGCTTCACGCCCCAGGCCGCCGCCCCTGCTGCCTGGGGCCTGAATCCGCCCATGGATGTAATCACCAGAAAAATCATGGCTCGTTATGTAATAGATGCAGTTGGCGTCAATGGATGGGAATTTATCAGCATTAACAAACATGCACCTGCAATATCCGCTGAGGAAGATGGCCCGGTTAGCAATGTTGTTCACATGCTCGAGTACATAACTCTCGGTGTCCATCCTGTAAACCTCCATGCCATCTTTTAGCTTCATGATGATTAGCATTTCTCCAGCAGACTCCATTAGGTAACAGCGGTTGTCATATCCTATCCAAAACTTCCATATGGCTTCTTCCTCGGACATCATGGCATCTTCGTCGTCCGACTCAACAGGCTCAGCGTTGAAAAACCTCATCATATTAAAGACCCTCTTGGCCACGGCAGGCGGAAACGGCGCCGCCGGTCCCAACTCGCCGATGGTGTAGATGCCTCTGACAGGCAGCCTGATCAAAGGGCAAGCGTACCTGTCCTCGGACACGCGAAAGATTCGCTATCAGGTTCAGCCACGTACACCTTACGAGGCGTATTCACGCAACCGGACCATCATCATCATCAATGTACTTCCTGAATAGCAAGATGATGGCGGGCGAAGAACCAGAGACGAGAGCAGCAGAGTCCACAAACTCGTCAGGCTGGGGCGCCGCGAAATGGACCAAGTAGCCGGTGAAAGAATTGTGAACGCTGAAGTCGTGAGGGGAATTTTCGTCCATCGGGACGAGGAGGTCGTCCGGGGTGGTGCTGCCAATGAAATAGCGACGGAGCACCGGGAGCTCCTTGCGCAGGAAGCGGCCGGTGGCGGTGTTCACCAGGAGGTGCGTGTTGCTCCAGGTCCTGTCGATGCTGACCCTGTGGCGGGGCCGGAAGAGGGTCCGGGGTGCGCTTTGGGTCGTCGGTGGCGATGCGCCAGTCATGGCAGACGGCGCGGAGGTCCATGTAGTAGTCGAGGTCGCTGGTGGCCAGGAGGCCGTCGGCGACACGGCGGAAGATGTCCGCCGGGAGCGAGGACCAACCTGCAGATGCCATGGCGGAGGCGGGGATGGAGGATCGAGGCCACCTGGATTGCTGATTCTTCCTGTTGGCAGGAAAATAAAGAAACAGAAATGGTGGAGGGATTCAGTGCGGGGAATGCTGGTAGCAGTAGATGTGATTCCCTGGTCCATGGAAATTGCAGGGCGATAGGACATCAACGGGCGCGGCGGCCATTGGAGGTTGGAGCTGCTTGAACAGAGCAGAGAGGGCAGAGGAATGGGCTCACCGTGGCCAAGGCGGGAGATGCAGCGGCAGCGTGGGCGTGGTGGTGCCGATGCCGGCCGTAGTGGAGGGCGTCGTGCCGGGTGCGGCGAAGCCCCCGCGAGATCCGCGCGGATAGTGGGGAGTCGGGTGAGGGGAACGCGGGTCCCGGGGCAGGGTGGGGAGGGAAGGGGATTCGACAGTGGGTTTATTTGGGGTTCAACCAGACCTGGGCATGGGCAGCCCGGCCCGGCCGGCCCGACACGACCCGGCCAAGAAATCCTGGGCCGGGCCGGGCCTGATCGCGCCATTGGGCCGGGTTCGGGCCTGAAAAATGAGCCCGACGAGCAGACTGGGCTGGGCTCGGGTTTGCAAAAAAAAAATTAGCCGTGGTCGGGCCGGGCCGACCGGGCTTTGTCGGGCTTTTCTGCGTTCGGGCCAGGCTCGGGCCTGAGTTTTCCAGTTCGGGCTTTCTCAAGCCCGGCCCGGCCCCGGGGAATGCCCAGGTTTAGGTTCAACTAAGGCTAAAGGCCGGTAACAGTGGGAAGCAGAGCATCTTGAGCCAAAATTGCCTAATCCGGTTCCCTATAGGTTAACGGACGTGCCGCGGACGGTGATCAGGCGGGCTTTAGGGCAACTCCAACGCTTCGACGCATTTGATCCGTACATGTTCGTTTCGAAGGAAATGGACGAAAACGTTAGCCCAATGCGCCGACGCAAATCCAAATTTGATCTGCTCATTGTCCGTCTAGACGCATTCCCAATCCAAATTTGTGCCTGGTTTGCGCCCACACGGACACGAGACGGCCGCGTTGCGCTTCCGTTCAATGTTCGTCTTGGACCCCATGTTGCCCGGCCAACTACCCCACGCGGTCATAGTCAATGTTACCACCTAACTCGAAGCATGGCAGTGGCTGGAAGCGGCCATAGCCCATTCTTTTTAAATGGCAAGCGGGAGAGGGGGGGATGGGGTCTCATCCCACTCTCAAGTGATTTTTTCCATCTGGTTTATGGTGTGATTTCGACGTGCTACGCTATCGATGAAGAAGCATTACCAGATAAAAGAAGGATACCATACCAACAGTACTGGATTCACTCGAACTAGGGAACGCGTGATGACGATGACATCTGCGTGCTGTCTCGCCGAGACCCTCTTTGAAGTGGTGTGCGTGGGTTTTTTTATGTGTGCCGCTCAACGGTTGTAACGGTTTTCGCCCAGTTTTTCATAATTAACTGGGCAATCTGATTTTCACTCGGTTTTCACTAATTAACTAAGCAACTCTTTTCTTCTTAATGAATGCAGGATAACCGCCCGCTACCTTAAATCGTGAATGTTACCTTGAGGCATCTCTAGCAGATCCTTTATACTACTGAATTTGTCAAAGTGCTCTATATTCCACTTTACTATTTATGTTTAGAGAAATCACTATTCCCCAACTAGCGGATACACTAAAACTTATCTCCTTTATATGTGTATTTGGCTCACACAATTCAGCGAACACATACACTACACACCCACAATTCATCATATCTGTATCAAAGAGGATTAACAAGAAGCACATCTGCAGGTTGACCATTGGTGTAGCCGTAGACGTAGAGCATGGACTGAGTCCAGTTCACCTCTCTGCATTCCGCAAGCGAACATCCCATGTCGACGGAGGAGGAGGAGCTGCTGGAGTTCTACCTCAAGGCTCAAGCAGCAGGTCAGTAGCAACAAGAAGAACCAGCAGCTCAAGGCATACTCGCTGAATTTCACCATGCATGCCAACACAAAGGAGTTAGCATGCACGCCGCTGCTGCTCTGCTTCTGAACGATGGATCTTCAGGGCATGTACCTACATGGTGACGGCTTTGGTGCCCTCGGAGATGGCGTGCTTGGCAAGCTCGCCTGGGAGCACCAGCTGCGCCGCGTTCACATTTGCGAGATCAAATGCTCCATGGTGAACAAAAAAAAAAAAGAGTTTTAAAAATCAGAAAAAATCTGCAATTTTTTTTGGTAAACTTCGACAAATGTTTTGTGTGCTTTGCAAAAAATTATCATGAAATGACACTTGTGGAAGTCACGGTGAAGAAAGAAACAAAATCAATGCTCGGAAAATGCTGTTTTTGAAAGCATTTTGGAGTGCTGATATTGTTTTTTCTTTGCCATCACTTCCACGAATATCATTTCGTGCTGAAATTTGTCAAGCACACAACATTTATCAAAGTTTGCCAAGACAAATTCAGTTTTTTGATTTTTTTGGATTTTTACTGTTCACCCCGAGCAGAAAAGGACTTTCAGTGCTGATGAAACCTTTTTGGATCCATATTAAGCACAGCATAATGGAGCTACCGTCTCCTGCTACTCAACTTGGCCCCCAAAAGAATCTGATCGCCAGGATATGCAGATCACCAACCTAGTCTTTGGGGTCAGATTTGTGCCGATGTTTCTTAGAGCATCTCCAACCGTTTGCCCCCCAGCGCGCCTGGCGAGGCCGCAAAACGTCCAAGCCGGCGCTATTTTCGCCCTGGGGGGATCAACTTCCCAGTCGTGTCCCGAGGTTCGGCCAGAAAGTGCATGCAAATTTAAACTTCTCATTTCCCGCCACCCAAAAATGACGCAAGTCGGCGATCATGCCGCACAGTTCGGCGTCGGTCATGCCACCCGGCGATCAAAACATGCCAAATAGTCCGGCGTACAAAAAAAGGCGGGAGCCATGAACATAGAACTCAAACGACGAGCTCCTCGTCGTCTCCCGGAGTGGCGGGAGAGGTCAGCGTAGCCGTCGGCGTTGGCGTCGGGGAGGGCGCGTTCGGTGACGTCGGAGACGAAGGCGCGCTCGGCGGCGGCATGGGCGGTGCGGAGGGCGCCGGCATGAGGTTGAGGATGAGGTTGCGCTCCGCCAAGTACCATGCCTTGACCTGCGGGTCCATTTCCGCCGTGACGCCTCCCATGAGGAACGCCAGGTCGGTGTTGCGCTTCTTTGCGGCGACGTTAGTCCCGAGGAGGTCGAGCTTGACGTCCTGCTTCGTCATCAGCGCCGACCACCTCGCCGCCGACTTCTCCTCCCTCAGGGCAGAGTGGGTCTTCGCGTCGGCGATGCATTGCTCGATCGACGCCTGCAACCGTTCGGCAGCTGGCGCGTCGTTCCTGCCCTTCTTCGCCTTCTTGTTCCCGTCTGGCCGCCCTTCGGCCGCCCCAGCAACAGGCGCGTCCGGGTTGTACACGCCGTCCTTGTTGGTGAGTGCAAGCCGGACCTCGGCCCATTTCTCGCAGGACTCGATAAGGGTGAACACATGAAGGAACTTGAAGTCGGAGTCGGTGTCGCTGTCCCGGCGAAACAAGTCGAACATACGAACCATCTGCAGCAAAGAACAAGTGTCGGCGAACACGGCGAAGGACGGCGAAGTCGGGTGTTCCTCGAACGTACTTGCTATTCGACGTTCGCGCCGCTCTCAGGGCGAGCCTGGACCTGTTCTTGGATCCCATGCCACTTGTTGCACGCCAGTTGAATGCTCGCCCAATGGTTGGCCATGGCCTTGGCGCCGTGCTCCATGTGTGTGCCGGTGAACTCGGGGTCGACCAACTTGCGCTCGTCGAACACCGCCTTGATCCTCGTCCAGTACGTGTCGGTGTTCTGGTTTGCGCCGGTGATCGGGTCCATGCTGACCTGCTTCCACGATTCGGCGAGGCACACGTCCTCCTTCGCCGTCCACTTGATGCGGGGCTCGGCCGGCTTCCCATTGGCAGACCTTGTCTTCTTCTTTTTCCCTTTGCCCCTTGCCGGCACGGGTTCCGGCACCGGCTCTTCCTCCTCCATCTCCTCCTCCTCCTCCTCGGCCTCATCGTGGTCGACGTCGTCCATGTCGCCGATGTCCTCCGCCTCTTGCGTGCCAAACCCCGGGCATGCCGCGGCCGCGGCGGAGCCGGTGTTGATGATCTCCTCCATCTTGGCCGAACCAGGCGCGAAAGGCAGGGGGCCGCGCCGCAGTGCCGTCGCGGACGAGCCAGAGTACGTCGGCGAGGGCGTGTAGCCGTACTGGGCGTTGGGGTGGCCGGCGGAGAAGGCAGAAGGCGTGCACGGGAACGTGATGTTGGGGTTGAAGCCGCCGAGGGCGTAGCCGTCGACGTACTCCGGCTAGGGTGCGTAACCGCCCCACGCCGGTGACGGGAAGTTGGGGTTGGCCGGCGACACGACGCTCTGCTGGCTGCCCCACGTGCCTTGCGGAAACGGACCCGCCTGCTGCCGCCCAGGGAAGATCGGCCGCTGAGACGACGCCTCCTGCTCAACCGCCGCCGCCGCCGCCGCCGCATCCCTGGCTTTCTTCATGAGAAGTCTGTTGCGGCGATCGGTGGTCACCGCTTCCCTTCGATCGACGTCGGCCTTCCACTCCGCGTTTGTCAAGCCCGACGGCCTTGGCATCGGCGCACGGGACCTGCGAGGCTTGGCGGCGGCGGGGCCGGTGGCTTGGCGAGGGGCGGCGTACTTCTTCGGTGGCATGGCGGCGGAGGGAGGTGGAAGGAAATGGGGGAGAATGGAGAGAATGGCGGGGGGACACGGCGGGAGAGGAAGGGAAAAGGAGGGGAAACTGCGGGAAGTAGCAGCCTGTGTCACCGACAACTCGGCCCCACCCGGCTTTTCACTTCAGCCGGCGCCCCAAGCGCCCTGGGTTCGCCGGCCCCAAAAAAGGGGCCAACCGGCGAAAATCGGCGTCCTGGGAGTGCGACTGGGAATTTTTTTCGCCTACCGGCGATAAAAAAGAGGCCTGGGGTTCCGCGGCTAGAGATGCTCTTAGGCAACAGTTCATCACTGTACATTGAAATCACAACCACAACTGAAAACAAACTTGCAGTACCAAAAATTTCGACAGTCTCCCCAAGCCTCTCTCAACGGCCCTGGTTCAGCCTTAGTACAGGTCCATCACATCACGAGGCGTACGTTCGTAAGCTAGTATTTCCTATTTCGGGCTTCAGATTAAGTTGCAAACACTTCATACTTGCTAGACATGATCAGCTTGTGCTTCAACTGGGTCAGTACCTTGAGGACAAGAGAGGCGCACATGGATCGAGATACACTTCATCAGGTTAGTATAGTTGCCGCCGCTGATATTTAATTTCTTCTTCCAGATCTACTTCCAGACAAAAAAAGGACTACGCCAGGGTGACTCCATGTCTCCAATGTTATTTAACATTGTTGCTGACATGTTGGCTATTCTGATTGAGCGTGCCAAGCAGGACGGTCAGATTGCAGGAGTAGTGCCACATCTTGTGGATGGTGGCCTCTCTATTCTGCAATATGCCGACGATACAATTCTTTTTCTGGAACATGACCTGGACAAGGCTCGAAACCTGAAACTATTGCTTTCAGCCTTTGAGCAAATGTCGGGCCTTAAAATTAACTTCCATAAAAGTGAATTGTACTGCTTTGGAGAAGCCAGTGAGGCGGCAAGCGAGTACGCTGACCTATTTGGGTGTGCGCAAGGCCAATTCCCAATTAAATATTTGGGAATACCGATTCATTATCGACGTCTCACAAATGTGAAATGGAAACATGTAGAGGAGCGTTTAGAGAAACGGTTGAGCAGTTGGAAAGGCAAGTTGCTCTCTGTTGGAGGACGACTAGTCTTAATCAATTCTGTCCTCACAAATATGGTTCTCTATATGCTTTCTTTTTTCCAAATCCCAAAAGGGGTCTTGCAAAGGCTGGATTATTTTAGATCCAGATTCTTTTGGCAAGGAGATAGTGAAAAGAAAAAATACAGGCTGGTCAAATGGAGCGTGGTTTGTAAGCCAAAAGACCAAGGTGGTCTTGACATTCATGACCTACAGGTCAAGAATGATGCATTACTTAGTAAATGGTTGTTCAAACTACTTACTGAGGATGGCGTCTGGCAAACCCTCCTGCGCAATAAGTATCTAGACCAAAAGGCGGTGTCTCAGGCCTATTGGAAACCTGGTGACTCACACTTTTGGGCTGGTCTAATGGCGGTAAAGAAGTATCTTTTCCGTTTTGGATCATTTGCGATAAATGACGGGTCGGAAATTCGTTTCTGGGAGGACAATTGGCTAGGCAATGCCAGCCTCCGAGAACAATATCCTGCTTTGTACAACATTGTTCGCAATAAGAATGTTACTCTTGCACACGTCCTCAGTTCATCCCCGCCAGATATTTCTTTCAGGCGGGACTTGGTCGGCCCCCGTCTTATGTCATGGCAAAATCTTTTGTCCAGATTGGATTTGATTAACCTGACACAAGGACGGGATGTGTTTCAATGGAACCTCACTACATCTGGGTCCTTCACAGTCGACTCTATGTACTATGCGCTCACGCATTCAGAGGTCCCAGTGGATAGTAACAAGAAAATTTGGAAGTCAAAGATTCCACTAAAAGTTAAAATCTTCATGTGGTATCTTCGGAGGGGAGTTGTGCTAACCAAAGACAACCTCGCCCGTCGCAATTGGCAAGGAAGTAAGAAGTGTAGCTTTTGTACTCAAGATGAGACAATCAAACATCTCTTTTTCCAGTGCAAGATTGCGCGTTCTATATGGTCAATCATCCAAATAGCGTCTAATGTATATCCGCCCACAAGTGTTGCCAACATTTTTGGTCATTGGTTGGACGGTGTTTCAAATAGGTTCAAAACGTTATTAAGGGTGGGAGCGTATGCCTTATTGTGGTCGCTTTGGCTATGTAGAAATAATTTGGTTTTCAATAACATAAACTCTTCTGCTTTACAGGTTATTTTCCGTTGTACGCACTCGCTTCGTATGTGGTCTACGCTACAACGAACGGACTTCCAACCGCTGTTCAAGGCGGTGTGTACGCGGTTGGAGCGGGTGGCCAAGGAGGTTTTTACCCGACATGGGTGGCAGCATAATCTTCGGATTGGTCCACCACCTTCTTCGACATAGGCAGAGTGTTGGTCGAATATGACTCTACTGTTGCCGATATGTTGGTTGCTCATTTATTTTCAGTTTTAGTCGGACTTTTCGTGGTTGGCTGTGTGCATCTTCGTTATGCAGAGGCCGGGTGTTACTCATCATGATTTGTATCCACTTGATGCTACATTTTGAGTTAATAAAAATGCCCTTTATCGAAAAAAGATCTACTTCTTCCTCAATCTCGTGCCACATCGGATAGCACCAAAATGGCCGAGGCACGGGCCATCTGTCCAGAGCAAAACATAAATATATAAGCTGCTAAATAATACTCCTATATACATAAGCAAGAGGTGTTATTGAATGTGTAGTGAATAAACAATACCTGTTTGGGCTATCATCATCGTCTCTAGCAACAGTCCTACAAACAAGCAACGTACAAGAATAAACACACGCGTGTGAGGACAAGATCAAAACCACGCAACATCGGTTCACTACTTCATATATATGCCTGAACAATAAGAGGCGAAATGGTTCAACTGCAAAAGCAAGTTCGGGTTTAAGAACTAACATGAGTTCTAAATTTAAAGTAACCTGAAAAGAACAACCAAAACCAACCCATATCTACCATTATAATTCCAGGTTAGAGTGATGCCATGAGACATACGATACGATACTTCCATAATCACAAATGTAAGTACAATCATGTTGGCACTGTCCGGACGTCGCATCGATCCGCCGTGTACTTTCCGGCGGAACGACGAACCAGGCTGAAGACACACGTAGCAAAGCTAAGCACCCAAGCTAGCAGCTGGATGGATACTTCATGGACGTAGGAACTAGTACATGCATGCACGTAACAGCACGCTGCCGGCGAGACGCACACACGCGAGAACACGAGCACACGCAATATGATGGCCTCGGGAGCGTGTCGCTCCCGTTAATTGCTTTGTATTGATCTGAGTTACAAAATCTTACAGGGGTACAAGTATAGTCCGACCCGGACTTAGACATCGTGGTTATTTCCAACAATCACCCCCTAAACATGATGTCCTCACTTCACAGCTTGGACACTGATCCTTCGTCGCATCTTCACGAACTTCTGTCGTCCTAAAGACCTGGTTAGGATATCTGCAAGCTGGTCGTCGGTACAAGCGTAGTTGACATCAATTTTGCTTTCTTCCACGCACTCCCGTAGATACCGATACCTCGTATCGATGTGCTTGTGTCTATCATGACACACTGGATTCTTTCACAGAGAGATTGTAGACTTGTCGTCAACGTTGAGCACCACTCGTTTCGGTTCCTTACCCGTGAGGTCACCGAGTAGTCTTCCTAGGCAAACGCCTTGACACACCGCGGTTGCAGCTGCAATATACTCTGCTTCACGAGATGATAATGCGACCACCTTCTGCTTTTGTGATAGCCAACTCACTATGCTTCCTCCCAAGAAATATGCTACGCCCGATGTACTTTTACGGTCGTCCAAATCTCCTGACATGTCGCTATCACTATAGCCAAGTAGCTCCACCATCTCCTTCTTCTTCTCTCTCAAAAAGACACAACCGAAGTTTGTTGTCCTTTTGATGTACGTGAGTATATGTTCCACAGCTGCCCAATGCTCTGTCGTGGGTGCTTTCATGAAGCGACTCACTATGCCAACGGAATAGGCCAAGTCCGGTCTTGTACTCGTGAGATACCTCAACTTTCGGACCACACTTCTATACTTCGTTGCATCAACCGCAGGTGCTTCACTTTTCTTGCTTAGTGTAAAACGAGGCTTCATCGGAACATGACTTGGATTGCAATCTTTAATGCCACAGCTTTCAAGTAACCTCTTTGCGTATGCCTCCTGGCATAATGTGATCTCCTCCGGCTTTTGTTGTACCTCGATCCCAAGATAGTAACTCAAGAGCCCTAGATCAGTCATCTTGAATAGCTCCTTCATTTGTAGCTTGAAGTTTGCAATCACCTCTTCGTCAGCTCCAGTTATCAATAGATCATCCACATAGATGCCCACTAAGAGATGATCCTTTCCTTCACCTCGCTTATACATGGTATGCTCTAGTGGACTCTTCTCTAATCCAAGAGAAACCAATGTATGGTCAAGCTTGATGTTCCATGCCCGAGAAGCTTGTCGTAGCCCGTACAACGCCTTGTGTAGCTTCAATACCTTGTGTCCCTCTCCTTCTTTGATGTACCCCGGTGGTTGCTTCACATACAATTCTTCTTCTAACTCCCTAGTCAAAAACGCGGAGTTCACATCCATGTGATGTATCCTCCAAGATTCTTGAGCCGCGAGAGTAATAAGTAGCCTCACCGAGTCCATCCTTGCAACTGGAGCAAACACTTCTTCGAAATCCACACCATGCTCTTGCACGTTTGCTTTAGCCACGAGCCTTGCTTTATGCTTCACCAAGTTCTCTTCGGCATCCTTCTTGACTTTGTACACCCACTTGAGCTCTATGGCACTATGTCCGTTGGGAAGATCCACGAGCTCCCATACTTTGTTGTCTCGAATCGACCCCAACTCTTCTTCCATAGCACGACGCCAAAACTCTTTCATATTTATGTCTTCAAAATTTTCCGGTTCCTCAATGTGCAAACATCGTTGCCCTTTACTTTTCATTTTCACCAAATTTATTTGAAGTGCTTCCTCTGAATAGAGATCCAATACGCGTCGTTGGTGTGCTATTGGAGAAGACAAACTTGCTTCTGAACTTGCCAAGGTTCCTGTTTCTGGCTTGCCTACTGTGACTAGGCCTCGCATCTCTTCTGACCTGCTACGTGAGGTCTGCTCCACTGTACCATCTGCTAGGCCACCACACACCCATGGTAATGAACTCACTTTTTCTGATCCGTGCATACCTTGTAGACAATGCACTAGACCTTCATATTGTTGTGAGATAGCAGCATTTGGGCCGCACCCAGCTATTGTGTTGCTCTCTTTTGTCCCATCCTGGTGGCCACAACCACGTAACGAGGACACTTCCGTCGTATCGGATCCAGGCGCTCGCCCGCCTGGTGCACACGTCCCAGTGCGCGTGGCTGGTGCATCCACGCTGCCCGTCATGCCTGGTCCGAGTGTAACTTGTTGTACGTCTGGACTCATCAGGAAGGATCCGTCACGACTGACAACGTCCGCGCAACTCTCTGTTGCACTATCAGGAGCCACGTACACGTCACGCCTTGTCGCTGCTACTACCACACCGAGACGGTGTATGTCATGGATTTCTGTCGCCACACCTTCGCCTGTTTCTAACATGATTACACTGTCACGCCTTGTATCATGGTTTTCTGGCGCCACAACTTCGCCTGCTTCTAGCGTGATTACACTGTCACGCCTTGTATCATGGTCTTCTGGCGCCATAACTTCGCCTGCTTCTAGCGTGATTACACTGTCACGCCTTGTATCATGGTCTTCTGGCGCCACAACTTCGTCTGCTTCTAGCGTGATTACACTGTCACGCCTTGCGTCATGGTCTTCTGATGCCACGACATCGCCTGGGTTTACTGACGCAGATGCACTCATCGGACCAGTGTCCAGCTGATCATGATCATCTGGATCCTTCTCGTCCACTAGCTCGCACATCAGCATCATATCCCCGTCGTCTCCTTCCTCAGCCATGAGCGCATGTTGCTTCGGTGCTTCCTCGCAGTCAGCCTTGAAATGACCGAGGAGGCCACACTTATGACACCTCACTTTCCTGATGTCAAACTTCCTCCTCGGTGGTGCAGGCGCATCCTCGTCGTCCGAGTCGGCGAAGGTCTTTCTCGCTGAGTGCTGCTTCCCCTTCTTGCCGCTGCTCGTAGATCCGCCCTGCTGTTCTTTTGACAGGGCAATCCATTGCGCCTTTGTCAGCATCAGGTGCTCACTCGCCTCCGTGTCGCCGAAACTGAGACGAATTCTCTCATCATGGGCCTTGAACCTTCCGACGAGATCCTCGACCGTGAGAGTCTTTAGGTCAAGACATTGCTCGATCGATGTGACGATCTGGATGTAGCGTGCCGGCGCGGCGCGCAAAAATCGTCGGACGATCGCAACTTCTTCTAGGGTTGAACCATAGCCGCGTATGCCGTTGACGAGGGTCTTGAGACGGGCGGCAAATTGATCAACCGTCTCGCTTTCCTCCATCTTCAGGCACTCGTAGCTTCTCATCAGGGACTGGAGATGTGCTTCCTTGACACGGTCATGACCCTGGTGCGGGATCTTGATGGTCTCCCATGCCTCCTTCGCCGAGTTCTTTCCGACGAGGTGTTGCGGCACATCCTTCGGCATGGCGGAGTAGATCGCCGTTAACGCCTGACGATCAGTCTGGTACTTCGCCGCGCCCTTCGCGTACTCGGCGCCGCCGGGGTCAATGGCTTCCCAGAACTCAGCGCCCTCCATCGCGACCTCCATGTTCATCGCCCATAGTGCGTAGTCCTCTCGATCCAGCCGGGGGAACTGCGACACCCCCACCATCGGCATCGGTGCTCCCGTTCCCGCTCCCGCCACAACGATCTCCTTGCTCGGGTTCGACATGATCTTTCGATTGCTTTCCGAAAATCACACCAATAAACCAAGCTCTAGATACCAATTGTTGGCACTGTCCCGACGTCGCAGCGATCCGCCGTGTACTTTCCGGCGGAACGACGAACGACGAACCAGGCTGAAGACACACGTAGCAAAGCTAAGCACCCAAGCTAGCAGCTGGATGGATACTTCATGGACGTAGGAACTAGTACATGCATGCACGTACGTAACAGCACGCTGCCGGCGAGACGCACACACGTGAGAACACGAGCACACGCAATATGATGGCCTCGGGAGCGTGTCGCTCCCGTTAATTGCTTTGTATTGATCTGAGTTACAAAATCTTACAGGGGTACAAGTATATATAGGAGCTAAACCAAACAGCCTATAGCTAACTAGGATTAGGACTCCTACACGTACACGTGATTGATTCTAGTCCGACCCGGACTTAGACATCGTGGTTATTTCCAACAAATCAGACAGTGGCGAGTCTACTAGGTAGGCATCATCAGGCTTAAGCCTACCCTTCACAAACATATTTCAGCTAACCATATCACTTAAAAATTACATTTAGGTGCTTTGCATGCAAGAATCACAATGCAATTGCTAATTAGACTTAAAAACTTGATGTTTGAGCTTATCCTTCATTGTAATACTAGATTCGCCACTGCAATCAGACATGCTCAACTGTCAGCCACAACCACAGGGCGGTCTTTATCGTACCAGTGTCATATGTTTTTTTTTCTTTAAGCTCTGGACAGTGGGGAGAACCCCCCACTGACTTTGTATTAACCAAACCCAAAAGTTACATTCAGAAGTATTTACATGTTATGGGATAGGGGGTGGAGGGTGGGGGTTGGGGGTGGGGGGATGTAAAGATGAAACAAAAGTGGAAAAGAAGGAAACAATACAACTGGGTCCTAAACAGAAGCAACCAAATTAATGTGCTCAGAATAAGAAGATCAAAATGGTAACAAATGTCCTATCAAGGCTACTAAACTTTCTCAAGATTGAATATTAGCACATGCAAGAGTCAAGACACGTGCATACTGTACAGAAAATTACATAAATATAGAAAGCATACCCTTGTGGATCAAAATTCTTCCAGACTTCTAGAATTATATTCACTGGTATGTACGGAGTCTCTTCCAAGCCATAGAAATTCATGCCAATAAAATTTCCATCAAAATCAACAAGAGGCCCTCCAATCCCAGCCTAGCACACACACACAAAAGTAACGAATAGGAAAATACAGTATTTGTAAGCCATACAGATGTGGTGATGGATTTAATTACTCATTCTGATACAACTATTTATTTCCACCACACGAAAAGACACAGCGTACCTTGGTGATTTTACAGGTGGAAATCTTAAGCTCTTTGCAACCAAGCTTACTTGGTTTGTCAATCACGATCCCACCTGTGGCCATTAATTTGCATGATTGGTAGACGCGCCCTATAGCTGCTACCTCCTTCTGAGGTTTAATTAGCATCTGGTTATCGATTTGTGCTGTCTGAGTACAGCAGAAATTCTTGATGTGGACCACGGCAATGTTATAATGTAGACTGTAATGTTGCAATGTCCCTCTGGTATGACGATTATCTGGAAGGCACACTACAATCTGCAATTAATGATATGGTCAGACTAAACCAGTGTTATAATGAATAAATAAAAGGGGAATTAAACAATTATTAGCAGAGTAAGAACCTTCAAGTTATCAGCAACAGTGTTTTCATCGTCAGAAGTCCTAACCAAACTTGCAGAGGTCAGAACTCTTGTGGTGGACCCATTGCAGTCTATGAATACGCCCGTGCAAGCAAAACACCTTGTTTTTCCTACAAGAGTAATGACTGATAATTTAGTGAAGAAATTGGAAAAAGGATATTGAAAGTAAACGAGCTTATAGTAAATATAATTACCACTGAATGAAGCCAATGCAACAACACTTTGAGACATATTGGAAGCAACGTTTCTTTCGAGTTTACTCCAGATATCTTCACTAAATTTCTCTTCAAAATTGTTAAGCAAACGATTGCCCACTGGCAAAAGCAATAAAGATTCAGTAGTGGAGGGGAGCTGGAGAAACCAGTCAGACGACAGATGTTCCAACAGAAAAGAGTAAATATCAAAAGGACACGGATGAACTCACCATCATTCCAAACTGGGAGGGGATAACCATTGGACCTCAGCTCTTTTTTTGTAGCAACACCTGAATTTTGCAACATTGTTAAGTGATTGATGACCCCATGTATAATGTTGGTCAGGAAAACTGCAAGCAACGACTCACCAAAATAAGGATAACCCGGCCACCCAGAACATAAAGACTTCCGCTCTAATAATAATCTATCCATGAGTCCTGGTGCCACAGGGGTGAAACAATTAATGACTGTGACCAATGATCAATAGTTAACATTAAAAGTGACCCAACCTGGTTGACATTCTGGATCACAGAGAGTGCATATGGAAGGTTTCTGATCCTTAAGTTTCTCTCCCTTCCTTGAGCTGACTAAAATGGAGAAGACTGGAGAAGGGAAATAAGCAGAATTTAGAACACTGAAAAGCAGTATGAAGGAAAGGAGTATATTCTCATATTCATATACTACACCGAAGAACTTAGAATGAACTAATTAATTAGCATATCATATAGGAGTATGTTAGCATTATAATAGGTGCAACCATAAAACTAAAGTATGTTCCCATATTCTATAAATGATCATTGAAAATTAACAATGGTGGTGGGGAATTGCCTGATGATGTGATGATTGCTCACAATTTAGCCATCTTAAGGAGTGAGTGTGCTTTTCTCACCTTTTGAATCAGACTTAGGTCTGGGAAATCTTTCAATTTTAATATCAGGTCCTTTCTTACTTGTAGCCCTGCAGCAGAATGCAAAAACAATCATCAGAGTAATAGAGAAATCCACTAAAGTAAAACATGGATGATATGTATGCATGAATACCAAACAACAACTCAAACTTAAATGTTAATAGGAGAGATATGAAAATATATTGGAGTCAGATTGCACTGAACAACAACACAATGGGAAAAACAGTAAAACCTAAATATGTATTGTATTTGATTATTCTATAGACTTTAGATGAAAATATTTATTAAATATAAGTACTCCCTCTGATGCATATTACTTGTCGCTCAAACGGATGTATCTAGCACTGAAATACGTCTAGTTACATCCGTTTGAGCGATAAGTAATATGGATCGGAGGGAGTTAATATGGTGGAGAACTTTTCCCATGCATGTTGTGGTGAGCGACAACAACAAAAAATGGAGAAAATATTATACCAAACCTACCAGGGAACCTTGACTACTTTATCATTTAAACAAGTATAATAGCTTCAACATGGACACCAGAGTCCCAATTAAGTACATGGCAACTGCAAGACATCCTGACAAGACAGGTGGTATGGATTGTCAAGGTCACACTGCAGCTTATCCAGCCCCAGATGTCACAAACAAGCAATTTGTTATCAAGGGAGATGTTCTCAAATGCAGATCACCTACAAGATGCAAGTATAAGCTACAAAAACATCAAAACGGCTCATGAGCCAGCACACTTGCACAAGCTAACGCATTTCAGAAACTGTTTCACATTCAGCATGATTGGTAGTACCACCAAACCTCGGCTATTGATGAGCGGAACTATTCTTATGTACTTAGTTCATTCACTTTGTATGTTTACTAATGTGTGGTCAGCTTCCTGGAAATTCAGATTGAATAATAAATTTGCAAGAAGCGGAACAGATCACTTGTGGTCATCTAGGAATTGTTTCAGTTAGACTAGTTGCTTGCTGTCATCCAGAATAAAATGTGCTCAGTCAAGTTTATTTGCAAATCAGGCCATGTGTTAAGTGCATGGCACTAATTTCTCTGCTAAATAGTTCTTATTCCCTCGGTATTACAGTATTAGAGCATGTTAGACGCCTCACCACATAAACTGTTCTTTGCCTTGTACAACGCATGCAGTAATTTAAATAATGTGATTTCATATTCTATGTAAAATGCCTAACACCACTAGTACATAACATGGCATTGGTCCAGGCCGGGCCAGCCCATTAGTCCCGGTTCAGTCACGAACCGGGACCAATGGGGGCAACGGTCCCGGTTCGTGAGGCCAGGGGGCCGGCCGGGCCTCGTGGGGCATTGGTCCCGATTCGTCTGTACCCTTTGGTCCCGGTTCGTCTGTATCCTTTGGTCCCGGTTCCAGACACGAACCGGGACCAGTGTGCCTCGCTCCTGGCCCACAACCATTGGTCCCGGTTCGTGGATGGAACCGGGACCAAAGGGGGTCCTTTAGTCCCGGTTCCAGCCACGAACCGGGACCAATGAGATGCCTATATATAACCCCCCCCCCCCCCCCCCCCCCGCCAGCGAGCAGAGCACTCCACATTGCTCTGTTTTTCTGGCCGGCGAGGGGAGAGCTTTGTGGTGCTCTAGCTCACCTCCTATGCACATGAGGTGTTCGATAAAATGCCCGAGCCACACTTAAGCTTTCTCCTCTCGAAGCTCCTTGTCCAAGCTCCATTTTTCTCAAGATTTGTTTAGGTTTGGCGGTCCGTCCTGTCCCGTCTCCGTCCTCACCGCCGTCGATCACCCGCGTCCATCTCGGCGCCGGCACCACCGTGGTTAGCCTCTTCTTCTTATCTTCTTTCTAAAAGAAAAAAGTTCTTACTTGTATCATTTAGATAGATACTTGTGTAATTTTCTTTCTTTTATTATTGTTTGTTATTATATAGTGCCATGGTCATGGTATCCGCCCACGTCGGCCCTCGTCCGGTCTATGATTCGGATGTGGTATATATTATCTTTTATAACTATTTGTTTTATTTAGTGTTTATGACAATTATGCCGACCAACGTGACATAGATTTTTTAATCTAGGAGGTATGTGAACCGGAAATTCCAACCGACATAGAAATTCTTGTCGAGAAGTTAAATTTGGTTGAAAAAGAAAACAATTACTTGAAAGAAAAATTACAAAGAGTTGAAGAGGAGAAGATGAAGTTGGAGTTGCATGTTGCCGATGTCATCGACGATCACAAGATCAAGATGGATGCAATGCGCTTGAAGATTAGAAAGATTAGAAAATATGCCATTCATACTGAGGCTTGGTATCATTATGCCGTTGGATCAATTGGTACCTTAGTTGCGGTTATGATCGCATTTGTTGTTGCATTTAAATTTTCTAGTTTCAATATATGTTTTAATTAGATGCTCTAGAGAGCTATATGTTGTTCAATAATGAGAACTATGTATGAACGCTATGTATTTATTTTGGTCACTACTGTACTTTGGTTTTAATGTGATGATGAATTTCTATTAATTTGGTCACTTCTCTATTCATGATATGCACGCGGATGAACCGGCAATGGATGTACGGTGACCGACGCACCTCCGAGTATATTGAGGGCCTGCATAATTTTCTCGAAGCGGCTGAGGCAAACAAGAAGAATGGTTTTATGCATTCTCCATGTACTGTCTGTGAGAATACGAAGGCTTTCTCCACCTATAAAACCCTTCACTTCCACCTGCTTCAGAAGGGTTTTATGCCACACTATAATGTTTGGACCAAGCACGGAGAAAGATGGGTTATGATGGAAGACAACGAAGAAGAAGAGGATGACGACAACTACCCGCCCCCTGAATACGGTGATGCTGCAATGGGGGAAGCTGAAGATCAAGAGGAACCAGACGATGTGCCCGATGATGATCTTCGCCGGGTCATTGTTGATGCACAGAGAGAATGCGAAAGTGAAAGGGAGAAGTTGAAGTTCGATCGCATGTTAGAGGATCACAAAAAAGGGTTGTACCCAAATTGCGAAGATGACAACAGAAAGCTCGGTACCACACTGGAATTGCTGCAATGGAAGGCAGACAATGGTGTATCTGACAAGGGATTTAGTTCGCTACTGAAAATAATGAAGAAGAAGCTTCCAAAGGATAACGAATTGCCCGGCAGTACGTACGAAGCAAAGAAGGTTCTATGCCCTCTAGGATTGGAGGTGCAGAAGATACATGCATGCCCTAATGACTGCATCCTCTACCGCGGTGCGTACGAGGATTTGAACGCATGCTCGGTATGCGGTGCATTGCGGTATAAGATCAGAAGAGATGAGCCTGGTGATGTTGAGGGCCAGCGCACCGGGAAGAGGGTTCCTGCCAAGGTGATGTGGTATGCTCCTATAATACCACGGTTGAAACGTCTGTTCAGAAACAAAAAGCATGTCGAGTTGATGCAATGGCACAAAAAAGACCGTAAGAAAGACGGGAAGTTGAGAGCACCCGCTGACGGGTCGCAGTGGAGAAAGATCGAGAGAAAGTGGAGCGACTTTACAGGTGACCCGAGGAACGTATGGTTTGGTTTAAGTGCAGATGGCGTTAATCCTTTTGGGGAGCAGAGCAGCAAGCATAGCACATGGCCTGTGACTCTATGTATGTATAACCTTCCTCCTTGGTTGTGCATGAAGCGGAAGTTCATTATGATGCCAGTGCTCATCCAAGGCCCTAAGCAACCCGGCAATGACATTGATGTGTACCTAAGGCCATTAGTTGATGAACTTTTACAGCTATGGAATGGAAGAGGTGTACGTGTGTGGGATGAGCATTCATAAGAGGAATTTGACCTACGAGCGTTGCTGTTTGTAACAGATGAGTTTTCGTCCGAAACCCTGATATTTCGAAAGAGATTGTCCATTTTGTACACGAAGTGCATCCAGTTTTCGCCGTAACCCTCTCAACTTTTTAGCACTTGCTATGTGGGTGAATTGATGATACCATGACAACTTTCAACCTTTTCAGAGTTCATTTGAAATGTTTTTTAATTTCTTTCAAAACATCGTGGGAGTGGAGTTCAAAAAAGAATCAACTAAAAAGCTTTTATAAACCTCTAGTATTTTTGAAACTATAATTATATAAAAATTATGCAACTAAAATTATCAAAGTATTTTTTGTTCAAAACATTAATAGCAAAAAGAATATAATGATAAAACACACTGGAAATAAATAAAGCATAAAATAAAACAAAAATAATGGAAATTATGCAACTAAAATTATCAAAGTATTTAT
Organism: Elymus sibiricus; assembly: GCA_039707655.1. Classification (NCBI taxonomy): domain Eukaryota; kingdom Viridiplantae; phylum Streptophyta; class Magnoliopsida; order Poales; family Poaceae; genus Elymus; species Elymus sibiricus. Next base: position 64,220,587 of record CM077667.1, read on the forward strand.
TTGTTAAAAAGAATGAACTAAAATAACAGAAGAAAAATACTGAAAAAAATTTAAAAAATAAATAAAGCAAAAAACAAAACAAAAATACTGGAAAAAAATAAAACATTAATAGCAAAAAGAATCAACTAAAAAGCTTTTATAAACCTCTAGTATTTTTGAAACTATAATTATATAAAAATTATGCAACTAAAATTATCAAAGTATTTTTTGTTGAAAACATTAATAGCAAAAAGAAAATAATAATAAAACACACTGGAAATAAATAAAGCAAAAAATAAAAAATAAAAAATAAAGCAAAAAACAAAACAAAATAATGGAAATTATGCAACTAAAATTATGAAAGTATTTATTTGTTAAAAAGAATGAACTAAAATAACAGAAGAAAAATACTGGAAACAAATTAAAAAAATAAATAAAGCAAAAAACAAAACAAAAATACTGGAAAAATATATAAAAAATGCCGCCTACTGGGCCACCACTAGACCCACAGGCAGAAGGCCCAATAGGCCCACAGGTAGTGACAGATTAGGCCCGTAGGCCTGCAGTTGAGAGGAGCTCGAGAGGGTATGCGCAGCAGCGCTTATAAACCACTCTCGAGCTCTCTCGGCTAGCGAGGTGGGACTAAAAATTTGGTCCCGGGCAGAACCACCCTTTGGTCCCGGTTGGTGCCACCAACCGGGACCAATGCCCCCCTTTGGTCCCTGTTGGTGCCACCAACCGGGACCAAAGGTCCCTGTTTCCCGCCTTTTGGGCTGCTGAAAAGAGACCTTTGGTCCCGGTTGGTGGCACCAACCGGGACCAAAGGTGGGCATTGGTCCCGATTGGTGGCACCAACCGGGACCAAAGGCTCTGGGTATATAAGCCCACACTTAGCGTTTTTCAGATTTCATCTCTCAGTTGCCCCCGACGCCGCCGCCAGGCTGCCCGATCGAGCTCCCTGTCGACGCCGTCGCCGCCCTCTGCCCCGTCGACGCCCTCTGCCCCGACCTCGCCGTCGACGCCCTCTGCCCCGACCTTGCCGTCGACGCCCTCTGCCCCGTCGACGCCCTCTGCCCCGACGACCTCGCCGTCGCCGCCCTTTGCCCCGTCGACGCCCTCTGCCCCGACCTCGCCGTCGACGCCCTCTGCCCCGACCTCGCCGTCGCCGCCCTCTGCCCCGTCGACGCCCTCTGCCCCGCTGTGCCTCTGCCCCCGCCCCCAGTGAGCCTTCCCTTCCCCCGCGCCGCCGCCCCTGCCTGCTCTGATTGCTGCGCGCCGCCGCCGCCGCCGCGGCCTACTCTCTGCTGCCTTTTTTTCATACATTTTTTTGTTCATTGATGTATGTATATGGATGTTGTATGTATATGTATATGCAGATGTATGTATGATCCATGGATATGTATGCATTGATGTATGATTTTTTTTTGTTCATAGAATTTTTTTTGTCAATTGATGTATGCTTTTTTTGTTCATAGAAAGTTTTTTGTTCATAGAAAGTTTTGTGTTCATAGAAAGTTTTTTGTCAATTGATGTATATGTTCATATATATGTGCATTTTTAGAAAAAAATTGTGTATGTATGTTCATATATGCAAAAGTTACATTTAAGAAAAAAAGAAAATGTATGTATTATGTTCATATGCAAAGAATATGCAAAAGTTAGAATTTTGGTCCCGGTTCGTGCCACCCAAACCCCTAGAAGAAAACTCCGGTAACTTCGACATGAGGGGGGACGTCGGACATATCGGGCGACCAACTCTCGAGGCCACCCAAATCCTAGAAAAAAAGCGTTGTCGATCTCCTACCCCCTCCCGCCCCTACCCGACAAACTCTCGAGGCCACCCAAACCCCTAGAAGAAAACTCCGGTAACTTCGACATGAGGAGGGACGTCGGACATATCGGGCGACCAACTCTCGAGCCCTCGCCGACGCGCCGGGACTGAGATGTGATAGGTAGTATTTTTTTTGTTCATAGAAAACTCCGGTAACTCTCCAACATGAGGGGGGACGTCGATCGATCAACCCCCTCTCGCCAAACCGGGACTGAAAAAGCATTGTCGAGGCCACCCCAAACCCTAGAAGTGTTGTCGAGGCCACCCCAAACCCTAGAAGCGTTGTCGAGGCCACCCAAATTTACCAAGTTAAATGAAGAAAACTCCGGTAACATAGATTTATCAAGAATGCCCCCATTATGGATGTGCACAAGTTGATCCAATTTTTTGCCATGTTGTAATATTTGCAGAAACTATGGATCAAAGAGACTTGGAACAAGAACAGTTGTTGGGGGATATAATCCGCGACGGACGTGATGTCATGTCGTTTCTCAACGACACCGATGGTCTGGAAGGAGAGGATGACGGCTCCGGTGATCGAACAATGGAGGAGGAATGACATGATCATGATGGCTCCGGTGACCGAATGCCGGAGGAAGAAGGAGACCATGATGACGGCTCCGGTGACCGAACGGAGGAGGGAGCTGTTGCAAAGTCCGGCGAGGTATATATATTAATTAAGCCTATGCTGACTAGCTAATTGATGCATTAATTGTTTTGATATATTAACTCGTCTTTCTTCTTTTATAGCCCTCCGGATCGAGCCAAACTTCGGTAACGAGACGAGGCCCGAAGAAGAGGTTGCGCAAGGAAGAAAAGTTCACGATCACAGCACTCGCGCACGATGGCCATCCGATTGAACCCAAGCGGGCCAAGGACGCATTTTCTGCTCAGTGCGGAGCTATTGTTAGGGACTACATCCCGATCAGCATCAAGCAATGGAATAAGCCTAAGGACGGCGCCCCTGATGGTGATTATGTCACCGATAGACAGAAAGATGATCTTTGGACCGCGCTGAAAGCAAATTTCACCCTACCGCCAGAGGAGGATCCGAATAGGCCAGTTATAGAGCCACTGGTCAAGGCGTGTGCTCTTAAGAAGATGACAGATCTATTCAGGAGGTGGAAGAATGAGTTGAAATCAAAGTTTGTCGACAAAGGGAAGACTCCAGAATTCACCGGCCGATTTCAGAAGATAGTAGATCACTGGCCCGCATTTGTGGCCTACAAGACATCGGACAAGAGTAAGAAAATGCCAGAGACAAACAAGATCAATGCTGCAAAGAAGCAGTATCACCATCACACGGGGTCAAGTGGCTACCTCAAAGCCCGGCCGTTGTGGGACAAAGCTGAGAATGACCTGATTGCTAAAAACGTCGTACCACAGACATTGAACTGGCCAGACCGTTCAAGGACTTGGTTCTTCGGGGTTGGGGGAACTTTGGACCCTGAAACAGGGAAGTGCCGCTGGACGAACGAGCAACTTGCAATACCCATGAACAAGCTTCAGGAGTATATCACCGGAGCGCAGGAAGGGACGTTCATTCCCGACAGAGAGAAGGACGAGCTGACTGAGGCCCTAGGGAATGCTGAGCACCCTGGACGAACACGAGGCACACCAGGCTCCGTTCCGTGGAAGGTTGGGTTTCCCGACGCAGGCGGTTACAGAAGCCGGGAGAGAAAGAGGAAAGCGGAGCTGAGCGAAATTCAGAAGCTGAATGCAAGACTACAAAAGCTAGAGGAAGCTGAGAGCCAGCGAGCTGTCGGCCAACCATCTCAGCGGCACGAAGCTACCCTAGAAGCTACCCCGCCATCTCAGCGGAGAAGCAGCGTCGCTTCCACGGAGCCCGTTCAGCCTGACTTCACGTCTCCTAGCTACCCCGTGGATACTATCACGGAGGCTCAACATTGCCAGCTTATGACGAAATGCTGGAACCTCACTTTATTGGCGGCTGACGGCTCTGTTGCACCTCCTCAACCCAACGGAACTTTTCACTGCCGTCCGATTCCACATGGCTATGCTGTTGTGATGGTGGATGAAGTAATGGAGGGATTTGAGGAGCTCGAGCTTGACCAATCTACAGGTGAAGGGGAGAATCGGCTGGGTCGTGCCCTGAGGAGTACATGTCTATGGCAGAAGGAGTACATCAAGCTTCCAAACTGGACGCCTCCGCCTCCTCCTCCTCCTCCGGCGAGTCAGGGCACTCCGCCTCCTCCTCCTCCTCCTCCTCCGGCGAGTGATCAGGGCACCCCGCCTCCTTCTCCGGCTCCTCCGACGCGTGAGGGCACTCCGCCTCCTCCTTCGCCTACTCCGGCACGTCGGAGCAGTACGCCTCCTCCTCAGCCTCGTCGGCAACGGTGGAAGACAGACGCCGCCGCTCCGGCTCCTCCGGCGCGTCGGAGCACTCCGCCTCCTTCTCCGCCTCGTAAGCAACGACTGAAGAGAGACGCCGCCGCTCCGGCAGCTAGCAGTACAAGCAGAGGCGGGAGGAAATACAGATACGGTCCATCTCTCAAGCCTCTGGAAAAGTTACCATATGAGAGGACCGAGTCTGAAAACGAGGAGATATGTCAGGAGCAATTGAGGGCCCATTTTGCAAAGAAAACTCCACCTCCGAAGGAGAAGCTAGATCCGGTGAAAGTGAAGCGCACTATCGATGCCCTGAAGCGACCACCACCGCCTCCGCCGGATTCCAACTTTGTCCGCTGTGTTAAAAAGACATATCAAGATGTGCGGCAGTCGGGAAGTACTTCCAGTGATGTAAGGTTAGCAAAACGAAGAAGTGGGAAAAAATTCCCCAGCTCGGCGAACAGGCGAACCAATCGTGCCCCCCGCTCAAGGTGTCTAGCGATATCGTCGCTAATCATCCGGGGATGGTGCCCGGTACCAATGCTGGTGATTACCTGAGCGATGATGTACAGTTTGAGCCGTTGGAGGTGGACGAATTCAGTTACCGGTACGGACGGACTCTCGTCAAACCTGATCATCCTCCTCTAACAACGATGATGCGAAGATTCCATGATTGGTACATGAAAACCTGCAGCGAGTATGGTAGGGATACTTTGACGCTGAGAATTAAAGAGGAGCACGACCTCGTTGGAATGGATCAGTTGTCTGTTGAATTTGACGAGATATTCCAGTTATACAATCAAAAGGCCCTCGACAAAACAATCGTGACTTGCTACTGTCTGTAAGTACTACTTCTGTAATTAAGTCTCTCTATATATATAGCTCAGCTCTTTCATTGCATGTATATATAATTATCCTCACTATATTATGCAGATTGAAAATCGTCGAATGCAGAAAAGCACAAATCTATGACATTGGGTTCATTAACCCAAATATCATACATGAGTTTACGGTTAAAAACAATGTCACACAAACCGAGGACAACTTGCTACAATCGTTTCTTAAAAATCAAAACAAAGGGACAATACTCTTTCCTTACAACTTCAAGTGAGTGTTACTGTCTTGTGCATATTCGGTTTTCCTTATTACTCGAGGTTATAGTAATGTAATTGATGAGTTATGCATGCGTGCGCAGTTTCCACTATATTCTGCTAGAGATTAAGCTTGAGTGGGGAGTAGTAATCGTCTTAGACTCGAAATGAAAAGATCCCCAGGAATATGTGGGCATGACTGAAATGCTTCAGAAGTAAGTTCAATCGATCATTATCGCATCATATCGGCAACTTTGTTCATTTCCTGATATCAAGTAATTATTTTCTTTGTCTGGCAGGGTTTGAAAAGAGTTCACCGCAATTGTTCCGGCACTGCCGAGGGAGCTGCGATTTACACACCCCGAAAGTAAGTACTACTAGCTTCATCAATACCATTTATCATGCTTGATTATCAGTTTGATTGAACTCTATTTCTCGTAAAGTGCTTGTGGCAGGAAAAAAGGGAATGATTTTTGTGGATACTACGTTTGCGAGTTCATCTACAACGCGACGACCCCTAAGCGGGGCTACTCTGAAAAACAATTTCAAGTGCGTAAGCAATAATATTCATAATTTTATTTTATTACCATGATTTGTGTTGAGTTTCATTCATATATATGTATTGACCCCCTTCTTCAAATTAGATGTGGCAGATCTGGGATGAACTCCTACCACATGATCGTATACGAGCAATTCAAGAGGAATTGGCGGGATTCTTTCTTGACCACGTCATAAATAAAGCCGGAGAATACCATCTTGAATTTGACATTAAATGTTAGGGATTGTAAGAGATCTTATATTGTATATATGTAGCTAGTAGCGTCGGATAGATATACGAAAACTTGTTGTTCGACCAATCTCTCGGAGAAAGAGAGGTCGATCACTTCTCTGTGTATATGTTCATGACGATCTTGTGTACTTAATGGTTCCTTCATTTGCTTACTAGCTAGCGTGTCGAGTTCTCTCTATAGTAGCTAGCGTCGACCAAGCACGGAGAAAGAGAGGACACTTCTCTCTATTAGCTAGCTAACACAATATGAAACACCTCAATTAACCCTACAAACCCCCCCCCCCCTCCCCCCTTTCAAAAAAAAAAAAAACCAGTGCCTTTTGGTCCCGGTTGGTGTTGCCAACCGGGACTAAAAGTCCTACCTTTTGATCCCGGTTGGTGTTACCAACCGGGACTAAAGGTCCTCCTGCCTGGGCTCCCAGCACCGGCCACGTGGAGCCCTTTCTGTCCCGGTTGGTAAGCGAACCGGGACTAAAGGTTTTGGGCTTTAGTCCCGACCCTTTAGTCCCGGTTCCAGAACCGGGACTAAAGGCCCTTACGAACCGGGACAAATGGGGGTTTTCCTACACGCGACAGAGTTATGTAATGTGTGTTGTTAGCTGCAGTATGATGTCATAAGAAGCCACTATTGTATTAAGAGCACTCTTGATTAAGTTTTCCACCATTATTTATTTTCCTAAGCATGTGCGACCCATGTGCACAAAATCTAATAAGTGAGTATGGAGGACAAGGTTAGAAAAGTAATCAGAGAACTTTGGGTCATAAGTAAGTATGGAGGACATACCACGACAGAGTTATTTTGCTGAACTGCGACAGGAGTTCAAGAATTTTATTCCTTGGTAGGAATGGAGTCTCTTTCTCAGCATAAAAGTTCATTCCGATGAAGTCCCCATTAAAATCAACGAGGGGTCCTCCAACTCCAGTCTAGGAAAAGAATAAAGTGACGTTCAGCCAAGCACAAAAATTGCGATGCTGAACAAATTTTGTATTATTGGGGGAAAAGGAGGAGTCAAAAAAAATGTCTGGTGCATATCATGATAGTTATTTATTTCCACTGTGTACAGAAATTAGAAATGAACAGCGCACCATAGTAATTTCACATGTGGAGATGGCAAGCTCCTCGCGGTAAGCTCCTTTTGGATTGTCAGTCAACATCCCAGTTGTGGCCATTAATTTTCCTGATTTGAAGCAACGCCCTACGGCAACTACTTTACTATGAGACTCAAATTGGCGCTGATGATCTAGACGTGCTACTTGAAGAGAATGGCAGCGAAAGATGTTAATAACCGCGACATTGTATTTTAAATCATAGAATTCCAACCATCCCGGTTTAAGTTGGTTATCTGGAAGGCGCACTTCAATCTGCAATGATAAAGCAACGCAACAAGTATAGCCTCTGATTAGCAGAATGATTAACATATGATGTTAAATAAGCAAGCAATAGTGTACAATTTTTTTTTGCCAGTACCAACCTTCATATCATGAAGGATCTTGGTGTAATCATCAATAGATCTAACCAGACTTAATGAAGTCAGAAAACTTGTAATAGTTGGATTGTTTACGATAATTATACCCGTGCATGCAAAAAACACAGTCTTTTCTGCACAAGATGGTGTTTCCAAATTCTCAATCATGAAGTACTAACAAATAGATACAGATAAATTTTCGCAAAGCTAGTGTTTATAATCACCATCAGCAAATGAAGCAAGCGATACAACAGTGTCCGCTAAGTTCGAGGCGACTTGTTCACTGAGTTCGGTCCAGACACCCTGACCAGAATCACTTGAGCTGCCAAATTCCTCTTCGAAAGGATTGTCCGGAAGTGAATTTCCTAGTTAGGGAAGCATCATCATGTTGAGATCATACAACAGAATTCTGATCGTAAGTTGCGGAAGAAGGAATATGAGCTGACTAAAATTGAGAAGATTGGAGAAGGGAAATAAGCAGAATTTAGAACACTGAAAAGCAGTATGAAGGAAAGGAGTATATTTTCATATTCATATACTACACTGAAGTACCTAGAATGAACTAATCGATTAGCATATCATATATGTTAGCATGATAATAGGTGCAGCCATAAAACTAAGTATGTACCCAGATTCTACAAATGATTGTTGAAAATTAACATTGGCGGTGACTCTGGGGAGGAATTGCCTGATGATGTGATGATTGCGCACAATTTAACAATATCAAGGTGCTTTTCTCACCTTCTGAATCAGGCTTACAAGGTCTGGGAAATATTTCAATTTTACTACCAGGTCCTTTCTTATCTGTATCCCTGCAGAATAATGTGATAACCTCATTGGAGTAATAGAGAAATCCACAAAAGTGAACATGAATGATATGTATGCATGGATACCAAACAATACAAACTTCAATGTTTAAAAGAGCCAAATCAGGAAAATTGTTGATTGGGGTCAGATTGCACTAAACAACAATACAATGGGGAAAAACCTAAAACCTAAATATTTATTGTGTTTGATTACTGTATAAACGAAAATATTTAGTAAATATAAGTAGCCTAATATAGTGGAAAACTTTTCCCATGCATGTTGTGGCGAGTGACGACAAAAAACAATAAAATGCAGATAATATTATACCAAACCTACCATGGAACCTTCACTACCTTATCATTTAAACAAGTATTTAATAGCTTAAACATGGACACCAGAATCCCAATTGAGTACAGGGCAACTGTGAGACATCATGACAAGACAGGTGGTATGAATTGTCAAGGTCACACTGCAGCTTATCTGGCCCCAGATGTCACAAACAACTAATTTGTTATCAAGGGAGATGTTCTCAAATGCAGATCACCTACCAGATCCAAGTATTACAAAAACATCAAAACAAAGCATTTCAGAAACTCTTTGACATTCAGCGTGAATGGTAGTACCACCAAACCTCGGCTACTGATGAGCGGAATTATTCTTATGTACTTAGTTCATTCATTTTGTATGCCTACTGATGAGTGGTCTGCTTCCTGGAAATTCCAGGTTGAATAATAAATTCGCAAGAAGCGGAACAGCTGGCCTGTGGTCATCCAGGAAATGTTTCAGTTAGAGTAGTCGTTTGCCGTTAACCAGAATAGAATGTGCTCAGTCAAGTTTATTTGCAAATGAGTCCATGTGTTAAGTGCATGGCACTAATTTCTCTGCTAAATAGTTCTCATTCGCTCGGTATTACAGTAATTGAGCATGTTAGACTCCTCACTACATACCAAGTTGCGATTATCCTTTAATAGTTCTTAGCCTTGTACAACACATGCAGTAATTTGAACAATGTGATTTCATTTCCTTTGTAAAATGCCTGCACATTCGTTTAGAATGCATGAATTTAACACAATGTTTAATCAGAAAATTTTACAACAACGCGAGAGATTTATATATATAATGTGTGTTGTTAGCTGCAGTATGATGTCATAAGAAGCCACTATTGTATTAAGTGCACTCTTGATTATGCTTTCCACCATTATTTATTTTCCTAAGCATGTGTGACCCATGTGCACAAAAACTAATAAGTGAGTATGGAGGACAAGAGTAGAAAAGCAATCAGAGTATGGAGGACATACATCCACTGAATTGATTTCCTGAACTGCGACAGGAGTTCAAGAATTTTAATCCTTGGTAGGAATGGAGTCTCTTTCTCAGCATAAAAGTTCATCCCGATGAAGTCCCCATTAAAATCAATAAGGGGCCCTCCAACTCCAGTCTAGGAAAAGAATAAAATGACAGTGAGCCAAGCACAAAGATTTAGCGATGCTGAACAAAGTTTGTATAATTGAAAAAAGGAGTAATTTTGCACCCCTCCCCACCCCCCAACCACCACCCAAAAAAAAGTCCAGCGCATATCATGACACAGTTATTTATTTTCTCTATGTATAGAAAGTGAGAAATTAACACCGCACCATAGTTATTTCACATGTGGAGATGGCAAGCTCCTCCCGGTAAGCTCCTTTTGGATTGCCAGTCAACATCCCAGCTGTGGCCATTAATTTTCCTGAGTTGAAGCAACGCCCTACGGCAACTACTTTACCGTGAGACTCAAATTGGCGCTGATGATCTAGACATGCTACTTGAAGAGAATGGCAGCGAAAGATGTTGATAACCGCGACATTGTGTTCCAAATCATAGAATTCCAACCATCCCAGTTCAAGTTTGTTATCCGGAAGGCGCACTTCAATCTGCATCAACAAAGCAAGGCAACAAGTATATAGTATGTATCCTGGTTAGCAGAATGACTAACATGATATTAAATAAGCAAGCAATAGTGTACCAAAAATAAAAGCTGGCAGTACCAACCGGCATATCGTAAAGGACCTTGGTGTCGTCATCAATAGATCTAACCAGACTTAATGAAGTCAGAGTACTTGTAAAAGTAGGGTTGTTTACGATAATTATGCCCGTGCACGCAAAAAACACCGTCTTTTCTGCACAAGATGGCGTTTCCAAATTCTCAATCATGAAGTACTAACAAATAGACACAGATAAAATTGTGCAAAGCTAGTGTTTGTAATCACCATCAGCAAATGAAGCAAGCGATACAACGGTGCCCGCTAGGTTCGAGGCGACTTCTTTACTGAGTTCGGTCCAGACACCTTGGCCAGAATCACTTGAGCTGCCAAATTCCTCTTCGAAAGGATTGTCCGGAAGCGAATTTCCTAGTCAGGGAAGCATCGTCATGTTCATATCATACAACGCAATTCTGATTGTGAGCTGCAGAAGAAGGAACAAGCAGCAGCATGACTGAAACCAGGCAACCAGTGGCTCACCTCGCCAAGCTGTCCAAAGTTTTTGTTTTTTGGTCTGGCTTCTCGTGCAAACGCCTTCTCGCTTCATATTTCCAGCCTGGAGTGGAAATAACACATCAAGGAAGAGAATCACCATTTTTTAGGATGGAAGCCGAGCTTTATGGTACCAAAGGGGAGGCGATTCAGCTAATCGCTGGATAAAGGAAGCTCATACCGCAAAATCAAATGCCGCGGAGATCGCAGCCGGGTGGAGACAGCGGGGATGAACGGCGATGGCGGTGGCAGTGGTGGCGCGCGTGGGGGTGGGGAGTGGAGGATCAGCCCTAGGGCACGCGGCGGTGGTGATTTTTTTTTGGAACTAGCATCGTATTTAGAGCAATTTCGAAAACTAGCAGGCCTAACACGTATATTTCAAAAATAGCACCCCGTCGGTCAACAGTTGACCGAAGAGTACTCTTCGGTCAACCGTTGGCCGAAGACTTCCTCTTCGGTCATTGCCTGACCGAAAACCTGCTGTGCTGGGCCGAAGAGGACTCTTTGGTCTTTGGTTGGCCGAAGAGTACTCTTTGGTCAACCGTTGACCAAAGAGTCCATGCACTTTACGTTAGCGGTTGACCGAAGCCAGTTTCGTTTTTCTGCAGAACGAAAACTCTATTTTTTTTGCTATTTTCTTCGCCGAAGAGTGCATTTTCCCGCCAGTTTCGTTCCCGCCCTTCTTTCCCGCGAGTTTCGTTCCCGCCCTTCTTTCCCGCCAGTTTCGTTCCCGCCCTTCTTTCCCGCCATTCTCTCCCGCCATCTTCTTTTATGACCCTATAAAACCCCCTCAGCAAGGTGGGTGAGCAGGCAAGTTTAGTGTTTTTTTTTGTCACCATTTCTTTGCAGGTAATGGCTTGCCCCTTTTGCCGAGCTCCAGGTGGCCCTTGTTCTTCCTTTGATTCTTGTGCGTCTGTCTTCACTGTGGTGCTGGATCGTCGCTGTTCAAGGCGTGTTGTAAGATTCTATATCTTGTTTATCTGATTGTGGCATATGGTTGATGTTGTTTAGGTTGGAATGTATTCTAATGCCTTTATTTATATGATTATGATGTTTGCTTCCATTCTTTTTGTAGTATGTTCCGTGCAGTGTTAGATCACATCTTGCTCGGTACATTGAGGAGTGCAGAGCTTTAGCTATTTGGAGGGGTGACACATATATTGATCTTGCTCTTCACAACAGTGAGGGTAACTTATACCATGTTCTGTTTACACATGGTCGGGTGAGCAGTAAATTCCATGGTCCTTCCTGGGAGGAACTTGTGAATGATTATGGTCTCCGTCATCGTGACATGATGACTGTTAGGCTTGAGCACTATGGAACATGGTGTAGTGTTGATTTTCATCGGGATGGGGTTATGTTGTTCCCTTTACCCTGTGTTGGTAAGTTTTTTCTTTGAGTGATTTAAAGTTTTGTTTCAACTTATACGATTTTGCTGTTCTGCTAAATTTGTGAAATTATTTTTTTGTAGCTCTTGATGATCTGAGTGAAACTCAGAGGGAACTTGTTGACAGTTGTTTTTATAGTCGTGGTATCTTAAGTCTGAATTATCACCAAATGTATGTCATGTCGCGACAGCTCTTTGATGACAACTACATATTGTGTACTCCTTTTGTTCATAGGATTGATTCCATGAATGTTAGTGGTCAACATATGGTGAGCTTTGTTTTTTGCTACTGTATATTTTTTTGTTCTTTGCTATAGTATAATGTTTTAAATTTGTAAGCTCAACATCATATAACTTGATGTTTTTTGTTAGGTTATTCCGACCATGGTTGTGAGGAGTTTGAAGGAATTTGTGTCAATTCCTAGGACTGGTTCTTTAACTCTTGAAATTACTTTGGATTCTGAAGATGATGATATATCTGTGAGCATTCCTTGTTCCTACTTTATTGGCTTGGGTGATAGAATGGTGTTCAAGAAGGAAGGCTTCGGTAATTTTCTTCGGGCATCGTCTATTGAAGTCAACAATTTGGTGCTCATAACCTTCAAAGAGCGTGATCAGGAGCTAGTTGTTGTTTTTAGTCATCTGCCACAGTGATCGTACTATCTCGCCCTACTATCCCCCATTTTCTTTTCCCGCCCTACTATCCCGCCATTTTCTTTCCCGCCATACTCTCCCGCCACTTTTTCTCCCGCCATTCTCTCCCGCCATTTTCTTTCCCGCCTTTCTTTCCCGTCTTTCTCTCCCGCCATCTTCTCTTGTGAACCTATATAACCACATCCGCAGTAAGGTGGGTGAGCAGGCCCTTCTGTCCCCCCTTTCTCTCACGCCTTTCGCTCCGGCCATCCTTTCGTGGAGATGTCTCATCCTCATTATCCTTTTGATCGTAGTTTTCACTCTGGTATGTTCGATCGTCTTCTCAAACTAGCCGCCAATTTCAAGATGGATGATAGAGTAGTTCCATGGGAGGAACTCATCAGTAGTGACACCATAATGAATGAGTTGGCTCACTCATTAGCTAGGAGTGGGTGGCCTCCCAGGACATTTGAGGAGATACGGAAATAACTTCTCAGGTTGCATGGCAGATGGCAGAAGGTCAAATTGCATAAGAGTGAATCTTACATCAGGCTTGCGAGGAATAATTCAGATTTATGGTCAGCAGACAGTGAGGACGAAGACGACCTCTTCATGCCGAGCACCAAGGTCAAGACTACCGCATCGTCGAAGGGCAAGAGCTCTACATCGACGAAGGGCAAGAGATCTGCATTGACGGAGGACGAAGAGGACGTCTTCATGCCGAGCACCAAGGTCAAGACTACCGCATCGTCGAAGGGCAAGAGTTCTACTTCGACAATGTAGTACTGTTTTATGTAGTACTGTTTAATTTCAATTGTAGTGTTTAATTCAGTTGTACTGTTTTATTTCAGTTGTAATGTTTAATTCAGTTGTAATGTTTAATTCAGTGGTAATGTTTAATTTCAGTTGGATGCATTTAGTTCGCAGTACAAGTGTTATCTCATACCGTTTAGTTGAGTCGTACCGTTTAATTCAGATGTACTACTAATATGAAATAGACAAGTGTCTTGAAAACAAATCAGTCTGTTACATAGATAATGACTCATACATAGATAGTAACACATACATGAAGGATGTCTGATGCATAGATAAGTCCTCATATATGAGAATAGTCTGAAACTAACATGGGTGTCTCATACATATATAATCATATCACTGCTGGGGACGGCGACGAGTCTGGATCTTCCTCGGACGCGGACCGGAAGGTGATAAGCGCTGACGCGGTGGTCGAGGGTCACGAAAACCACGACCGTAAATAACCTCGCCTGACTCGGTCTGTGTCTCCTGCGTCGGTGGTGGTGGTGGAGTATGATACATAGGCTAAGAGAAGTCATACGTGTTTGCAGCTTGGTCATCGTCATCGCCATAGCTGTCTAAGAATGAACCATCACCACTAAGCATTGGCGACTGCACGACATGCGTGAACGGATGCGGCTGGTTGCTGACTGTAGTAGTGAAGCACATGTCAAATTGAATTGCGATCGTACACTGCTTAAAAGAAAAACCGAAAGTAAAGTTACCTGGCCCCATTTGTTGATGCCATGCCGACCCCCCTGGTTGTGAAGGATGTGGCTCATGCCAGGCTGAGCTCCCTGGCTGTGAAGGAGATGGCTCTTGCCAGGCCAAGCTCCCTGGATGTGAAGGGGGTGCCTGATGCCATGACGACCTTGCTGGTTGTGAAGGAGGTGGCGCCGGTCAAGCCATGCGCCGTGACTCTGAACGATGCACAGATGGACGTGGCGGACGAAGTCCTGGACGAGATACCGCAACGTCCGAAGATCTTCTACATGTCACTGCTGCGTAAATCCCTCGTAGCTTGTCATCAAAACGCTTCAACCATGTCCGAAGATCTGGCTGTGGGATAGTATCCCCACTATCAACCCGCCGCATTAAAGCGGAAACCTCCTCTCGCGCCTCGACTGTCAAGTCACTCTGTACATTGAAGAGTTAGCCAATTGTAAATGTTCGCGTTATGACATGAGTACACATATTAGAACCAACATAGAGGAAGTTGGGTGCGTACCGCGTGGTGTCTGGTTCCCATAATAGAGGAAGTTGGGTACATATCGCTGGTCAGAGGCTCTTCAATCTGATCAGGAGCAGCACGAGGAACTAAGTAGATCCTCGTTGAATGCCTGTAACGCTGCAGATACAACCCGAACTTGTCCCAGTCAAAGGGTCGAACCTCATTCCAGATATGTGTTGACGCGGTCGTCCATTCTAGAACATAAGGGCCAATGTTCTGAAGCCAGAAAGTCATGGACTTATTCCCTCCTACGCGGCTGAACTTGACATTAACAACCGGGTAACGTGGTAAGCAACATTCTGAAAGCAGTGCTGACAACTAAATTCGAATTACTTACTTGTGCACGTGGTCCGGTATGTGTGGAATAACTGGAATTTCATCCTCTTGACAGCGACCGAACTGTCTCATTACCCTATGAAGAGCCATCTCCTCCACCGTCACGTCGAACACCAATCTCGCCTTGGTCATCCAGTAGTGCCGATCTCTAGTGCACAAGGCAGATAGACCAACTGGATACCTAGATGTTATAGCCTGATCCGAGTAGGGCTCCCAGATAACAACATCCTCGTGCAAAGCATCAAACTGTATCGTGAAGGACGGGTAGCAGCTCTTAACCTGCATACCCGCAAACTGTCTCTGTGCATGACAACAAATAAACATTAGTAATAGTATTGCATGGCAAGAAATAATCTAATGAAATGTTACGTAATACAAAATTACCTCTCTTCACGCCCAAACAGATCCCACAGTAGGCAAGTCGCCGATATGTGGCACATAAGCCCCTGCTATGTCTACCAACCCAAACGGTTTTTCAACGCTGACATAGGGTCGTCCAATAGGGAACCTCTCATATGACCAGAGCTGCAACAATAGTGGACATCCAACCAGACCTGATCTACGGGAGGTCAACATGCAACCTTTGCACATGCCTCTGTACGTAGCTGCCAACACAGCAGAACCAAAACTCCTCTGCATAATGTCCCCTGGGCAACGAGCGTCAGCTATCTCTCGTGCAATGCTGATGAGGCACGCATCGACAGTGGTCACGTGGTTCTCCGTGAACATCGTCTTCCCGAACAACCAAAGAATATATGCCTCTAGGGACCGATCAACCTGTGCCTCGAACAACTGAACTCCGGGGTGTCCTAACGCGACAATCTACATATAACCCAAACGACTTGTATTATTCTATGTAGGGAGGACAACTATAAAAACAACATTAATTTAGCTGACCGAGAAGGTTACCTGAAACTGGCTCAACCAAATAAAATTGTATTTCCGTGGCTGATTCTGTTTGCATAATTTTTTGAACAAGTTCATCAACCGCTTGTTCTTGAACTGTGAGAAAAAATTTGCCCCAAGATGGCGCATGCACCACCGGCTCTGCAGGTCCTTCCATGATGTTGTTTCGTTCTCAGTTAGATCCCTCAGTGTCTTCACGGCCTTCAATATACCAGCATGTCTGTCATGAATGACACACACGTTCGGTCGGTCCTTCACGATGGCAATTTTCACTTGCCTCAAGAACCATATCCAGCTTGGAAAGTTCTCACCCCTCCACGAATGCCATGGCAAGTGGGATGATTTGATTGTTCCCGTCAACACCAATAGCAGTAAGGATTTGCCCTTTGTACTGACCAGTCAGGAATGTGCCATCCACAAACATCACAGGAGGACAATGCCGGAAAGCTTCGATGCAAATAGCAAAAGAAAAGAATACTCTCTTCAACACCTTAAAATCTGGTATACTCGCCAATCTTGTGTGTTGTACGTTAACATAAGTGCCGGGATTCCTCTCCTTCAATACTTGAAGGAGCCGCACAACATTATCATATGAGTCAAAGAACGTCCCAAACCTTTCCTCCATAGCCTTCTGCTTAGCCCTCCAAGCCTTCCCGTAAGGAATGAGATAATTCCATCTGACCTTCACTGCTGTCTGGATGTGTTTTGCTTCCATGTCTTTCTTCTCCACTATCTCAGTATACATGAGTTGCGCAATGAGAGTTGAAGACAGGTTCGGATGATTCACCAGAAGGTTTTTCCTCACACAAGTATGTGGAACAACATCGGTGACAACCCAGTGGATGTTATACTTCGGCACGTGCCCGTGCACCTTCCCAGGACAACTTGTTTCAACACATTTCACGGTATAGTTTGTTCGATTTGATATGTGTGTTCGGAAAACCCTCTGCGTGGACATAGCCCACTTTACCACCGCATATTTCAATTTCTTCTTTGTATCATGCATAGAACCTATCTCGACTTGGTTCAGATGATACTGCCATGGAGTCTCATGGCCATCGTTGACCGCGAGACTGGTCGATAGGTCCTGATCCCATGCGGCAGGAATCGGTACCTCCACTTCATCCTCGGAATTTTCAGAATCCAGATCCTCAGCCAGTCCATCCTCATCCTCTTCCTCCACTTCATCCTCGGAATTTTCAGAATCCAGATCCTCAGCCAGTCCATCGTCGTCCTCTTCCTCCATCACCCTCTGCATTTCCTCCCCTTCCTCATCGCCATCAGCAAAACCAGAACCAGCTAATATTAGCGACCGACTACTCTGCCCAGTATCGTTACCACACAAATTGTGTGGCACGTAATCTGGCTCTTCCTCGGGTTGGCTAGCATCCACATCCATTGGCTGTGACCCGGATAAATAAATATCGTTAGCCACTTGACTGCCCTGCCTGGGTTCATACCCCCCTCTGGTTGTCCGGTATTCTCCTCCTTCGCCACAGGTTGCACTAGGGCATATGGGTGGATTTTTCAATCTCTGCAACGCCTTAACAGGGTCAACCACTTCTGGCTCCTATCTATCAGCATCAACTCCCACTTCACATTTTTACATGATTTGTTCCACAATGCTTGAATACTGACGGAACATACCCCAGGATCCAGCCCAAAACTAGTTGTCAACCAGTACTTCAACTGTCTAATGTCCACTCTGTCCGGGTCTGGAAGTGTCATGACACATTTTTTGTACTCGCTAAGATCAACCCCCAACTCATTATATCGAATATTGCCAGGGCCATAGTAAACAGTCATATTTACTGATTCAGACATTTTAACCTGTCAGACACTTCCAGCTCATTAATCACAACGACCAAAATTATTACCCGCTACACTAACTAACCGCTAAAATGACAGCACAAACCAATTAACACTTAAAAAAATGTGACGCGGGATTATACCTTCGACGCGTGTGGCCACCTCACGGAGAACTTGCCCCAACGGACAACACCAACGCCACCCCCTAAGCGGCAAGAAGCTGCACCTCCTCCTCACCAACCAATCCGCCTCCTCCTCCTCCTCCTCACCCCACCATGACTCCCAAAATAGCTATCCCATAGCTATCCCATAGGAAAAAAATGACCGTAGGCCGGTGGAGATGGCTACGATCTACCGTTTCTGTGGTTTGGATTCGAAAATGGGTGGAGAAATGGAGAGATCAGCGAGGGGGGCGATTTAACAGAGAAAACGAGAAAGAGAACGAGATAAGAATGGCCGGAGGAAGAAGAAGCTCGGCTGGGCGTTATCCAAGACTCTTCGGTCGTTGGTTGGCCAAAAAGGCCTGTCTTCGGTCTTTGGTTGGCCGAAAAGGCCCGTCTTCGGCCGTTCGTTAGCCGAAGAACTTTTCGGCCACTGGTTTAGCCGAAAAGGCCCGTCTTCGGCCCACCTCTCGCAGTCTTCGGCCCACGCGTAACCGAAGAGGATTCTTCGGTTTTCTGCTGACCGAAAAGGCCTTCTTCGGTCAACGGTTGACCGACGGGGTGCTATTTTTGAAATATACGTGTTAGGCTTGCTAGTTTTCGAAATTGCTCTAAATACGATGCTAGTTCCAAAAAAAAATCGGCGGTGGGTCGGGTCTGGAGAAGAGTAGGAAAAGATGGGGGACGGGACGGGACGGTTTGGAGACGACGATCAGTTTTCACCGTGGAGTGGCAGAGCGAATTGCCTTTGTTTGTTTGTTTGTTTGTTTTCTTTATTTACGAGAAGATACAAGATTTACAGATTTTTTAACACAGTACAGACGCAAGCGCTCATATACACGCACATACACTCACCCATATGAACGCACACCCTACCCCTATGAGCACCCCCGAGAGACCGAGCCGGCATATCGTCTTGAGATTTACGAAGTTACCGCATGCGCCTCGTTGCCAACGGAAACGTCTCCTCCCACTGAATGCGTATAGCCGGAAATCCTGAAATAAATGTGACACCATGACTTAAACCCTGATGGGCTGGGGATACCACAGTCCCTTTAACCATCCAACCACAGGTTGGTTCGCAGATTTACAGATTTTTTTTACGCTATGATTTGTGACGACAGTGAGCAAAAAAAAACTTTCTTCTTTTTTCTTTTGTTTTGAATCACAATACATATCTCCAACAGTGACCCTTAAATTGTGAACCAGCATGTAGTTTGATGGTTAAGGGTGTGTTTGATTGCAAGGGTGGCGAAGAATGAGTTGGTCGTTAAAAAAATAGACATGTTTGGTTATAAAGCACTTGAATGGTTTCACTCAAAAAAAAAAGAATATTATCTGAAGATGTTGAACCATTCCACTCCAAGAAATCGGTCGAGTCATATGACCACCCATTGCATGCATGATTATATGAACATGACTGATGGTTCCATTCCAAATAATTAGTTCATCTCTTATATACAACCATACAAAGTGGCGTAGCCAGACTCCAGACTACCAAGGCCATGGCCTGGGACGTGGCGGCTCATCTGTGTGTTCACTGTAGCAGTAAAAAACACTGTTCATCACTATTTACTACTGTACCTAGGCTGTTGGCGCTGGGCGTGCTCCCAACCTGGCTACGCCTTTGACCATACACATGAATTGACTGATTTCATCCCAAAAAAACTGGGCGGTCCAAACCCATTCATATGACACTTTCAACCCAATGCATCCTAAGAGGACAGTGATATTCCTTGTCTTTTTTTTTGAGGGGAGTGGTATTCCTTGTCTAGTTCAATTCCAACACTGGGTTTCACATTTTTTTGGATTTATTCCGGACCTTCTGGCGACGAGGTGTTCATAAGGGTAGGGCGTGCGTACGTGCGTTCACCCTCAAATCGGACGACATATCCGTGCACTGTGCCCATAGGATGATTGTATGCTTGTGTACGTGAGCGACTTCGATTGCAGTGTACTAAAAAAACACTGGCCCTCAAATCGGAAGACATATCCGTACGCGGACCCGGTGATACTAGTACGCGTATATTGATGCAAGAGTCGGGCATTCAACCGTGTCCGCATACATTTCAAACAAAGTTGAATAAATTGAACACATTTTATCAAACACGACAAATTTTAACATATTTCATCTATAATTTACATAAACAAATGTTATTTCGACCGTTTAACTAAAAACTAAAGAAAACTAGGAGGCTACACGTGGCCACCATGGCCGGCCGCACTGTCATCGTCGTCTACGTCATTGTCGTCCTTCTAGCAGTGGAAGGGCGCAGGGCTACGACACCCTTTGCCCTCCCACCGCCTGGCGCTCGCGGATGAGTCATTTCCCTCCTCCTGCACCGAGCGAAGGGTCGCCGCGGCCAATGCCGACCCAGGCCTCTCCTCCCTAGCGGCAGCATTGGCTCTGCTGGCTTTGGTGGAGGTGTCGCTTAGCGACCATTCCTCGCCAATCTTGGCGAGATCCCTGTGAAGATGGTGGCGCCGCCACGCGGCCGTCTCTGTGGTGGTGACGGACTTGTTGGGAGCCTAGACTACTGCAGGTCGGGGTCGCCGTGGACCTAGCCCGACGCCTCTCATCCAACTTGCCGAACGCGGAGCGGCATGCCGTGTTGCGCTGCTCCTGCCGTGTCGCCTGCCTCACCGCCTGTCCTCTGCGGACACGATGGACCGCAACAAAGAGGAGTCACCACCACCATGGTAGTGGAGGATGCGCCCGCGGGTGGCAGCTCCTCCTTGATGACATGGCTATGTGTTGCGGCGCGACGACGACGATGGATCCTGCTTGACCCGGTGGAAAGGTGATGTCGGCTCCTACTTCACGCGGCGGAGAGGCGACGCCGACTCCTGATTGACGCGATAGTGCGACGGGCAATGCAGCTCCTCCTTGACGGCATGCGGCGGCAAGGGCAGCGCCATACCATGTTCCCGGAGCGACCGCTCCGTTAGCAACCCGATGTGACAGACTAATTCCTCGTCCGTCACCGTGGCCTACAAGAGGATGCGTGGTTGCTGATGGCGGGACTGCTGCGACGACGACACCTGGTCCTTGTCATCGTCGGAGGAGATGATGATCTCCTCCTTGCCAGAGCAGTCGACAGCCATAGAGCTCAATGACCCCGCGGACCGATGGCGGCGGCACCAAGATCCGGAGCCCCCGCCGCCTGCCACCGTGGAGAATCACGACTTGGGCATATGTGGAGAGAATGAGCAGTTCAAATAAGAGTCTGAGCGCTAAGGTGTGGCTGTGGACGTCACCCGAGCATGGAATATATAAGTGCGGCCAGGCCAGGCGAACAGACGACCAACCTGCTTCAATGCAAGGTAACGACCAAAGTTGGTTTCTCGGGACAACACGTCCGCATTGGAGCAACGATGCCCGTCTAGTCGCGTCGGTCATCGTCGCGCTCCCGTCCATCACATCGCGCGACATCAATGCCGGCCGCTGAGGCTTTGGGCCGACATAAATGCGGCATGCAAAGCGGCACATACATCGGAGAGAAAGCGAGGGGGTGTTTTGGATGGGTCTGAGATCTCAGACGCGTGCATGGCAGCGGTCCGGACACCCACATAGAGGCGGGTCTACCTCTGAGTTCGTCAGAGAGAGCTCAGACGACGATGACCGGATGATGCAGAAGGCGTCCGACGACGAGCCAGTGTCCACGCCCGCATCGGTTTGCAGGCTTCGCCATGGTGCATGCGCAGGCGCACTTCAACACGGTCACGATGGAGGAGGAGAACTTGTAGCGGCCTCTGCCGCCGGTCTCCACGTTCAAATGTTGTAGGAAGAGCATCGGTACAACCTGCAGTTCCTTGAGCAACATCGGCTCACGAAGGGACAAATCACCGATGACCGGGCGAACAAGGAGGTCGTTGTAGCCATAGTCGTGGAGAATCCGCTTTCATGGAAGAGCAACGGGTGTTGTATGAGCCCATGCGCAGCACCCGCGCCATCGGCCGTGAGCGGCGGCGGCTGCACATCATGAGGCGGAGCGCGACTTCCTGTTCGAGCAGATCGCGGCGGAGGAGGAGGCGTAGGTGGTGCAGGTAATCACAGACGGGAATGTTGTAGATGTCGGCAACTGTGCATCATAGTTCGCACCGCCCACGCCGTTCGCGTCGGGTCGTAACGACCACGAGGTCAGCCCATCAACGTTTATCGTGGACTTCACCTCAGCCGGCAACATCCACGACTACGTGACATACATTGATTAGGAAGAGTAGGATATGAGAGACTCACGTGCCCACGTTCGACGAAGAGCATGACGTGGAACACGGACATGTCCATGGCCAGCGAAGATTTGCATTTGGTCTGCCTTAAATGAAAATCGTCTAGTTTGTAGGATTTTGTCTTTTTTGTTAAGTACTACTATTTGAAATACGGACGAATATTTCGAACATGTGGTTAGGATATTCCATAGTTTTGTGCCACCGCTTTTATCTACATCGTCCGGGCGCCATCCATGCAGGGAAGAAAATGATCGTCGTCTCCAACCGTCCAGTCCCGTTTTTCTTTGATTCTTTCCCTCCTTTCCCTCTCCCGAGCGGCCGAGCCCTCACTTCCTGACCCACCACCGCGTGCCCTAGGGCTGCCGCCTCTGCTCCCCAGTCCCCACCCCCACGCGCGCCGCCGCCGCCGTTCCCCATCGCCGTCTTCACCCGGCCGCGATTTCTGGGCATTTGATTCTGCGGTACGAGATTCTTCCACCCAGTAATTAGCTGAACCCCCTGCCGTCCCCATCTTTTTCACGGTCGATCGATTGCGTTGCGGCGACATGATTTGCCTTCACAAATTCTGGTATTTTAGATCCACGTTTGCTAGAGCCAACAGCATCTCCACGTTGGATGAGTTCAACCAAAATTCTGCTTTGATGCGATAAAACTCTGCTTTGAGCCTTTGACACCCCCCAAAAAACAATGGCGATTTGCTGTCTTAATTTGTTCTTTCCGCTCTAGGCCGGAGACATGAAACGAGAAGGCGTGCGCACCAGAAGCCAGACTAAAAAACAAAAAGCTTCCACAACCACCACAAGTAGCCTAGGTGAGCCACTGGTTGTTTCAGCCTCGCCACTTATTCATTCTACTACACGTACGATTTGTACAGCTCAATTTCATAATTGTGTGATTGTGTTGAATGATATGATGATGCTTCACTAACTAGGTAATTCGCTTCCGGACAACCCTTTCGAAGAGGAATTTGGCAGATCAATTGATTCTGGCCAAGGTGTCTGGGCTGAACTCAGTAAAGAAGTCGCGTCGAACATAGCGGGCACTGTTGTGTCGATTACTTCATTCGATGATGGTGATTACAAACATGAGCTTATTTATATATCTATTCGTTGGTAGTAGTTCATGATTGAGAATTTGGAAATACCATCTTGTGCAGGAAACAATACACTGTTTTTTGCATGCACCGGCATAATTACCGTCAACAATCCAAAAACTACAAGCTTTCTGACTTCATTAAGTTTGGTTAGATCTATTGATGACGACAGCAAGATCTTTCACGATATGAGGGTTGGTACTGCCAATTTGTTTTTGTTTTACACTTGCTTGCTTATTTAACATCATGGTAACCACTCTGCTAACCAGGGCGTATGCTTGTTGCATTGCTTTATCATTTCAGATTGAAGTGCGCCTTCCAGATAACAAAATCGAACTGGGATGGTTGCAATTCTACGATTTGAAACACAATGTCGCTGTTATCAACATCATTCGCTACCATTCTCTTCAAGTAGCATGTCTAGATCATGGGCGGCAAATTGAGTCTCATGGTAAAGTAGTTGCTGTAGGGCGTTGCTTCAACTCAGGAAAATTAATGGCCACAGCTGGGATGTTGAATGGCAATCCAACAGGAGCTTATCGCGAGGAGCTTGCCGTCTCCACATGTGAAATTACTATGGTGCGCTGTTGATTCCTCACTTTCTCTACATAGCGGAAATAAATAAATGAAATTGTTTCATTATATGGGCGGTTTAATTTTGTCATTATATGCAGTTGAACGATTTTTCGGGGGGCACAAGAAATTACATTTTTTTTTCAATAATACAAACTTTGTTCAGCAGCCCTAAATTCTTGTGCTTGGCTGACTGTCACTTTATTCTTTTCATAGACTGCAGTTGGAGGGCCCCTTGTTGATTTTAATGGGGATTTCATTGGGATGAACTTTTATGCTGAGAAAGAGACTCCATTCCTACCGAGGAATACAATCCTTGAACTCCTGTTGCAGTTCAGCAAAATAATTCCATGGTGGTATGTCCTCCATACTTGCTTATGAGCCAAAGATTCTCCAGTCCTTCGGCAAACAACTAGTCTAACTAGAACAATTCCTGGATGACCGTAGGCCATCTGTTCTGCTTTTTGTTAACTTATTGTTCCACCTGGAATTTCCAGGAAGCTGACCACACATCATCAGTAGAGATACAAAATGAATGAACTAATTAAGTACATAACAACAATTTTGCACATCATTAGCTGAGGTTGGGTGGTAGCATATGTGAAATTGAAACATGAGTTTACTACCAATCATGTTGAATGTAAAAACTGTTTTTGAAATGTGTTAGCTTGTGCCATTCATGAGCTGTTTTGAGTTTTTTGTAGCTTCTATAGAGTATACTTGCATCTGGTAGGTGACCTGCATTTGAGAACATCCCCCTTGATAACAAATTGGTTGTTTGTGACATCTGTGGCTCTCTGGATAAGTTGCAGTGTGACCTTGACACATATCTATACCACATGTCTTGGCAGCACGTCTCGCAGTTGCCCTATACTCAATTGGGACTCCGGTGTCCATGTTAAAACTATTGTACTTGTTTAAATGATAAGGTAGTCAAAGTTCCTGGTAGGTATGGTATTACTATTTTCTCCATTTTATGTTTTCTCGTCGAAATATTTAGGCTTTAGGGTTTTCCCCATTGTGTTGTTATTTAGTGCAATCTGACTCCAATCCCTAATTTGCCCCCTTTTGACATTCAAGTGTATGTAGTTGTTTGATATTCATGCATAAATGTCATCCATGTTTTACTTTTGTGGATTTCTCTATTACTCCGATAAGTTTATCACATTATGCTGCAGGGCTACAAGTAAAAACAGACCTGATAGTACAATCAGAAAATTTCCCAGACCTCACCAGTCTGATTCACAAGGTGAGAAAAGAACTTCACTCCTTCAGATTGCTAAATTCATGCCGCTTTTCGGTTTTCTAAAACTCTGCTTATTTCCCTTCCCCAATCTTCTCCATTTTAGGCAGCTCAAAGGGAGGAGAGAAAACTAAGGATCAGAAACCTTCCATATGTACTCTCTGTGATCCAGAATGTCATCCAGGTTGGGTCACTTTCAGTGTCAATTATTGATCATTGGTCACAGTCATTAATTGTTTCACCCCTGTGGCACCAGGTCTCGCGGATAGATTATCAAAGTGGACCATCTTATGTACTCGGTGGCCGAGATATCCTGAATCTGGTGAGTCATTGCCTTCAGTTTTCCTGATCATCATTATACATGGGGTCATCACTCACTTTACTATGTTGCAAAATTCAGCTGATGCTACAAAAAAAGAGCTGAGGTCCAGTGGTTATCCATTCCCGGTTTGGGACGATAGTAAGTTCATTTGTGTCGTTTTGATATTTATTACTCATTCTGTTGAACATCTGACATTTGGCTGGTCTCTCCAACACCCCTCAACTACTGAACCTTTATTGCTGTGGTCAGTGGGCATGCGGTTGCTTAATAATTTTGAAGAGGAATTTAGTGAAGATATCTGGAGCAAACCAGAAAGAAGCATTAATTCAAATATGTCTCAAGTGTTGTCACATTGGCTTCATTCATTGGTAATTTTGTTCACTATAAGCTCGTTTACTTTCGGTATTCTCTTCCCAATTTCATCACGAAATTATGTGAATCATTACTCTTGTAGGAAGAAAAAGGTGTTTTGCTTGCACGGGCGTATTCATAGACTGCAATGGGTCCACCACAAGAGTTCTGACCTCTGCAAGTTTGGTTAGGACTTCTGACAATGAAAACACTGTTGCCGATAACTTGAAGGTAGTTACTCTGCTAATAACTGTTTAATTACCCCTTTTATTTATTCATTATAACACTGGTTTAGTTTATTCTCACCGTACCATTTATTGCAGATTGTAGTGTGCCTTCCAGATAATCGACGTACCACAGGGACATTGCAACATTACAGTCTACATTATAACATTGCTGTCGTCCACATCATGGCTTTCTGCTGTACTCGTACAGCACAAATCGATGATCAGATGCAAATTAAACCTCAGATGAAGGTAGTAGCTGTAGGGCGTGGCTACAAATCGGGTAAATTCATGGCCACAAGTGGGATGGTGATCGACAAACCAAGCAAGCTTAATTGCAAAGAGCTTAAGATCTCCACTTGTAAAATCACCAAGGTACGCTGTGTTTTTTCGTATGGTGGAAATAAATAGTTGCATCAGAATGAGTAATTATATCCATCACCACATCTGTATGGTTTACAGATACTGTCTTTTCCTCTTTGTTACTTTTGTGCTTGTGCTAGGCTGGGATCGGAGGGCCTCTTATTGATTTTGATGGAAATTTTATTGGCATGAACTTCTATGGCTTGGAAGAAACTCCATACGTACCAGTGAATATAATTTTAGAAGTCTTGAAGAATTTTGATGCACAAGGGTATGCTTTCTATATTTATATAATTTTGGGTACAGTATGCAAATGTCTTTCATGTGCATAATTTTCAAGCTTGAAAGTTTACTTGCCTCGATAGGACATCTGTTACCATTTTGATCTTCTATAACTGATCACATTAACTAGAACCTGCAATAGATCTCTTGTGCATAAGATAAATAACATAAGGTAAGACCATCCTGTGGTTGTGGCTGACTGTTGAGCATGCCAAATCGTAGATATGTAATATATGAAAGTATTATATCGTATGTCTCATAGCATCACTCTAACCTGGAATTATAATAGAAAAAACTGGGTCAGTTTTGGTTGTTGTTTCAAGGTTACTTCTTTTTTTGAACTCGTGCCAGTTTTCAAGTCTAATCTTCTTTTGCGGTTGAACCGTTTCGGCTCTTAATGTTCAGACATATGTAGCAGTAAACTGATGTTGCAATGGTTTTGATGTTCTCTCTTGTGCGTGCGTGTGTTTGTTTAGCTATTTAAAATGTTCTTGTATGTTAAAACTATTTTCGGTTTGTTTGTAGGTCTGTTGCTGTCAACGATGATCATAGCCCAAACAGGTACTGTTTTTTATTACGCATTCAATAAGACCTTTTGCTAGATATATAATCCAAACAAGGAGTATATTATTTAGCAGCTTATTCATGTTTTACTCTTAACAGATGGCCGGTGCCTAAGCCATTTTGGTGCTATCCGACATGGCACAAGCTTGAGGAAGAAGTATATCTGGAGGACGAAATTAGATACCAGCAGCGGGAACAATACTAATGTCATGAACTGTGTCTCGATGAATGCTTTCTATCTTTCCCTCAGGATGACTTAATTTGAACCCTGAAATACTAGTGTAGGCATGCCTCTTTATGTAATGGACTTGTACTAAGGCTGAACTTGGTCTATTAAGAGATGGGTTCAGTTCAGGCTGGTAAAACCGTGTTTTTTGTGCGTGCTAAGTTCGCATCTGAAAACGAACGTTTTTTCTACCCTTGCATATTTTAGCACGAATCTTAGAGCAGTCTGGTGCCACGTCACACACACATACACAAAAGCATTGCTAACTTACTATACAGAGTACTGGCAAAAAAAAAAAAAACCTGCCCTATGAAGTTTTAATATGCCAAGCTTGCCTCCTTCATACAGAGCATCCTTGCCCTGTTTCAAGCTGTCTAAAATTATATAGCAGCATAATAGTCTAGAGCTGTTCATTTAGCTCCATATAAACACAGGATACTTCATGGCAATCAACAATGAAACAAATCGACACCCGTTCAATCATGTTTGCCCTAACAAACAGAGGAAATTAATAGGGTCACATAATTCAAGTCGCGAGACAGTTAAGAAACAAATAAGTAGTTAAGTTCTAAAACGAGCACAGCCAATGACTAGCTACAAAGTCTAGTAGGACTAGAACATTCCAACATACTACTCCCTCCGTCCCAAATTAAGTGACTCAACTTTGTATTAACTTTGTATTAAAGTTAGTATAAGGTTGAGTCATTTAATTTGGGATGGAGGGAGTACTAACTACGAAGCCTAGAAGTAGAATTATGCCGCGCACATGACAACTTTTATTAGGATGATTTCCTACAACTTCTCATGGTTCTTCCTTGCCAACTTTCCATCCACTGTTCGTGTCCTGCGACCAAAGAATATATTAGATCTGAAAGGAGAAATAAAAAGGTTGTGTCATATATTAATATAAGATAAAAAAATGACAAATGCATATCTTTGTGTATGTGCACGCGCCATGGGTGCTTGTCGAAAGTAATTGTTGTGCGCGCACTAATTAGTTTTCAGGTTTAGTCATATACTTTCATATATAGAACTCACTGAATGCAGGAACACCTGGTCTTATATTAGTTACTCCTATTATGAATTGACACATGATGTTTTTCTTTCCAGAAAAGGGCACTTAATTTACCTCCTTGACGAGAACCACCCTCCTACTATTCCTGCTTCATTGCGGCAAGCGTAACCATCCCATTGGTAGAAATGTTCATCTAACAAATGTACGAAATGGAAATGTTATCAATCAGTCAAACCAGGAAGCCATATTAACAGGTATAACATGTTGCATGAAAAATCGAGGTTTTACATTGACTACACCAAGCCACTCTCCTAAGAACTCCCTTATAGTTCTGACCGGAACAACGTATACAGACCCACGCGAAGCTCCGGCAAGCACCCCAACCACCATGTCTTCTCTTGGCAAAATAACAGGTGAACCTGAGGCGTCTTGCTTAGATGAACAGCTGCAGGTAATGTACTCTTCATCTGGTCCATTGCTGCAACAAATACTCAAATGATTAGCACAAGTTGCTAAACGTAGAGACAAAAGGAGTATGTAGTGGTAAGTATTGGAAGAGTGCATTACGTTATGTGACCAGAAAATGTCCCTGGCTCCAGGATAGCAGAAGAACCATCCAAGGTGGTAAAAGCAAGCGCGATGACATTCCATCCGGAAGCAAACGGCGAGTCGAAGAACCTCACACAAGTCACCGGTTCAAGCACATCTTGAGCCCGCAGCCAGGCCAGATCCCGGCCCGCATCGGCACGCAGTATCCTCACATTGTATGGGGTCACACTGTTGGAGAAATAGGCAGTCATGGTTGCGCCCACCGGAAGCGTGTCAACGACACTTTCAGATGACACTATGTCGCAGACGGTTCTGCAGGGACTGTGCTTGACGATGAAGCCGTTGCCACGGAACACATTGTCAGCGGCGGTATGCAGGCGCACCACGGAGAACTCATGGTGCCTGAACACCCGGTCGCACCAGGAACCCTCATCCATGACATCCGACATGTTCAGGTGTCAACCCTGCACAAAAACAGTCCATTTATGTTAAGCACGCATGCTGTATGTGTGAATCAATCTACCACTTCTCCGTATCTACATTCAGGAATGCAAGTGTGAGCGTGTGGATCTACTGGCTTTTAGGTGAGGTGCCTACGCCGGCCGCCGGCCGGCGACTCAGCCGGAGGACGGCAGCTAGCTGCGGGTGTTGCTCCATGCGGGAATAGATCTGCAGCGCCGGCGGCATACCTAGGTGCGTGCGGCTCACCTGCAGCGACGCCTGCCTACAGTTGAGCAGTCGTCCATGAACCGCTGGCCGGATCTACCACGACGTGACTAGCAGGTGGCACTAGATCGGTGCAGGCATTGGCTGGGTACAGACACGAGGAATCCAAGGCATGGACTAACCGGATGCGTGCCGGCGGTAGATAGCAGGGTGGCCGGGGCGGGATGCCTGCGCTGCGCGCACACGGAGATGGACGGCCGGCCGGGGGGGTTGACTGGTGGGGTGGAGCTAGCCTACTGTGAGATGGAGGAAGCAGCGCCAGCATTATTGAGGGGTGGGGAGGGGATGGGAGGGCTAGATATTTGCCCCCAAGTGGTGCGGCGGAGGAGCGCCGCCGAGGAAGGAAACGCGGCTACTGTAGCCGGAAAAGTGGCCCGCCGAGTTTGCCGTTTGGGGAAGACGGGACTGACAGTAGGCCCCCTTAGAGCATCTTCAAAATGCATGTTTTACATCTTATAAAAAGAGCTAACTTCAACCGACGATGTATTGTGGAGATGTAAAAGTATAACTCTAATAAATGATAAAAATGATGATGCAAAACCGGAGTCCAGCCGCGCGGCTTCTGTTCAGTCACTAACTCGTTATACAGCCGATGTACTTCTGCACAGTTTGAAATAAAAA
The DNA here is from genome assembly GCA_039707655.1 of Elymus sibiricus. Classification (NCBI taxonomy): domain Eukaryota; kingdom Viridiplantae; phylum Streptophyta; class Magnoliopsida; order Poales; family Poaceae; genus Elymus; species Elymus sibiricus. The sequence continues at coordinate 64,251,050 of CM077667.1, forward strand.
CATCCCAATAAAAACTAAAAAATTCAGTTCACAATATCAAATTATTACATAATTCATCAAATTAACAACATCAAATGAAACACAAATACAACAAACAAATTATGAAACTAGGCTTCTTTCGCCTTGCCATTTTCCAGTACTTCTCCATCAAATCCGTCTAAAGTTGATCGTGCACATCGGAGTCTCTAATTTCGTTGTAAACCTTCATGAAACGTCTGATTCATTTCTTTTTTCTCATCGGCATAACGCGTATACCTATCCGATCATAGAAGGTCTAATCTAAATATTGTCCACGCTCATTCTCAATGAGCATGTTATGCACGATCACGCAAGCAGTCATGATATACCAAAGGTTTTTTTTATCCTAGAATCTAGATGGTCCTCGCACAATAACAAATTGGGATTGCATATCAAAAGCCCTCTCAAGTCTTTCCTGGACTTGCTTGTGCATTGTGAAAGATGCGTTCTTTCTTACCTTCGGGTTTTTTTGTTAGGCTTGACAAAAGTACTCCACCTTGGGTAGATCCCATCCGCAAGATAGTACCCATAGTTTTATGTGCGTCCATTTGCTTCGAAGGTCATCAGTGGAGCTTCTACATTGGCTAACTTGGCAAAAAAAGATGACCGATCGAACACATTAATATCATTGCAAGATACAGGCATCCGAAAATATGAATGCCAAAACCATGTTTTATGATCAGCAACTGCCTCAAGAATGCTAGTGGCATCCTTCCTGCGACCTTTAAATTGTCCATGCCATGCATTTGGACAACCTTTTCACTTTCAGTGCATGCAATCCATGGACCCTAGCATACATGAGAACCTATGGGCTTTGTTCATCTCCAAAATCCTCTGAGTGTCATGAGCATTCGGCGCTCTCAAGTACTATGGAGTAAACATTTTTACCATAGTCTTTGCAAATTGTTTGACACGAAAAATAGAAGTGATCTCTACCATCGCCAAATTGTCATCAATGTAGTCTGCCGGAACACCATAAGCCATCATGCGCAAACCTGCGAAGCTTCGATTCAAAGCGACGGCTGCGAGGGACAACCGTCGCTACCCCGGCGAGCCAGGCGGTGGAGGACAAGCGGGCGGAGTTGCGGCAAGGTCGGAGGTGAGCTGGCGGGCGGCAACAGCGTAGATTTTGGGCAAAATCAGCCGACAACGGAGTTGGGTGGCCGTGGGGCGGACGGAAGCCGAATGAAGGCAGTTGGACGGTTAGCGAGCGACCAGCCGTTTTACATCTCCTATAGGTCGAGATGTATATTTATATCTTGAGGTGTTGCATTTTACATCTCCAGGAGGCGGAGATGTAATTTTTTTACAACTACATCATCTGTCGGAGGTGGGCTTTTGGGCCTCGAAGATGCAAAGGTTAATTATTTTTGCGTCTACATCATCTATTAAAAATGTTTTACTTCACACATATTACTACAAGCCATCTATTTCCTTTTTCTATCAAACAGAATACGTATTTATTATTCTTATTTTAGAAGCTTAGCATAAATAAATTTAAGCTAACCTGGGGGCTAATGTTGGGGATGTTCCATACGGTTGAGAACCGACAAGAGTGTGGCCCGGCCCTGAGCTTTGAAGCTCAGTAAGTCACATTATTTCCGGCTCGTGACAAGAGCAAGTGGAAGCCCAAGGCCAAACCCGACAGAAGGCCGGCTCACAGAAAAAACCAACGAGCCGACTCTCAGTAGGCTGGGAGCCTGAAAGGAACCCGACGAGGGAAACAAGACCCGGCCAATGACTGACTCGGCCTGGGTTGATTGGTGTGAAAGAGATTACGGGTGCCCCCACGGAGGCCCAGAATGGGGGCGGCCCAACAGGCCAGCTTTGGACCGTTTGAATAAAGACCCGGATTAGGATTCAGAGTCCTACTAGGACTCTACATGTAAGCCGCCACCTTCAACTTATATAAGGAGGGGCAAGGCACCCCAAGAGGGACAAGTCAGGATAGACAGACAAGTCTTAGACGAGATCAAATGAGAAGCTCTCGAGGCTAGAGGTTAGCGATTCCGTACCCCTGTAATCGAGATCATTATCGTCATCAATATCAACTCGACGCTAGCTACTACATATAGCAATGAAAGAACCATTACACAACATCGTCATGATCAATATATAGAAAGAACCATCAGTATCACTTGAAAGTTGTTCAACTTAAGAAACAAACATCAATGTATCACATTCATCTTAACATACTAATTAATTAACTAACAGTTCTCCAGCTGATATATTCATGACTTAGTTCTAAACATGGTCAACAACAACCATCATCTGATAGTCCTTGCGGTTGCTCTTCCTTATAGTGATTACCACAAGGGTGTCCACCCTTAGTTCTCTCTTTCCCTTGATGAACTCCTGCCAGCCGGCCTTGTGGAATGATATGCGCCCGTCATCCTCTGTCTTGTATTGGACGTTCGTGACAGGCCCTCTTGGTCCATGGATTACTCCAGCAGTGCCGACGGTGGGGATGTCCACTCCGGAAAACATCTTCAAAGGTAACTTCTGAAGACCCCATCATTAAGAGAAAATAGAGAGCACAGAATGTTAGACATCTCACCATACTTGGTTATGACCAAAAAGAGATGAAAGAATATAAAACATCTCACCATAACTTTTTTGACCATGTTTGTTTTTGTTAGACGGTGCACAAAGGGCTTCCCCAAGAACGCCGAAGAGGATGGTAACATTTCTTTCACACTAGCTTTATCATTCCGAGTAAGCTTCTTCATCCTTTGAGAAAAAAATGCAGAAAGGATAGGACCACCATCTTCATCTTCAATGTCCTCCTCTTCATCTTGGTTGTCCTCATCTTCATCTTGGATGTCCTCATCTTCATCTTGGTTGTCGATGTCATCTTGGTCATCTTGGCTGACGATGTCATCTTGGTCATCGTCATCATCATCGCTTTGGACATATAATGTCCTTAACCTATTCACCTCTCCTATTAAGGAAAAAGCTACGAGTTCTCCTCCTTTAAAATTGTTCACTGCAATGTACTGCTCCCATCCATCACCATATATGATGGTTTTATTCTTTCCTTTGCGCAGATCCAATTCGAATTCGGGCTCCTCATCATCCTCAAAGTACAACACGTTACCATATGAATTGTTGAAGTCCTCCCTTATGTTGCATGGAACACACTATGCAGCAGTTAATAATCAACAATAAAGTCAGTAAAATAGCTAAACAAATGATCAGAATTCAATACAAATTCAAGTTAAAGACCGTTACCATTGATTTTTGAAACCCCTTTCTCAAAAATACCCCGAACTGCACTGCAGTTCCAAGACTGTCCATACATGAATTTTGGCAGACCTTGCAGATCTTACGCCTCATGGTCCCTAATAAGCCCAAGCAGTTGTCAAACGTAAGAAAATGCAATTAACATGATAGATCACCATCAACATATGAAAATTCAGTGAACATAAAAAATATAATGCATATGATATCACCGGCGATCGTCGGGGACTCTTCATATAATATTATCATATAATATCACTAATACATCTCGATTAATCCAGTTAATGAAGCATCGAATATTATCACTAATACAGCTCGAATATTATCGAATAATCTAGTTCACTCGCGGTTCCTGAAGCGTGGGCGGTGGACACCCAAAGAGAAGGAACCATCAAAGGATCATAGCTCGGGTGAGATCCCTGAAGGAACTGCCAGGTATTGGAGAACCTGGCATCCAACGGAACCATGTAGCGACGGACATGCTCGTCCTCCTCCCTGACACGGCGACGTACCACCTCCTCGGTTGCCGGCTGCCTCCGCACCGATAGTGGCCCACGCGACCGCCACCAAAGAAGCTCCGGGTCGACGACGATACCCGGATTCCCCACCAAACTGCGCGCCCCGGAAGGTAGCACCCCCCAGTGCTAGCTCGGCGGAGCCTAGTCCCGGACATGGCGCCTCTCAAACTGGTTGTCTGCGCCGAGTCGACGACGAGGATGTGGGATTGGCATCGTCGACGAGAACAAAATGTGGCTATAGCAAATATCATTTTATTTAACAACAATAAAACAACAATACCATTTTTAATAACAAAGCCTAGTGATGTGTATGTGTGTGTGTGGCGCGCGCCCAAGAGCACATATAACACTTAAAATCATGTAAGGTAGCAATTAAAGAAGCATCTTCCTCATAGATCAACAAATCAACTTAAAATGCCATCTTAATTTTCTAACTAGCTTAGGCCCCGTTTGATAGCTCGGTATTTTTAAAGTATTTTGGGAATACTGTAGTTTTTGGGATTATCATGGTTTTAATTACAACGAGTTGTTTGGCTGCCCCTAAAAACAGTAATTTTAATACTGCAGTATTGGGTAAAACATGGTTTTTTCTCTGTATAAAAAAAAGAACTCAAGACCTGTTTTTAAAAAATAGCGCAGCCGAAAATAAGGGACTAGCATTGTTATCTTCTTCCCCGCTGCATGCTAACAAGTCGCTCGTTCTACAAAAGAGGCATCGCTCCCGCCGTATCTTCCTCGGCGGCCATGGAGAACGAAAGAGACAGCGATGGATATATCTCCCTAGCCACTGGTACCTGCGGACGGCGCTGTGAGGCATCCTCATATGGGAGCGGAGGAGAGCACCTCGCGGCTGCTACCTATGCATCATGGAGGTCACCCTCATATGGATAAAGAATCATTATCCTGCTTCTTGTATATGTGAGATGTTCCTGACGTAGTCACCCTCATATGGATAAAGGATAATTATCATGTTTCTTGTATGCAGTAAGAATTCTAGCATGCTTCAGTTCATATGGACGCGAATGGCAAGGCTAGCCAACCTATCTAGCTAGATTAACGCAACAGAAACAGTACACTACTTGACAGCTGCGCGTGTTTGCATTGCTACCAAAACAGCTAGCTAGATGCGAGTGCCTAATGGCTAGGTAACCAATTTTATAGCATTGTGTGATGTAGTCAAACATGTGCTCTGTATTCTGAATACTCCAAAAAAACTCTGTTAAGTTGAAACCATGGTATTGTATACCTACTGACTAAATTACTGCAGTTTTTGATACTTTGTTTTTTCTGATACTTCGCTATCAAACACAGCCTTAGTGTAGCCGGCGACGGACGGCGTCGGGGGCGGCGACGGACGCGGGCGACGACGGTGGCCGTGGGGGGGGGGGGGAGGGAGGATAGCTAGGAGGAGGAGGGGAACGACGGTGTGGCCGGTGGCTCACCTAGGAGGAGGAGGCTGGAGCAGGCTCGAGGAGGCGACGGCGTCGGGGGCGGCGACGGGGACGGTGTTGGGGGCGGCGACGAGGAGCGAGCGGGCTCGGGGAGGCGACGGCGAGATCTGGCAGCCTGGCGGCGTCGAGGTGGTTTTCGGTGCCGTCGGGGAGAGGGAAAGCAGATGGATTTGGAAATTTTTCCAAGTCCCGCTTATATAGCCCCCCCTTTAGTCCCGGTTGGTGGCTCCAACCAGGACTAAAGGACCCCCTTTAGTCCCGGTTGGAGCCACCAACCGGACTAAAGGTAAATTTCAGCAGCCCAAAGGGCGGGAAGCACATCCCTTTAGTCCTGGTTGGTATCACCAACCGGGACTAAAGGCCCCCCTTTAGTCCCGGTTGGAGCCACCAACCGGGACTAAAGGGCTCTGCTTCTCGCAGCCAAAAGTTTAGTCCCACCTCGTTAGTCGAGAGGGGCTCGGAGTGGTTTATAAGCGCTGCTGCTGCTGCCCTCTCGAGCTCCTCTCTATTGCAGGCAGTACATGCCTATCTCAAGCCCTATTGGGCCTGCTAGCACTGCGGGCCTGCATCCTGGCCCATTTCTGGGGTTTCTAGTCGTATGCACGCCATTGTGGCTAGTAGGCGGGCCTTTTATTTTTATTTTTTGCATATATTATGTTTTTTAAATTTTAATGTTATTTTTTGCATATGTTTTAGTTGATTCCTTTTGCTATTAGAGTTTTATAAAAGCTTTTTACTATTAAAGTTTTTAACAAATAAATACTTTGATAATTTTAGTTAATATTATTTTGATTCTTTTTAGTTGATTCTTTTTGCTATTAGAGTTTTATAAAATCTTTTTAGTTTATTCTTTTTGCAATTAGAGTTTTATAAAATCTTTTTAGTTCATTCTTTTTCCTATTAGAGTTTTATAAAAGCTTTTTAGTTCATTCTTTTTGCTATTAGTTCATTCCTGGAGCTAACTGACCCTGAATTTGAAAAGCACTGCAAATGAACTCTGAAAAGGTTGAAACTTGGCATGGTATCATAATTTCACACACATAGCATGTGCTACAAAGTTGAGAGGGTTACGGGAAAAACTGGATGCACTTCGTGTACAAACTGGACAATCTCTTTCGAAGTAACACGATTTCGGATGAAAACTCATCTATTACAAAAGGGATTTCATTTTTGAACGTTTTTTTAACTCCAGACTTTTTCTGCATTCAATATGCACCATTCAAAGCCGCATCATCAATTTTCAACCCTTTTCTGACTTCATTTGCTATTTTTCATGCATTTCATGATTTATTTTGAGCTAAATAACCCTGAAATTGACAAGCACTGCAAATGAACTCTGAAAAGGTTGAAACTTGGCATGGTATCATAATTTCACCCACATAGCATGTGCTAAAAAGTTGAGAGGGTTACGAGAAAAACTGGATGCACTTCGTGTACAAACTGGACAATCTCTTTCGAAGTAACAGGGTTTCAGATGAAAACTCATCTATTATAAAAGAGATTTCATTTTTTAACATATTTTAACTCCAGACTTTTTATGCATTCAATATGCACCATTCAAAGCCACATCATCAATTTTCAACCCTTTTCTGACTTCATTTGCTATTTTTCATGCATTTCATGATTTATTTTGAGCTAAATGACCCTGAAATTGACAAGCACTGCAAATAAACTCTGAAAAGGTTGAAACTTGGCATGGTATCATAATTTCACCCACATAGCATGTGCTAAAAAGTTGAGAGGGTTACGGGAAAAACTGGATGCACTTCGTGTACAAACTAGACAATCTCTTTCGAAGTAATAGGGTTTCGGACGAAAACTCATCTATTACAAAAGGGATTTCATTTCTTGACATGTAACTGCAGTGATATTCTAGATCAAAGCCATCATCAGAATAGTTGTGGAGAGAAAGTCTTCACTTTTTCTTCGCGTGTGTCCCTTCCTTATTGCGCCGTAACCATGGATAATCTTCATCGTTTAACAGGATGCTTGGGTCAGCCTTCACTTTGAAGGGAGGAATTTCATGAAACTTTTCATAATCCTCAGACATATCTGTCTTTTCCTCCACTCCCACGATGTTTCTTTTCCCTGAAAGAACTATGCAAGGCCTGCCTGGCGGACGGCAAAGCCATTGCCGTCCGCCAGCAGCGGCGAACAGTCCGGCCGAACAGTTGCCGGCAAAGGCCTCTTTGCCGTCTGCTGGCAGACGGCGAAGACCTTTGCTTCTTTGCCATCTGCCAGCAGACGGCAAAGAGCTGCAGCTGACGTCAGCTGACGTCAGGCGTCAGCTGGGCCAACGCAGGCTCTTTGCCGTCTGCCAGCAGACGGCCAAGAAGCAAAGGTCTTCGCCGTCTGCCAGCAGACGGCAAAGAGGCCAAATAGGCCAGCCCAGGTTGCATAGGCTGCTGCCACGTGGCCTCTTTGCCGTCTGCTAGCTGACGGCAACCTCTTTGCCATCTGCTAGCTGACGGCAAAGTGGCTATATTGCCACTGTTTTTTCTTCTTCTTAAATTCAATCAATTTCACAGATATATATATATATATTCATTTCAAAATATTTCAACAAGTACATATAGCCAACATATCCCTGCCATATGGATATGATCATCCAACACATATATACACCAAATGAAAAGTCCAACATATCCAACAATTAAGCAAAAGGTCCATATAGTTTCATCCATACATACATATATAGGTAGCAAGTTTCACATTGTTCATCCTACAAAATCACAACAAAAAGGAAGGACAAGGAGAAGAGTAGACTCCAACGCAAGCTTCCGTGATCTGAAGCCAATCTGCAAAATGGGAAAGAAGAAAGTTAGAAGAAGAAGAAGACTAGAAGAAGAAGAAGAAAAAGAAGAAGAAGAAGACTAGAAGAAGAAGAAAAAGAAGAAGAAGAAGAAGAAGAAGAAGAAGAATTTTTCTTCATTTTTCTTCTCTTTCTTTTTCTTCTTCTTATTGCTTACTTGTGTCATTTTAGAGCTAACCTAGTTAAATAGGCCATTTTTGACCTAAATATGCTAAGTATGTCATAAATGAACTAAATAAGCTAAGTATAGGTCATTTCAGAGCTAACCTAGGTAATTATGCCATTTTTGAGCTAATTAAGCATATTAAGTCATTTTGGAGCTAAATAGGCCATTTATTAAGCATATTATGTCATTTTTGAGCTAGCTAAGCATATTGAGTCATTTCGGAGGAATAAATGCTAAGTATAGGTCACTTTAGAGCTATCCTAGGTTAAATAGGTCATTTGTGAGCTAATTAAGGTTATTATGTCATTTTTGAGCTAGCTAACCATATAAATTCATTTTTGGAGGAATAAATGCTAAGTATATGTCATTTTAGAGCTTTCCTAGGTTAAATAGGCCATTTTGGAGCTAAATAGGTGATTTCTTAAGCTAAGCTAAGCTATCCGTGGTAAAATTGGTCATTTTGGAGCTAATTAAGGTTATTATGTCATTTTGGAGGAAATAATGCTAAGTACAGGTCATTTTAGAGCTAAATATGTCATTTCTTAAGCTAAGCTAAGTATAGGTCATTTGAGAGCTATCGATGGTAAAATTGGTCATTTTGGAGCTAAGTAAGGTTATAATGTCATTTTCGAGGAAACTAAGCTAAGTATACGGCATTTTGGAGATAAATAGGTCATTTCTTAAGCTAAGTACGCATTTGTTATGCTAAACACTTGCGAAAACTTACCGTCATCACGGAGGTGTAGTTGTAGGTGTAGTTGTAGGACCGGTCGCGCCAGTGGCTGACGGAGGAGGATCGGTCGATGCGTGTCGGGAGTTATGCTGCACCAAAGATCATTTCCAATGTATCGTTAGCATGATGCAACTCAAATGTGAAGACTAGTAACTAATGACCATTCAAATGAAACTCACCGTGCCCGCCGGAGCAATGACTGGCATCGGCGGAGGGGTCGTGCCGGTCTTCTCGCACAGGGTCTGCACATTTGGTTTTGACGAGTCAGTCATATTAGATACTACTGTAAGGAACATTACGTGCATGATTTGGCTAATATGCAGAAGAAACTTACCGCGAACATCTCGTATAGGGCCCGGTTAGCCATCATGTTCCGGTTCCTCTCCCCCTCCAACACATTAGCCGTCCTGTCCTCAAGCTCCCTCTCCCTCTCCGCCGCCTGCCGGTCCCTCTCCTCTAGAAGCGCCTGGGTCTTCGCTCTCTCTGCCTCAATAGCAGCCTGCAACACCACTCGTTAGCATTGTAATCATCGACGGCCGCACACACAATGTAATGAAGGAAAGGTATCTGAGTCCGTATAACTAACCTTGAATTCGAGCTCCACTGGCCATGCACGAGGCAATATCTTAGGATCGGAGCTGATCTGGCGCTTCTTGATCTGCGGGAGAGTGCTACTACAACGTATCAGTCCATTCCCAATGGCTAACGAGCCATGCTGCCTCCCGCCACCAGATATCATCACCAGCTCTGGATCAAGAGGTTGCTGGCTCGGGTTAAAGTCCGGCCCTTTCCTCGCCTTCCCCTCGTCTCTGTACCTCACAAGCTTGTGGTGGGAGGCGCGGTTGCTGAATTTATCTGGATCATCGAGGTCAGACTCAGAGAATGCCTTGGCCTTCTTGTACGAGGCAGTATTGGACATGGCATAGAGGTCGAACAGCTGTGGCACTGGAGCCTTGTTCTCTCGCGCCTAAAAGAGAGGAACAGAGTATTAGTTGAGGGCTCAAGCTAGCATGAAGAATAAATTTGCATGGATCATGAAGCAAACCACATACCCAGTTTTCCCCGTACTGATGTAGGTTGACGCTGCCTAGATGGTGTGGGACACCTTTCATTTTGCCACGCTTGTCCTTTGCAGTGTCGTGGGTGGAGCGCCATTGGGGAGAGCACCACTCATCCACCAACGCCTCCCAACAGTCCATCCTATCCGCACACCATCTCGGGGGCACCTAAGTTAAGCAAGAGAAATTTGAGCGCTACGCCTACTAATCAAATCAAGGAAACTAAGTACAAGGCCTTAATAATAGGTAATTACCTTCATGTACTTCTCCTTACTCAGAAACTTGACGCGGCACTTCTCTCTTTTCCTCCTAATACCAGCCGAGGCGAAGTAGTCTCGAACAGCCTGCGTCCGAGCCTCGTGCCGAAAGTTTTGAAGTAGGCGCCTGCACTCGTTGTCGATAACCCGAGCCGTGGCCTCCTCCTGTCCCTCAGCACACCTGTAGAAGGTCTGCAATAAAACAAGAAAACACGGATTAGTACAATCACTAGGGTTGCCAATCAAAGAAGGAAACACAACGTAGACGGCAAAGGAGAAATTACCCAAAACGTCTGGATCACAATGTCGGCCACCTTCTGGCACTCGACATCGCCGATCCTATGCCCCGGCGGGGCCGGGGCAGCCAAGTAGTGCTCCCAGGTCATTCCTAGCTCTCGAACCCGGCCCTCACCGGGCAACGTGACCCACCCCGGGAAGCTCTGGCGACAAATCACACCAAGGACACTGTTGGGCCTGCGGACATGAGGCTCGTGTGTCCAAGACCTGCAGTATGACAAGGACAACGCATTAGATATTCGAAGAAACATGAAGGCAAAAGGTTAAAAAAGAGTAAATGCACTTACTTGTCCCCGTTAGGCGCAATCAACCACCTCTGGTCGGGGGTCGCCGGGGTGGGCGGGAGCTTTGTACCACCACGCTGGTAGACTTTGCGCCCCTCAACCCACTCACCCTCGCTATAGCTATCAGAACTATAGCCACCCTCAGCACGGCCACTCGACTCCGTCGAGTCCGCCCATGGGTTCCGATGCGACTCAGCGTGATCCCTGCTGAGCTCCGGAGTCTCGTGGGACGAAGGCTCGTCGGCCCGACGCTCGTCGGCCGTAGGCGCGTCTGCCATAGGCTCGTCGGCCCGAGGCTAGTGGACCGGAGTCCGAGACGGGTCCACCTCAGGCGGCTCCATCTCAGACGGAGCACTCCTGTGGTCGGGTGAATCAGCTGGGGGTGGCGGCGAGGAAGGCGTAGTAGCAGCCTTCCTACCTCTCCTGCCGCCACGTCCACCTCTACCAGCCTTCTTCCCCCCCCCCCCGACCTCTCCCGGCCGAAGAAGAAGCGACCGCCGGTGGTGTCTGCATACTGAGATCCAGCGCTCTCCGGAGGCTATGGGGTGGAATGGAACTACCCCTCCCACCACGCGCCGAGGTAGGAGCCTCGGAGCGCTCTCGACCCGCGCCCACCATCTGTCAACACCTGCAATGACAAAGAGTAAACGAAATTAGTACAACATAAAAAGAATGAATACCTGACATGAATAATATGTATATAATTTAAGTGTATCATCATCATGAACATAATAAAAAATTGAATACCTAAAAAATTGAATACTTAATTTAAGTGTCGGGGTGTCGGGGTGTCGGGGTCGTGGTGTCGGGGTGTCGTGTCGGGGTCGGGGTGTCGGGGTGTCGTGTCGGGGTCGGGGTGTCTGGTCGGGGTGTCGGGTCGGGGTGTCGTGGTGTCGGGGTGCCGTGTCGGGGTCGGGGTGTCGGGTCGGGGTCGGGGTGTCGTGTCGGGGTCGGGGTGTCGGGGTGTTGGGGGTGTCGTGTCTGGGTGTCGTGGTGTCGGGGTGTCAGGGGTGTCGGGGTGTCGGGGTCGGGGTGCCGGGGTCGGGGTGCCGTGTCGGGGTCGGGGTGTCGGGTCGGGGTCGGGGTGTCGGGGTGTCGGGGTGTCCTTTTCTTTTATTTCCTATCTTTCTTCTACTTCTTCTTCTTTCCTTTTTCTTCTTCTCTTCTTCTTTCCTTTTTCTTCTCCTAAATCTTACTCCTATTACCTAAACTAGTTAACGTGCACGTGCACCGCACGTCTTGTGAAGAAGACTTGATTTGCTCTCTCCTAACCTCTCTCTCTAAGGCTATAAGACATGGTTTGCTCTCTCCTAAACTCTCTCTCTAAGGCTATAAGACATGGTTTGCTCTCTCCTAACCTCTCCCTCTAAGGGGATAAGGGCGGAGACAGTTTGCCCCCTCCCTTTGTCATCAAGATAGTGGGTCCTTGCCTCCTCGACGCCACCCCAAAATAATATACCGTGCTCTCCTCCCACCTTCGTCGTGTTGTAGTGACCCTAAAAATCGACAAGGGGATGTATCGTTTTATCCGTGAACAAGATGAATCACAGGCTTCCAAGTATTAAAACCAAAATAAATCTCAAATCCTACAAGTTAAAAATTGTGAACCCAATTGGTCTTCAATCCACCAAATACTAAGCTCTCACTGTGTGCGACGGTGCGGCTCCGGCGGCGGGGCGGGGCGACGCGACGTGGCGCGGCTCCGGCGATGGGGCGGGGCAGGGCGGCCGCCGCGGCCTGGGTCCGCTGGGCGGGGCGGCCGGCGACGGGGCGGGCTCCGGGGGGCTGGGGGGCGGTGCGGGGTCGGGGTCGGGGTGTCGGGTCGGGGTCGGGGTGTCGGGTCGGGGTCGGGGTGTCGGGTCGGGGTCGGGGTCGGGGTGTCGGGTCGGGGTCGGGGTCGGGGTTTTTCCTCTTTTTTTCTTTTCTTCTTCTTCCTCTTCTTCCTTTTCTTCCTCTTCTTCCCTTTTTTTCCTTCTTCTTCTTCTTCTTCCTCCTTTCCTTTTTCCTCTTCTTCTTCTCCTCCTCTCCTCTTTTTTCTTCTTCTTCTTCCTCTTCTTCTTTTTTCTTCTCCTCCTCCTCCTCTTCTTCTTCTTCCTTTCCTTTTTTCCTCTTCTTCTTCTCCTCCTCTCCTCTTTTTTTCTTCTTCTTCTTCTTCTTTTTTCTTCTCCTCCTCTTCTTCTGTTTCTTCTTCTTCTTCTTATTTTTTGTTCTTTTCCTTTTTTATTTTTCCTTTTTTTTCTTCTTCTTTTCTTCTTTTTTTTCTTCTAGGTTTTTTCTTTTCTTATTTTCTATCTAATTTTTTTCTACCTAATATATACTAACTAATATGAACTAATAACTAACTAATATAAACTAACTAATATGAACTAATAAAAACAGAAAAAACATAAAAAGGGGGGAGGGTGGAGCTCACCGGAGGGGGGGTCGAGGCGGCGGCGGGGGGCGGCGGAGGGGGAGGGGCGGAGCTGGGTCGTCGGGGGTGCCTGCTCGCCGGCGACCCGACGCGGCGGAGCGGCGGGGCAGGGGCGGCGGGGGCGACGGGGCCGAGGTGGTGGAGGAGGGCCGCGGTGAGGGGGCGGGCGGCGCCGCGGCCTGGCTCCGGCGGTGGTGGAGAAGGGCCGCGGGGAGGGGGCGGTGGTGGAGGAGGGCTGCTGGGAGGGGGCGGCGGCGGGAGGGCAGGGCGGCGGCGCTGAGAGAGAGGGAGAGAGAGATGTGAGAGAGAGAGAGAGGCGCGGGGCGCGGGGCCGAAAGTTAAGTTCATTTCTTTGCCGTCTGCTGGCAGACGGCAAAGAACTCTTTGCCGTCTGCCAGCAGACGGCAAAGAGGGTAACCGTTAGCCCGCCCCCGCCATGACATTGTGGGCCCCACCCTCACCTATTTGTCGTCTGCTGGCAGACGGCAAAGAAATCTTTGCCGTCTGCCAGCAGACGGCAAAGAAGTGGCAGATGGCAAAGAGCTTGACCTAGCCAGTGCCGTGCCCCGTGGGGCCCACTTTGGTCTTTGCCATCTGCTGGCAGACGGCAAAGAGTTCTTTGCCGTCTGCCAGCAGACGGCAAAGAAGTGCAGATGGCAAAGACCCTCTTTGCCATCAGTTGGTTCTTTGCCGTCTGCTTTGGCAAGACAGACGGCAAACAGCCTCTTTGCCATCAGCTGGCAGACGGCAAAGAGCTGGCAGATGGCAAAGACCCTGATTCCAGTAGTGATGTGGCGCTTTGGCTCATCGTTTGATGTATTCACGTCCTTATCTTTTTTTCCTCGGTTTGGTAGGCATGTCCTTCACATAGAAAACCGTCTGTTAACAAACTGCGCAAACCGTGCCTCCTGCCCATCTATATACACATCAGTTTTATATATCTGAATAACAATCTTTAGTACCATATTTGTTTTAAAACATCTGCATACAACTATACGCTACATAAATGTTTTACTTCAAAGTCTATAAGTAGCATCACTACGGCAGAAGACTGAAAATAACAACAAGCTCCTCATCACGCTCTTTGAAGGTTATGAGCACCAAATTGTTTACTTCAATATAGGATGCACGAAGAAAATTACTGAAACCTTCCTTCTTGAACACCATTCTTCCACTCAAACCAATAAAGTAGGAACAAGGAATGCTCACATATATATCATCAACTTGAGAATCCAAAGTAACTTCAAGAGTTAAAGAACAAGTCCTAGGAATTGACAAAAATTCCTTCAAACTCCTCACAACCATGCTCGGAATAACCTGACCAAAACATCAAGTTATAAGGTGTTTTTTTTACAAATTTAAAACGGTAAACTAAAGCAAATAACAAATAAATAAACAATACCCAAAAACAAAGATCACCATATGTTGACCATTAACATTCATGGAAGTAATCCGATGAACAAAAGGAGAACACGGAATGTAGTTGTCATCAAAGAGATGTCGCGACATGAAATACATTTGATGATATTTCAGATCGACACCACGACTAAAAAAACAACTATCAACAAGTTCCCTCTCAGATTCACTCAGATCCTCAAGCGCTACAAAAAATAAATTTCACAGGTTAAGCAGAACAGGAAAACATATCACGTCAAACAAAATTAAAAATTCCTTAAAAACAAACCTTAGCAACACAGGGTAAAGGGAACAACATATCACCACCTCGATGAAAATCAACAGCAAGCATAGTTCCATAGTGCTCAAGCCTAAAAGTAACCATGTCACCAAGACGTAGACCATAATCATTCACCAGTCCCTCCTAGGAAGGACCATGGAATTTACTGCTCACCCGACCATGCCTAAACAGAACACCATATAAGTCACCCGCACTGGTGTGAAGAGCAAGATCAATATCTTTGTCACCCCTCCGAATAGCTAAAGCTCTGCACTCCTCAATGTGCAGAGCAAGATGTGATCTAACACTGCACGGAACATACTACAAAAAGAATGGAAGTAAACATCATAATCATATAAACAAAGGCATTAGAATACCTTCCAACCAAAACAACATCAACCATATGTCACAAATCAGATAAGCAAGAGATAGTATCTTACAACACGCCTCGAACAACGACGATCTAGCACCACAGTGAACACAGACGCACAAGAATCAAAGGAAGAACAAGGGCCACCTGGCGCTCGGCAAAAGGGGCAAGCCATTACCTGGAAAGAAACGGTGACCAATAAGAACTGACTCCACAACCGAGTTGAAAGTTTACATTTGATTGTGTTGGAAGCCCCCACCCGTAATTTCCCCAGAAATCTCAATTTCCTGGAAATACAATGGGAAAAAAGAAAATAGGAAACAGGAAACCGCGATTACACGATTACCCGGGGACGACCACAGCGGGGCGACGACGGCGGGGCGACGACGGAAGGAAGACGGAAGCGGGACGACGACGGCGGGGCGACGGCGGAAGGAAGACGGCAGCGGGACGACGACGGCGGGGTGACTACGGAAGGAAGACGGCAGCGGGATGACGGGGCAGGACTTGTCCGGCGCGACGACGAAGCCAACAGAGAAACAAATTTGAAGAAATAGATCGGAGCATAACTAGAAAACCTGAATTGTTTAAGGACTTAATTGCAAAAGGGAAAACCACAAAAAGGAAACCGGAAACCGGATATCACCGGACTGTTCACCGCGCGACAAGTGTCACGCGCGGAGCGTGGTTGAAAGGTCTCCAGCGTGCCCAGAACGCGACACTTGTCGCGCGTGGAGAACACCCCGCGTGACCTTTGCGAGGTGTACTCCCTAACTAGTGATTTTGGACATCGTATCTATCTACATGTACTAGACCAGGAGAAGTCGTTGGGTTCACCTGAACCCAACGCTAACACGCTGGCTCCGCCTCTGGCGGGGCCAGAAGCGAGGGTCCGGGGTGCGCTTTGGGTCGTCGGTGGCGATGCGCCAGGTATGGCAGGCGGTGTGGATGTCCATGTAGTAGTCGAGGTCGCTGGTGGCCAGGAGGCCGTCGGCGATGCGGCGGACGAGGTCCGCCGGGAGCGAGGACCAACCTGCAGATGCGATGGCGGAGGCGGGGATGGAGGATTGCCGATTCTTCCTGTTGGCAGCAAATAAAGAAACAGAAATGGTGGAGGGATTCAGTGCGGGGAATGCTGATAGCAGTAGATGTGAATCCCTGGTCCATGGAAATTGCAGGGCGATAGGACATCAACGGGCGCGGTGGCTGTTGGAGGTTGGAGCTGCTTGAACAGAGCAGAGAGGGCAGAGGAACGGGCTCACCGTGGCCAAGGCGGGCGATGCAGCGGCAGCGTGGGCGTGGTGGTGTCGACGCCGGTCGTAGTGGGGAGCGTGGTGCTGGGTGCGGTGAAGCAGCCGCGAGATCCGCGTGAATAGTGGGGAGTCGGGTGAGGGGAACGCCAGTCCTGGACGGATTAGCGCCGGATTGAGGCGACGAGAGCGCCGAGGCGGGGTGGGGAGGGAAGTGGAGTCGATAGTGGGTTTATTTGGGGTTCAACTAAGGCTAAGGCCGGTAATAGTGGGAAGCAGAGCATGTTTAGCCAAAATTGCCTAAGAGCATCTCCAACAGGCGCGCAACGCGCCGCGCGCAAAAAGCGGTTTTACAGCGTGCAAATAGCAATCTTTAGCGCGCCAGCGACCGCTGGCTCCAGCGGCCGCTGCATAATTTTGCGCGCGCGCGGCGCTCCAACAGGCGCTGAAAAAACACGGCGCGCGCCCAACACAAACAACATATGCACTCCAAACAAAACCAAAAAGATCAAACACATATAAAAAATAAATCAACAATAAATAGTTCAATTTTATTACAACTCAAACAAATAGTTTATCTTCCAATACAACAAATAGTTCAACAATACAACATCAAACATACAACATCAAACAACCAAATCATCATGCGTTTTGTCGGCCATTCCATTCTCACCACTCCTCGCTGAGATCGTTCTGAAGATCATCATGCGTTTCGGCACGCCGAATAGCATGATAGGAGGCAACAAATTAGGCCACCCTCGCAGCACTCCGCCGCACTCGCACGGGATGTCCCAAGAGCTCGTACTGAGAGTAATCTAAATTTTGGCCACGTTCATTCTCGATGATCATGTTATGCATGATCACACAAGCGTGCATGATGTACCAAAGGATCTTTTGATCTCAAAATCTAGCCGGTCCTCTCACAATAGCAAATTGGGCTTGCAAAATCCCAAATGCTCTCTCCACATCTTTCCTAGCCGCCGCCCGAGCATTGTGGAAATCTAGATTTTTCTTACCTGACGGTTTTTTCAACGGCTTCACAAATGTTTGCCACTTTGGGTAGATGCCATCCGAAAGATAGTAGCCATAGTTGTATGTATGTACATTTGCTACGAACTGTACCGGTGGCAGTTCACCATTTGCAATTTTATTCATGAGTGGTGACCGATTAACAACGTTGATGTCATTCAAAGATCCAGGCATTCCAAAAAAAGTATGCCAAATCCAAGTCTCTTGATCGGCCACCGCTTCAAGGATTATAGTGGAACCCTTTTTCGAGCCGTGGAATTGTCCATGCCATGCCTTTGGACAGTTCTTCCAACTCCAATGCATGCAATCTATTGAGCCAAGCATACCTGGGAACCCGCGAGCTTTGTTCATCTCCAAAAGCCTTGCGGCGTCTTCAAAATTGGGAGATCTCAAATACTCTGGGCCAAACACTTGCACAATTCCGACTGCGAAGCGCTTGACACACATGATGGCTTGACTCTCACCCATGGCCAAGTGGTCATCAACTAGATCAGCCGGAATACCGTATGCCAACATACGCAAAGCGGCTGTCACCTTTTGAAAGGTGCTATGCCCGAGTTCTCCGGCGGCATTCCTCCTTTGTTGGAAAAAACGATCATGGCTCGCTAGTTTCTCAGCAATGCGTTTGAACAACTCGGTGCTCATCCTAAAACGGCGCCGGAAGTACGACTCAGGGTATGTGGGATTCTCCACAAAATAGTGCCTCATCAATCTGTTGTCGGCATCGATCTTGTGCCTCCAAATTTTCTGCCGACCCATAACCGAACCACCGTGCTTCGGTTTTTTATTGATGTGCATAGCTAGGATGATTGCAAGGTCCTCTTCCTCTTCAATATCAAATTCTTCTTCGGAAGAATCATATGACGAACTCATCTACAATATTGAATTTAAACTAGTCTATAAAAACTACGAACAACATGCATCAAATTAATGTAAAAAATGTGAAGTTAAGCAATACATACCTTGTGGGCGTTTTGTCGAACACCTTGTGGGCGGCCGAGCGCTGTTCGTCGGAGGAATGGCGCGCGCAAGGGGCGGCGGCGACTAAAGGGAGGGGGAGGAAGCAGCAGCGACGCGGGGATAGGTCGAGGAAGCGTCGTCGGGTCACCGGAGCAAATGGGGTGGCGCGGGCGGCGGCGCGGGCGCTGGGTATGGAGGGAGGTGGAAGACGCGGCGCGAGCGCTCGAGTGTGCAGCGCGCGGGAGCGGGCGCACGAAATAAGCGGCGCGCGATGCCGTTTCGCTCCGCGTGCGGAAGCACTTATGACGCGCGCGTTTTTTGCGCGGCCGCTGGAGTGCCCGGAACCGATGCGCGCGCGCTAAAAAAAGGAAATTTGCAACGCAGGCTGATATTGTGCGCCCGTTGGAGATGCTCTAATCCGGATCCCTGTACGTCCGCGGAGCGTGCAGACCGGGCGGGCTTTAGGGAAACTCCAACACGTCAATGCATTTGGTCCGTGTGTGTCTGTTTCGGAGGAAATGAATGAAAACGTTAGCCCAACATGCCGACGCAAATCCAAATTTGATCGGCTCGTTGTCCGTCTGGACACATTCCTACCCAAATTTGCGTCCGGTTTGTGTCCACACATACATGAGACGGCCGTGCCGCGCTTCCGCTCAGTGTCCACCTCTACCGCTACCTCAAATCGTGAATGTTACCTTAGGGCGTCTCGAGCAGATCCCTTATATTATTGAATTTGTGAAAGTGCTCTATATCCCACTTTACTATTTGTTTTTAGAGAAATTACTATTCCACAACTAGCAGATACGCTATAACTTATTTCCTTTATATGTGTATTTGGCTCACACAGTTCAGCAAACACCTACACTACACCCACCCACAATTCATCAAATCTGTATCAAAGAGGATTAACAAGAATCACATCTGCAGGTTGGCCATTGGTGCAGCCGTAGAAATAGAGCATGGACTGAATCCAGTCCATCTCTCTGCATTCTGCAAGCGAACATCCCGTGTCGACGGAGGAGGAGGAGCTGCTCGAGTTCTACCTCAAGGCTCAAGCAGCAGGTCAGTAGCAACAAGAAGAATCAGCAGCTCAAGGCATACTCGCTGAATTTCACCATGCATATGCCAACACAAAGGAGTTAGCATGCACGCTGCTGCTGCTCTGCTTCTGAACGATGGATCTTCAGGGCATGTGCGTACATGGTGACGGCTTTGGTGCCCTCGAAGATCGCATGCTTGGCGAGCTCGCCTGGGAGCACCAGCCGCGCCGCGTTCACATTTGCGAGATCAAATGCTCCTTGATGAACAGCAAAACCTAAAAAAAAAGTTATAAAAATCAGAAAAAACCGCAGCTTTTCTGGTAAACTTTGAATAATGTTTTATGTGCCCGCAAAAATTTATCATGAACTGACACTTGTGGAAGTCATGGTGAAGAAAAAAATAAAATCGACGCTCAGAAAATGCTGTTTTTGAAAGCATTTTGGAGTGCTGATATTGTTTTTTCTTTGCCATTACTTTCCACAAATATCATTTCGTGCTGAAATTTGTCAAGCAGACAACATTTATCAAAGTTTGCCAAGACAAATTCAGTTTTTTGGATTTTTACTGTTCACCCCGAGCAGAAAAGGACTTTCAGTGCTGATGAAACCTTTTTGGATCTATGTTGAGCACAGCAGAATGGAGCTACCGTCTGCTGCTACTCAACTTGGCCCTCAAAAGAATCTGATTTCCAGGATATGCAGGTCACCAACCTAGTCATTGGGGTCAGACTTGTGCCGATGTTTCTTACGACAACTGTTCATCAATGTACCTTAAAATCACAACCACAGCTGAAAACAAACTTGTAGTACCAAAAAATACGACAGTCTCC
This sequence comes from Elymus sibiricus, assembly GCA_039707655.1. Classification (NCBI taxonomy): domain Eukaryota; kingdom Viridiplantae; phylum Streptophyta; class Magnoliopsida; order Poales; family Poaceae; genus Elymus; species Elymus sibiricus. Next base: position 64,271,454 of record CM077667.1, read on the forward strand.
CCAACCCGTCTCTCAACGGCCCTGGTTCAGCCTTAGTACAGGTCCATCACGTCACGAGGCGTAAGTTCGTAAGCTAGTATTTCCTATTTTAGGTTTCAGATTAAGTTGCAAACACTTCATACTTGCTAGACATGATCAGCTTGTGCTTCTACTGGGTCAGTAGCTTGAGGACAAGATAGGCGCACATGCATCGAGATACACTTTATCAGGTCAGGTTAGTATAGTTGCCGCCGCTGATTTTTAATTTCATCTTCCAGATCTACTTCTTCCTCAATCTCGTGCCACATCGGATAGCACCAAAATGGCCGAGCCACGGGCCATCTGTCCAGAGCAAAATATAAATATATAAGCTGCTAAATAATACTCCTATATAAATAAGCAAGCGGTGTTATTGAATCTGTAGTGAATAAACAATACCTGTTTGGGCTATCATCATCGTCTCTAGCAGCAGTCCTACAAACAGACCGAAAATTGTTTTACATACAAGAACAAGCACACGCGTGTGAGGATAGGATCAAAAGTTCAAAACCACGCAACATCGGTTCACTACTTCATATGTCTGAACAATAAGAGGCGAAACGGTTCAACCGCAAAAGCAAGTTGGGGTTTAAGAACTAGCATGAGTTTCAAATTTAAAGTAACCTGAAAATAATCAACCAAAACCAACCCATATTTACCATTATAATTCCAGGTTAGAGTGATGCCATGAGACATACGATACGATACTTCCATAATCACAAATGTACGTACAATCAGACATGCTCAACTGTCGGCCACAACCACAGGACGGTCTTTATCGTACCACTGTCAGTATATTATTTATCATATGCACAGAAGTTCTATTCAAGCTTCTAATTAATGTGCTCAGTATAAGAAGATCAAAATGGTAACAACTGTCCTATCGAGGCTACTAAACTTCCTCACGACTGAATATTATGCACACGCAAGGAACCTGCATACTGTACAAAAAATTACATAAATACAGAAAGCATACCCTTGTGCATCAAAATTCTTCAAGACTTCTAAAATTATATTCACTGGTATGTATGGAGCTTCTTCCAAGGCATAGAAGTTCATGCCAATAAAATTTCCATCAAGATCAATAAGAGGCCCTCCAATCCCAGCCTATCACACACACACAAAAGTAACGAATAGGAAAAGACAGTATTTGTAAAATTGTAAGCCATACAGATGTGGTGATGGATTTAATTACTCATTCTGATGCAACTATTTATTTCCACCACATGAAAAGACACAGCGTACCTTGGTGATTTTACAGGTGGAAACCTTAAGCTCTTTGCAATCAAGCTTACTTGGTTTGTCAATCACGATCCCACTTGTGGCCATTAAGTTGCCTGATTGGTAGATACGCCCTATAGCAACTACCTCCTTCTGAGGTTTAATTAGCATCTGGTTATGGATTTGTGCAGTCTGAGTACAGCAGAAATTCTTGATGTGGACTACGGCAATGTTATAATGTAGACTGTAATGTTGCAATGTCCCTCTGGTATGACGATTATCTGGAAGACATACTACAATCTGAAATTCATCATATGGTAAGACAAAACCAGTGATACCATGAATAAGTAGAAGGGGCAATTAAACAACTATTAGCAGAGTAACAACCTTAAGGTTATCAGCAACCTTGTTTTCATTGTCAGAAGTTCTAACCAAACTTGCCGAGGTCAGAACTCTTGTGGTGGACCCACTGCAGTCTATGAATACGCCCGTGCAAGCAAAACACCTTGTTCTTCCTACAAGAATAATTATTCTGATAATTTAGTGAAGAAATTGGAAAAAGAACATTGAGAGTAAACGAGCTTATAGTAAATATAATTACCACTGAATGAAGCCAATGCAACAACACTTTGAGACATATTTGAAGCAACGTTTCTTTCGAGTTTACTCCAGATATCTTCACTAAATTTCTCTTCAAAATTGTTAAGCAAACGATTGCCCCCTGGCAAAAGCAATAACTATTCAGTAGTGGAGGGGAGCTGGAGAAACCAGTCAGATGACAGATGTTCCAACAGAAAAGAGTAAATATCAAAAGGACACGAATGAACTCACCATCATTCCAAACTGGGAGGGGATAACCATTGGACCTCAGCTCTTTTTTTGTAGCAACGCCTGAATTTTGCAACATAGTTAAGTGATTGATGACCCCATGTATAATGATGGTCAGGAAAACTGCAAGCAACGACTCACCAAAATAAGGATAACTCGGCCGCCCAGAACATAAAGACTTCCGCTCTAATAATAATCTATCCATGAGTCCTGGTGCCACAGGGGTGAAACATTAATGACTGTGACCAATGATCAATAGTTAACATTAAAAGTGACCCAACCTGGTTGACATTCTGGATCACAGAGAGTACATATGGAAGGTTTCTGATCCTTAGTTTTCTCTCCCTTCCTTGACCCGTCTAAAATGGAGAAGATTGGAGAAGGCAAATAAGCAGAATTTAGAACACTGAAAAGCAGTATGAAGTAAATAAGTATATTTTCATAGTCATATACTACACCGAAGTACTTAGAATGAACTAATTAATTAGCATATCATATAGGAGTATGTTAGCAGGATAATAGGTGCAACCATAAAACTAAGTATGTTCCCAGATTCTATAAATGATCATTGAAAATTAACAATGGTGGTGGGGATTGCCTGATGATGTGATGATTCCGCACAATTTAGCCATCTTAAGGAGTGAGTGTGCTTTTCTCACCTTTTGAATCAGGCTTAGGTCTGGGAAATCTTTCAATTTTACTATCAGGTCCTTTCTTACTTGTAGCCCTGCAGCAGAATGCCAAAAAAAAAAAAATCATCAGAGTAATAGAGAAATCCACTAAAGTAAAACATGAATGATATGTATGCATGAATACCAAACAACAACTCAAACTTAAATGTTAATAGGAGCAATAGGAAAATAGATTGGAGTCAGATTGCACTGAACAACAACACAATGGGAAAAACAGTAAAACCTAAATATTTATTGTATTTGATTATTCTATAGACTTTAGATGAAAATATTTATTAAATATAAGTACTCCCTCCAATGCATATTACTTGTCGCTCAAACGGATGTATCTAGCACTGAAATACGTCTAGTTACATCCGTTTGAGCGATAAGTAATATGGATCGGAGGGAGTAGCATAATATGGTGGAGAACTTTTTCCCATGCATGTTGTGGTGAGCGACAACAACAAAAAAGGGAGAAAATATTATACCAAACCTACCAGGGAACCTTGACTACTTTATCATTTAAACAAGTATAATAGCTTCAACATGGACACCAGAGTCCCAATTAAGTACATGGCAACTGCAAGACATCCTGACAAGACAGGTGGTATGGATTGTCAAGGTCACACTGCAGCTTATCCAGCCCCAGATGTCACAAACAAGCAATTTGTTATCAAGGGAGATGTTCTCAAATGCAGATCACCTACGAGATGCAAGTATAAGCTACAAAAACATCAAAACGGCTCATGAGCCAGCACACTTGCACAAGCTAACACATTTCAGAAACTGTTTGACATTCAGCATGATTGGTAGTACCACCAAACCTCGGCTATTAATGAGCGGAACTATTCTTGTGTACTTAGTTCATTCACTTTGTATGTTTACTAATGTGTGGTCAGCTTCCTGGAAATTCAGATTGAATAATAAATTTGCAAGAAGCGGAACAGATCACTTGTGGCCATCTAGGAATTGTTTCAGTTAGATTAACATATTAGCAGGCCATGTGTTATCCAGAATAAAATGTGCTCAGTCAAGTTTATTTGCAAATCAGGCCATGTGTTAAGTGCATGGCACTAATTTCTCTGCTAAATAGTTCTTATTCCCTCGGTATTACAGTATTAGAGCATGTTAGACTCCTCACCACATAAACTGTTCTTTGCCTTGTACAACGCATGCAGTAATTTAAATAATGTGATTTCATATTCTATGTAAAATGCCTAACACAATGTTTTGTCAACAAATTTCCAACAACGCGACAGAGTTATGTAATGTGTGTTGTTAGCTGCAGTATGATGTCACAAGAAGCCACTATTGTATTAAGAGCACTCTTGATTAAGTTTTCCACCATTATTTATTTTCCTAAGCATGTGTGACCCATGTGCACAAAAACTAATAAGTGAGTATGGAGGACAAGGTTAGAAAAGTAATCAGAGAACTTTGGGTCATAAGTAAGAGGACATACCACGACAGAGTTATTTTGCTGAACTGCGACAGGAGTTCAAGAATTTTATTCCTTGGTAGGAATGGAGTCTCTTTCTCAGCATAAAAGTTCATTCCGATGAAGTCCCCATTAAAATCAACGAGGGGTCCTCCAACTCCAGTCTAGGAAAAGAATACAGTGACGTTCAGCCAAGCACAAAAATTGCGATGCTGAACAAAGTTTGTATAATTGGGGGAAAAGGAGGAGTCAAAAAAAAAAGTCCGGTGCATATCATGATAGTTATTTATTTCCACTGTGTACAGAAATTGAGAAATTAACAGCGCACCATAGTAATTTCACATGTGGAGATGGCAAGCTCCTCGCGGTAAGCTCCTTTTGGATTGTCAGTCAACATCCCAGTTGTGGCCATTAATTTTCCTGATTTGAAGCAACGCCCTACGGCAACTACTTTACTATGAGACTCAAATTGGCGCTGATGATCTAGACGTGCTACTTGAAGTGAATGGCAACGAAAGATGTTAATAACCGCGACATTGTATTTTAAATCATAGAATTCCAACCATCCCGGTTTAAGTTGGTTATCTGGAAGGCGCACTTCAATCTGCAATGATAAAGCAACGCAACAAGTATAGCCTCTGATTAGCAGAATGATTAACATATGATGTTAAATAAGCAAGCAATAGTGTACAAATTTTTTTTGCCAGTACCAACCTTCATATCATGAAGGATCTTGGTGTCATCATCAATAGATCTAACCAGACTTAATGAAGTCAGAAAACTTGTAATAGTTGGATTGTTTACGATAATTATACCCGTGCATGCAAAAAACACAGTCTTTTCTGCACAAGATGGTGTTTCCAAATTCTCAATCATGAAGTACTAACAAATAGATACAGATAAATTTTCGCAAAGCTAGTGTTTATAATCACCATCAGCAAATGAAACAAGCGATACAACAGTGTCCGCTAAGTTCGAGGCGACTTGTTCACTGAGTTCGGTCCAGACACCTTGACCAGAATCACTTGAGCTGCCAAATTCCTCTTCGAAAGGATTGTCCGGAAGCGAATTTCCTAGTTAGGGAAGCATCATCATGTTGAGATCATACAACAGAATTCTGATCGTAAGTTGCGGAAGAAGGGAATATGAGCTGACTAAAATTGAGAAGATTGGAGAAGGGAAATAAGCAGAATTTAGAACACTGAAAAGCAGTATGAAGGAAAGGAGTATATTTTCATATTCATATACTACACTGAAGTACCTAGAATGAACTAATCGATTAGCATATCATATATGTTAGCATGATAATAGGTGCAGCCATAAAACTAAGTATGTACCCAGATTCTACAAATGATTGTTGAAAATTAACATTGGCGGTGACTCTGGGGAGGAATTGCCTGATGATGTGATGATTGCGCACAATTTAACAATATCAAGGTGCTTTTCTCACCTTCTGAATCAGGCTTACAAGGTCTGGGAAATATTTCAATTTTACTACCAGGTCCTTTCTTATCTGTATCCCTGCAGAATAATGCGATAACCTCATTGGAGTAATAGAGAAATCCACAAAAGTGAACATGAATGATATGTATGCATGGATACCAAACAATACAAACTTCAATGTTTAAAAGGGCCAAATCAGGAAAATTGTTGATTGGGGTCAGATTGCACTAAACAACAATACAATGGAGAAAAACCTAAAACCTAAATAGTTATTGTGTTTGATTACTGTATAGACGAAAATATTCATTAAATATAAGTAGCCTAATATAGAGGAAAACTTTACCCATGCATGTTGTGGCGAGTGACGACAAAAAACAATAAAATGCAGATAATATTATACCAAACCTACCAGGGGACCTTCACTACCTTATCATTTAAACAAGTATTTAATAGCTTGAACATGGACACCAGAGTCCCAATTGAGTACAGGGCAACTGTGAGACAGCATGACAAGAGAGGTGGTATGGATTGTCAAGGTAACACTACAGTTTATCCAGCCCCAGATGTCACAAACAACTAATTTGTTATCAAGGGAGATGTTCTCAAATGCAAATCACCTACCAGATGCAAGTATTACAAAAACATCAAAACAACGCATTTCAGAAACTCTTTGACATTCAGCATGAATGGTAGTACCACCAAACCTCGGCTACTGATGAGCGGAATTATTCTTATGTTCTTAGTTCATTCATTTTGTATGCCTACTGATGAGTGGTCAGCTTCCTGGAAATTTCAGGTTGAATAATAAATTCGCAAGAAGCGGAACGGATGGCCTGTGGTCATCCAGGAAATGTTTCAGTTAGAGTAGTCGTTTGCCGTTAACCAGAATAGAATGTGCTCAGTCAAGTTTATTTGCAAATGAGTCCATGTGTTAAGTGCGTGGCACTAATTTCTCTGCTAAATAGTTCTCATTCGCTCGGTATTACTATTACCATAATTGAGCATGTTAGACTCCTCACTACATACCAAGTTGTGATTATCCTTTAACTGTTCTTAGCCTTGTACAACGCATGCAGTAATTTAAACAATGTGATTTCATTTTCTATTTAAAATGCCTGCACATTCGTTTAGAATGCATGAATTGTTAACACAATGTTTCGTCAACAAATTTTCCAACAACACGAGAGATTAATATAATGTGTCTTGTTAGCTGCAGTATGATGTCATAAGAAGCCACTATTGTATTAAGTGCACTCTTGATTAAGCTTTCCACCATTATTTATTTTCCTAAGCATGTGTGACCCATGTGCACAAAAACTAATAAGTGAGTATGGAGGACAAGAGTAGAAAAGCAATCAGAGTGAGTATGGAGTACATACATCCACTGAATTGATTTCCTGAACTGCGACAGGAGTTCAAGAATTTTAATCCTTGGTAGGAATGGAGTCTCTTTCTCAGCATAAAAGTTCATCCCAATGAAGTCCCCATTAAAATCAACAAGGGGCCCTCCAACTCCAGTCTAGGAAAAGAATAAAATGACAGTGAGCCAAGCACAAAGATTTAGCGGTGCTGAACAAAGTTTGTATAATTGAAAAAGGAGTATTTTTGCCCCCACCAACCCAAAAAAAAGTCCAGTGCATATCATGAGATAGTTATTTATTTATTTTCGCTATGTATAGAAAGTGAGAAATTAACACCGCACCATAGTAATTTCACATGTCGAGATGGCAAGCTCCTCCCGGTAAGCTCCTTTTGGATTGTCAGTCAACATCCCAACTGTGGCCATTAATTTTCCTGAGTTGAAGCAACGCCCTACGGCAACTACTTTACTGTGAGACTCAAATTGGTGCTGATGATCTAGACACGCTACTTGAAGAGAATGGCAGCGAAAGATGTTGATAACTGCGACATTGTGTTCCAAATCATAGAATTCCAACCATCCCAGTTCAAGTTTGTTATCCGGAAGGCGCACTTCAATCTGAATCAGTAAAGCAAGGCAACAAGTATATACCCTGGTTAGCAGAATGACTAACATGATGTTAAATAAGCAAGCAATAGTGTACCAAAAATAAAAGTTGGCAGTACCAACCGGCATATCGTAAAGGACCTTGGTGTCGTCATCAATAGATCTAACCAAACTTAATGAAGTCAGAAAACTTGTAAAAGTAGGGTTGTTCACGATAATTATGCCCGTGCATGCAAAAAACACCGTCTTTTCTGCACAAGATGGTATCTCCAAATTATCAGTCATGAAGTACTAACAAATAGACACAGATAAAATTCTGCAAAGCTAGTGTTTATAATCACCATCAGCAAATGAAGCAAGCGATACAACAGTCCCCGCTAAGTTTGAGGCGACTTCTTTACTGAGTTCAGTCCAGACACCCTGACCAGAATCACTTGAGCTGCCAAATTCCTCCTCGAAAGGATTGTCCGGAAGCAAATTTCCTAGTTAGGGAAGCATCATCATATTCATATCATACAACACAATTATGATCGTGAGCTGCAGAAGAAGGAACAGGCAGCAGCAAGACTGAAATCAGACAACCAGTGGCTCACCTCGCCAAGCTGTCCAAAGTTTTTGTTTCTTGGTCTGGCTTCTCGTGCAAACGCCTTCTCGCTTCATGTTTCCAGCCCTGGAGCGGAAAGAACTAATTAAGACAGCCTGATCTCTTTTTTTAGGATCAAGGCAGAGTTTTGGTTACAATCGGAGCAGAGTAAAGGAAATAAAAGGCTGAGCCAAACTTGAGAAATTCTGTTGGTTCTAGCAATTGATCTCAAGCGAAAAAGAGGGGAGGGGTTCAGCTAATCACTGGATGAAAGAAGCTCATACCGCAAAATCAAATGCCCCAGAAATCGCGGCCGGGTGGAGGCAGCTTGAAGGAACGGCGATGGCGATGGCGGCGGCGGCGGCGCGCGTGGGGGTGGAGAGTGGAGGCGTCAGCCCTAGGACACGCAGCGGTGGATCCGGTCGTTGTGTCAGGGATGGAGGGCTCGGGAGAGTAGGAGTAAAACAAGGAACTGGACGGTTGGAGACGATGATCAATTTTCACCAAAGGGCATCGTAGATAATAAAAACAAAAATACAAGTAAATAATACTAAAATACAAGTAAACAAAAATACTGCAAGTAAAAAAAATACGGGTGTTCAAAAAAAGTATACATTGTAGGTAAAAATATATATATATACTGTAATTTTTTTGTATGGTGTTCTATATATAACGACCTAAAGCATCATACTAGCTCAATTTCAAATATGAAATTGCTTACCACGCATACCATGTGGTAACAACAAATTATATTGAAAATATATTAGCCTTTTCTTTCTTTATTCGATTGTACGCCATCCATAGTAGATGGAAATTCTATTGATTTTAATGTAATTTTATTATGTTTAAGGTGTTTTGTAGTTCTGGTGAACTTTTATAATACATCTGGATCTTTTTCGAAAAAAAACAATAAAAAAAGGACACGTGCAAACGCCCTCGTCATATCAGGCTTTGAACACTATAATAGCCACTAGTCTATTAAGATGAGATATTTAAATCGATTACCATGCCACAGATCAACACAAAAATAGATGTCAAACTCTCTACACCAATAGCCAACCAATAGCTCCTCATGAAGGCACATTAACTACCAAGATTTGAAACCAATCGAAATTGTGACAAACTTTCACAGACATTTCGTCGACCTTTGTGCATGTATCTAAAAAAACGATCTTACTCTAGCTTATAAGAAGTGGATGTGAGTGTCTGAGTCGGAGACGAAGTCTCTCGTTCGCCCCGCGCCTCTCCCGCGAGAGGCCGGGCGAACCCTAGCCGCCTCCTCTCCAGCCACCTCCCACCCGGTCTCCCATCCCTTGCCGCCGCCCGGAGGCGCCGCCGGGCAAAGCCCGGCCGGCGTTGGCGGCGGCGGGGACTCCTCTTCCTCCTCCTGTTGCGGGTCGCGACGCGGGGCGCGGCCGCTCGGCGAGGACGCCGTGCTGTGGCGTGGGGCACGGCAGCGGCGCCCGACGCGCGGCGGGGCTGCGGGGCGGCGGTGCTGGGGGCCGTGAGGCCTGGCTGGGCTGGGGCGTCCTCCAGGGCGGCTCGGGGCTCCAGATCTGTCGGGCGCGGGCGGCATGGACCAGCGACGGCGGCCCTCTCGGCTGTGGGCGTTGGTGGGGGTGGTCTGGAGGTGCGTGCCCGCCGGATCTGGCGCCTTGAGCTCGGCGGGCGGCGTGGGATGGGGGCAGCTGTCCGGCGTGGCAGTTGCTCCGAGTGGGGGCAGCGGCCGGGCGTGGCTGTTGCTCCGGCCGTGGGCGGCAGCACGTGGAGGCCCAGCACGGGCAGTGGCCTCCTGGTGGCGCGGCGGCTACACGGTGGCTCGGCGGCTTTGCCTGCGGCGACGATCGGTTTCTACTCCGGCGTCGGCTCGTCTGCGGGCGGACCGCATCGACCCTTGCTTCACCCTCTCGCCATGTGCGTGCTACATGCGCCGGGGAGCTGGGCCTCTCCCAGCTGCGGTCCATCTCTCGTCTCGCGTCCGGTGTAGCAGGACCGAGCTCGTCTCGCGCCCGGTGCAGCAGGACCGAGCCCGTCTCGCGCCCGATGCAGCAGGACCACGCTCGTCTCGCGCCCGGTGCTGCAGGACCGAGCTCGTCTCGCGCCCGGTACTGCAGGATGGGTCGATGGAGGCCAGTTTTGGCCGGCCTTTGGGTCTCAACGCTGGGGGTCGTCCAGGGGTACGAAAGGCGACTCCTTTCTGTCGTCTCTTTGGTTGGGGTAGCGGCGTGTCTCGGGTGCGGTGGTGTCAGGGTCCTGGATGCCGGGGCGGCGGCCTTGGGGGTGGTAGCGCGGTGCTCATGGGCAGAGCCCGTGCTCGGTGTTGCCCGGTGACCATGGCCGTGTGGGCGGCGTGGTAGCCGGGGTGTGGCGTTCGGTGGCGGTGAGTATTGGCCGGGGTGAAAACCTGTTCTATCTTCGGACGGACCGGCGGCGGCGAAGCTCGTTCCCTTCTTGAAGGCGTCGTCACGGCTCTCATTGCCCGTCGTGGTGCTCCAGGGGAAACTCTGATCCTCGGATCGGGCGGTGGCGGCGCTCCGGTGTCGTAACCTTCCTGAAGGCGCCGCCTTGGAGCCCACGGTTCGTCGCATGCGGCTTCATCTCTTCGCGGTGGCGTGTTCACGGTTGAGTTCCCCGGTTGCTCTTGTAGTGCTAGGGGTGGTGTTGCTGCGAGCAACACCTTTGTATCTTGCCTTGGGTGTGTGCGTGTGTTGTGGTGGCGTGCGTTTGTACCGACTTGTTGATGATGGTTGCTTTATATATAAAGCGGGGCGGAAGCCTTTTTCGGTATCTAAAAAAACTTTAATCATGTAACTCGGTCTTGCCTCTGGGTGTGAGGGAGTGGGACGTCCAGTAGCGACCATGGCTCTAGTATTTTCTCTATGTTTTTATCGGTTTTATTTGTTCCATCGATTTTCATCAGTTTTTCTTTGGTTTTGTATTTCTTTTCGTTTTGTAGTTTTGGTTTTCTTTTTTTCTTTTTTTTTCAACACATGTCTACTTTTTAATACATATAGTACATTTTTGGTATACATCAGGGATACTTTTTTGTACACGTTTATATTTTACCAAATGATTAAAGTTTCTTAAATATATGTTTTTCCTGTCTAATCTTCTTCATACACTTCTACTATATATCTAAAACATTTTTTAAATACATGTTTTCAGAAATTGAATATGTATAATCTTTCAAATACACTTTGATTTTTTCCTGAATGATAGGAAACATCTTTTTAAAACATGTGACAATTTTTTATTGTAATAATGTTTTTTTAATATAAGTGACATTTATTTTGAAATGCATGAACCTTTTAAAAAATGCAACGTATATTTTTTGAATGATACGCAATATTGTTTTGAATTATATGAACATTTTTTACATTGTATATATATTTTTAATGTGACATATATTTTTTTGAAAATTGTGAACATTCTTTAAATGCTACTCCATCCGTTATATATTACTCCCTCCGTCCCATAATATAAGAGCGTTTTTTATACTACACCGGTATAAAAAATGCTCTTATATTATGGGACGGAAGGAGTAGTTGTCAATATATTCTGGAAGAAGATGTTCTGGAGGATCATCACATCATGTGTGATCATGTGTAATATGATCACAAAAGACGGGCATGGACAAGTGGTAAGCTATGAGTACGAGTAGATGGGGAGGACGATCGTAGGAATGAAGACCACATCGAAAGATACATTCAAGCCCACAAAGAGATCGAAAGATGGCCACGTGGACCGTGGAGGAATTGTGGGCATACCATGTTCGGCACAGGTAATATCTGCTTCCTTCTTGTTTGTGTTTCCTCCATGTTTGCTTGATGACCATGTATGCTTTGTGTTGACGATGGACTATGATTTATGTTAGAATTCAGATTTGAATTGAACTTTTGGGTTCATAAATTATTCTTGCGAATGTCCGGTGCCCGTTGAAAAATGTTTGAATCATTTTTCTATGCGTTGTAGAGTTTATTTAGAATGTATTTGCACAACTGGAATAAAAAAACGTATCTGCACAACTGGAAGAGATAGAACCAATGAGATGAGTAAATTGCCAAAAACCACCATAATTACGTCCGCTAGTGCCGAAAACCATTCATAAAAAATATGAAAAAACATCGATTTTGAGTAATTGTTTGTCAAAAACACTAAAATGACGATTGACCATGTGTTTGACACGAAATCTGACCCGTAAGGCCCCTCGTCAGTGTTGATGTGGCACCAAAATCTCACACCATTTGATTGCTCTGTTAAGTTAGATGAAGGGACCACCCATCATATCTTCACTTTCCTCCTCTCTCATCTTCTTAGAGCATCTCTTATGAAAGGGGAAATTATGTTTTTGTCATTCTAGTTTTTGCCAATTTTTCTTATGCTACTCTAGATATTGACATTTCACTTTTGCCACTCTTAAGTTTTGACAATTATCACAATTGCCATTTGTGGCAAAAGCAAAATAATTTTATTTTACTTTTGCCACTCTTAGCTTTGACAATGTATCACAAATGCCACTCTAAATTTTTTGTTTATGCCACAAAATGACAATTGTGATAATTGTCAAAAGCTAAGAGTGACAAAAGTGAAATGTCAAAATCTAGAGTGGCATAAGCAAAATTGGCAAAAGCTAGAGTGGCAAAAACAAAAATTTCCCATTATGAAAACGGTGTTTTTTGACAATGTCAGACGCAATTGTGGTAGTTTTTGACAGTTTACTCCAATGAGACGAAAGATAACCAGTTTTAGGCCTTGTTTGGAATACCGTTGTCGTCTCAAATACCTCGATACAAAAAACACTGAGCTCTACCCATCATTTTGTTTCCGTCTGGATATCTGCTACTGGCCGGTAAGATACGACATAAGGTGTGCAGTTGGAGAAGAGCAAAAATGTATTCGCTGATTTTCTAGAAGCATAAAATGGTCCCTCGGTTTTCATCAGACCGATGGCATCACAAATTTTAGAAATAAAGCAAAGTTCATGCACAACCACCCCATGCTTGCAAATCGCACCAAAATAGCACCAAGATGCCTGGAAGTGTAGACAAATCAAGCGTGAGTATTGCAATTCAGGCGTCCCAGGACCCAGCAGCCTGACAGTGATCCTCTGATTCTTCAGCCTCACAAGTGATCCTCTGATTCTTCAGCCTCACAAGTGATCCTCGGTTTCTTCAGCGCAGCTTAACTGGGGAATCTCACGCTTTTTCTTTTAAAAAGCGAGTGTCCATTTGTTCCAGCAGCTGCCTCGGAGTCAGGGACCACAGTAGAGCCCGACGCTTTAGCACACGCAAGAGGCGCTGCCATATCACCTGCATTCCATACCACATCAGCCAACCAGAATATGTCATTACTAGTTTTTGACATATTCCACAGAACAGCAGAAGTTATCATGTTTACAACAGCATGCTTTCTGTCTAATCCATGATCTAGCCACATTCTCATAGTTCAGCCCAACATTTATCTGGATGAGTTTAGAAATCACTTGCCGCATAAGTTTCAACACAACACATTCAAAACACAGACGAGCCAGGGGCTCAGGTTCAGAGCAGAAGATGCAAGAGACATCTGTCAAGCTCTGTCGTGTCATCAGCTTATCTCTAGTAATAATTTTGTTACGTGAGGTCAACCACAGCTGGTTTGAACAATGTTTAAGTGGTACACGTAACATAGATTAAACAGGTGAAACACAGCAGCACCGACCACCAGCATATCTAAAAGGTTAAGTTGAAGTTTTCATATCCTAAAAAAAGGTATGGAGTTCTCTCGAAAGTGCAAGTCTTTGTTCTATATTCACCAACAGCCACAAGAAAAGCGACAATGCTTCACTCAAGAATCAAACAAAACAGAAAACGAATGGCAATACCTGGTGAAGATAGGGAGCCCGACTGTTGGTCATCTAATTCTCGAGTGACGAGCCTAATGAGTTCACATCGCATTGCTTCTTTTCTTCCAACATCCCTGTCACCTTGGACTGGATACTTGAGTAGACTCGTTTTTTCTTCGTTGGCCACCTCCAAGTTTGCTTTGAGTTGATCCATGCATAAACCTTCTTCCCACAACTTGCCACCTCCTGTCCTCGTGCCACCTCCACCTCGAGGTGGATCATCACGACCCCTAAAAGTAACAAAACTGAAAAGTTCATATGCACGATTCACGATGCAATACAGGCATGTGTACTAAGACTATATGCATCTACCTCTTTCTAATAACACAACCGAAAGTTCATATGCACGATTGATGATGCAATACAGACATGTGTACTAAGATTATATGCATCTACCTCTTTCTACTTGATCCCGCCACACTACCTCCCTTCTTGCTTGTTCCAGCATCTTTGCTGAAGCCTCCTTGACCCTTCGAAAGAACAATCTGCAAACATAGACCTATAAGCGAAACTTCAACTTTGTTTTCTCTAATTGAACAAATTTACAGATGAACAAGTTACCGTATCATCAATATCCTTCAACAAACGTTCCAGACCATTCAGAAATGAATATGTTTTCATTGCATATCTTATATCAAATGCAGACATGTCGACACAATCAACTGTGCCAATTACTAGACCATCCATGTCGAATACCGCGGCACCGACTAATTGCAAATCCTCTCCATTGGGTTCTCCTTTAACTTCCGGTCCTCCCACGGGGCAACTCATAGCAAATAAATTCTCAGTCCCGCACACAATAGTCCCGTCTGCTCCGACTGTTTCGCAGTTTGGAATGCTATAACAAAAAACATGTTAGCAAGAACCTGATCCCAAGAAGAGTAGTGCTATATTCAAATGCAAGTATGTACCTTATCGAGCCAGTCATCAAACCACGTTCATCAAATATTTCCACCGCCGAAATTGTGAAAACATTCTGTCTTCTAACTTGATTTTCATTAAAGATGACATGATGGCGCTTATGAAGAGGACGAGAGCTCACTTTCAGAACAACATGCTTGGATGGTGTGTTTCTCAGAAATATGGTGGCCTCCATCTGGATACCATCATAGAAGCGAACAAATAGTCTCTCCCCATCCTTGACAATAGACTCATGAACACTTGTCAGGACTTGCTTATGATCAGAAACCATCACAAAACCTGTACCAAATGCAACATATTCCTCGCCTATGCGCCGTTCAACGGTAACATCAGATCTGCACACGAGATCATATGATCCATCTAAAACCTGCTTCTTGCATGCAATCTGTTTTTTTAACACATAATAAAACATTAGAGAAAAATGGTGCTCAACAAATTGCTGTTCAATGATAAAACATGATTTTCTAAGCACCCCACGAAGAGACATAAATAGTGCTAGCAAATAAAAATAAAAACGGATGTTTTGCTTGATGTTGTGGTTATACGGTTTCTCTTTATGCGTTTGTATATAAGCATCTTCCATTTTATATGCTCTTACAATGACGTTGCACCCGACAAGCGACATACAAAGACTGAAAACAGATGCTAACAATTCCTGACTCTCAACCAAAAATCTCGGAACAAAAGGAGTAGACTGCCTAAATCGCTGACTTGCTTAGCTCAGGATCGTACCAAGGAAGCACTATGGAGAGAGTGAAACTAACGGAGGATGCTTACCGGAGGCATCCCTGAACTTTTAAGAGGTTAGAAGGTCTTTCCTCCTTTCCTCAAAATGGTGTTCGATGAGTGATGAATGAGGCTCAAATCTGCACAGAAGTACAACAATGTAGCTTTAGCTGCAAGTGAAGCACCATCTTGATTACAAGAAGATGTAGAGCAGTCAAGGAATCATAAATACACTAAACATATCGATGCCCCTGACCTAGCTGGTAACAAGATCCTTGGTCAGAGGAACCTACTCATCTTATCTTGACGACTCCATTTGTACAGCAGTCGGCGCATAAAACTGCCTGAAAAACACCAACACAAGTTGATTCAGAAAATAATGGTATTCATATTCTCATGCTAGGGTTTACTAGGATAACATAACACAGGACATCAAGGTAAAGTGGGCACTGCTGCAAATAGATGGGGTGCAAGATCAGCAAATACGGATTTCCTGCAGCCACCAGTCTTTCAAGAACAAAGTGTGTGCACCATTTCCAATCTCAGTTCAACCGCCATGGAAAAGAAGACATGAACACGCATGCATATGTTGAGTGACTAAATTAGAAGTCTAAGAAGCTTGCTGTGAAACAGCAAGTGAACTGACGAACATGTCGATTTAAGAGTCAAAAACTATTACGTACACCCTCTGTTCCTAAATATAAGACGTTTTCGCAGTTCAATTTCAACAGCCAAAACGTCTTATATTTAGAAACAGAGGTAGTACTAATGTTATGTATCACTGGACATACTTAATTTTATTATAACATATAATAGGTACTAAGTAGCAAGAACCATGGGAAGAACACCATGAATATATACACATGAGCTAGTTGGTAGCTAACAGAGTATGGGTTTATCAAATTTGACAGCAACGACAGAGATAACCTACTCAACGTTGAGGATTCGAGGAAAATGACTAGTCAACTTTTCTGTAGACATGCTCTCCTAGATAACTTCTCACAGAGGCACATAGGATAAACTTTCTTTATATATTTTTACTGAAAGGAAGGAGGTCAAACTATATAAAAAAGGGTAAATGCCCTACAGACTAGATGCGCACATGGTGGCAAGGCATGTTGATACAAATGTCTTGATACATAACCCTTCTTTCTGACACGAGGAACTTATACAAATATATACATCTTTTTTCCTCTGATTGGTTTTTGTAGATGCAGAAGAGCATATATAAATAAACCAAGCCTGCAAAAACTGTACATGTATAGGAAAAACCATCTTAGAACTAGTTGGTGTTTATGTTTTTGGCAAGGAAAAGAACACTATGCTATAAGACTCCACACACATATCAGCTCGAATTACATCTGGGGACACAGAGAAAAAAGGAAATCACATCCAGGTTGGGCATATGTAATGTATTTTACACTGTGACGCAAAGATAAACAATGCATCTAAAATATAATAGTGCTAGCTACAAGCCTACAAGTCAATACAACAAACTAGGGACAAAAAATAAGATCAGGAGGCTGTTTGGATTGGAGCCCAGGGCTGCCCGTCCAAAATATTGATCGACCAGACTTCCCTGCCCGTTTGGATGGCTACCAAAAAATTGGTGCGCCCAAGCCACCTCAGCTTCTCTCGTTCAATCCTATTCGTTGGCGACTTATCGGCGGCAGATTCGCTAGCCAATTATTTGGCTAGCCCAGGTTTGGCGGGGCTAGCACTGGCATGAACCAAACAGCCCCCAAAACCCAAGCTTTCCCTCCCAGATGGGAGCGCCGCAACCAGGAAAAAAATGGTGGGTTTTGGGTTCCCCGAGGAAGCTTTGGGGGTGGGAGGAGGAGGCGGCGGTGGAGGTACCTGTGGAATGGAGAGAAGGGGAGGAACGCTGGCGAGGTGGGCTGGGGTTCCGATTGAATCGAAGGAGGAGGCGGCGGCGCCGCCGGGGCGAAGGCACCAAGGTCGAGACGAGGATGGGAGGGGAGCGGCGGGAACAATACTAAACAATTCACCGGTCGGACCTAGGGAAGGGAGTGGGGCGGGGGAAGTGGGGGGCGCGGCCGCGCGGGGCGGCTAATAGAAGGCCCGTTTCAGCACGGGTGCTCTATTTTTCATTTCACATAGCCTTTTCTAATCAGCAAAAATAAATAAACTAACCTTTTTATTTGTTTTTCCCTTACAAAAACTGGTTTTTTTTCCCTCAATCAAATCATAAAAAAGCATCAATGTAAGGATTAGTAGATACTGCCTCGTGGTTTTCAATGCCCCTCGTATCATAGCATCTACCAAGCGGCTAGCTTGGTAAGCTACCAACAAAAACCTGCAATCGTATCATAGCATCTACTCTCGGGCGTCTCGAACACCCCTCGTATCATAAAAAAACAGGTTCAGATGTACACCTTAAACTGATTTTAAACGTCCTGGCTAGTCGGCACTCTTCATATGCAGACTAAATATGGGCGGATATGGAGGCCCAGGCGCGTCCGTTATGTTGGACCCAACCTACGCTGGCCCACCCAATCCACATATATTCGTCCCCGTCCCCTCCCAGACCAAATCCTACCCCCTCCATTCCTTTCTCCTCAACTCTGCTCCGTCCCCAAGCTCTCATTCGGTGATCTCCGACATTCTCCATCATAACAGTCAGCGAATCCGAGTCCTACACCACCAGATCCATCGACCATATATTATACCACGCGGCCCCGAGAAGAAGATGACCTCCCAACTTACGCTCCATCGCTGTAACACCCAAGATGCAGCTCTAGCACGATCAAGTGATGAGATCTTGATAAGGATAGAAACACATCTCGAGTCACATAACAAGGTGGGCATCATTACAAAATATCATCAACTGAATAGAAGAGAATACAAGATGTAGTTGGCTTACACTTGCCACAAGCTACAACATGAATACATCTTAATCATCATCCAAAAGACAGGATCCGACTACGGATGAAATCAAACAAAAGAAAAACGACGTCCACCCTGCTAATCCAAGGCTGCCAACCAAGAACCCATCCTATGATCGTCGAAGAAGAAGAAGAAGAAGAAGAAGAAGAAGAAGAACTTCAAATAGAACAAGCATCGTTCTCACGTCAAAGCATTTTTTTACCTGCACATGCACCTGTTGTTGTAGTAATATGTGAGTCTTTATGGGACTCGGCAATCTCATTACCATGTGTATCAAAACTAACAATACTTTAATGGGTATGGAATGGTTAAGTGATGATGCTGCAACAAGCACTAAGCATTTGTAACATCTAGCCTACGAGTAGTAGAACAAGATGAGATAAATCCTATGCAAAGCGGTCACAACTAGTATGATCAAAAAATGATCTTGACCCCATTACTAGTGCAGAAAAGCCTAGCTATGGCGTGGCGAAAATGGCCTTACTGACGTGGACGCGCGACGCCACCAATATGGCGCCACTGTTAAAAGAAATTGTTGGCGTTGGAGATGACGCCAGCAGTATTTGACATGTTTATGGCGTGTCACGTGGCCAACGCGAGCAGTAATATACGTCAGTAGTGGCATTGCATGTTAGTGCAACGCCAGCTATTTTATTTTCAGATTTAAATCAAATCTGTACAACAGTGCGATCCAACCAAAATGACAACATAATCAAAGTTTTAGGACATTAATTAAACAATACAATGCAAATACCAGAATCTAAGTTCAACATTATCTATTTATTCAAAAAATAATCAAAAATAGGCAAATATCACAAGTACAGAAGTTCAACTAAACAGGAGGTGGTAACAACATGAGATATGCCATGCATGCATGCCTACTAGCTAGCTAACTTAACATTTCGGCGGGCGGCGTTAGGATCATAGTCTGGAGTAAGTGGACCATCATCATAGCTACCAGCAGGCCTGTAGTAGACCATGATCTCATCATGATCGTGGTCAAGGTAGAACGTGGCTCTCTCCCCAGCTTCCATCTCGTAAGCAGTTGTAAGAGCTATCCAACCAGGACAACCGAAATTGGTGTGATTTGACTCATTGATGACAAGACAATTGAAGCGTTGGGCTGTCAGCATCTTCATGAGGGTGCGTTGGAATGTGATGGTTGCATCAAGCGAAACTCGAAACTTCTCTAAGAAGGCATGCCTTGCCCCGGAAGGGATGGCCTGAGCAAAATTAAAAAAAAATCAGTATGGAAGAAATCTTGATCATTGAATGTTGGAGCTAAACCTGGGCATACACCGGGCCGGGCCGGGCTTCGGGTCAGGCTTTAGAAAGTCCGAACTGAAAATCCCAGGCCTGAGCCCGGCCTGGCCCAGCCAAAAAACCAACTTTCAGGCCCGAGCCCGGCCCAAACAAACTAAAAAGGTAAACTTCGGGTCGGGCCTCCATGTAAAACGCCCATTTTCCCAAGCCTGAGCCTGGCCCGAACTGCTGACCGGGCCTCGTTTCCAAATCCGAACCCGGCTCGAACCTAAAGCCCGACCCGGTTCGGCCCGGGTTTTTTGGGCTGGGCTCGGGCCGGGTCACCAGGTCGGGCTGCCCATGCCCAGGTTTAGTTGGAGCATATGGAATCATAGAATGGGATTACTTCTGAAAACCAGCAGCTATGTATGAACCACTGTAGACGCGCTTTCAAGGATACCTTTCAAATGGTCATGGTTAGAGCCAAACCTAGTTTAAAGGACGACATGCATGAATGACTTGATACATTGCAAACTCTTTGTAACAGCTTTGTAAGACCCCAACCATTGTAAATATCCATTATTAATATAAAATGACACATAGTAGGGGCCTTCCGTACTGTATTATGGTAAAAAAAGATGGAGTGGTATAGCAACATCAGGTCACACAGGTCCAACAAGTGGGAGCGCTTAAGAATGTTGTTTTGTTTTGGTAATGTGTCGAGTGTTTCAATAAGCATATGAAACTGATGTTCCATTCTTATGATTTTCTTTCAATAATCACATGAAATTGATGTTACTTTCTTATTATTTTCTCCTGCTTTTGTTGTCCCCTCGCTTGCAACAAACTATTTGTTTAATTAAATAAAGTCGTGATTAGAAGAAAAAAACTAGTATGATTTTCAATTTCATTTTATATTTTACTGGTCATTCCATGCCCCGTTGTATTCCCATTGTGCTAGTTTTTTGTTTTTCTTGATAATTATCAGATTTAGGATGCCCTTTGGTGTCTTCTATAAAAAAAAGAGTAACAATGGACAATCATCTACTCGGTTGCGCGAAGAGTCATGTTTGTAGGTCAACGGGAAGAGTTTCTACATAATATTCTTATGATGCTCCCAAGTTATTTTTATTCATGAAAGAAACATTGAATACCTTTCTGATTAAACAATTTTATATACGAAGGAATTTCAAAAAATGTTAATCCATGATGGAAATAGTAAATAAAAATGCATGAAAAAAAATATTTGCACCTTTATTTTTAGAACATGCATATGTATGACCAATATTAAAAAAAAACATTGATTTCAAGGCGCGTTTCCAAAGCCCGGCCCAGCTCGCTTAGTTGGGTTTCAGCGTAGGCCTGTTGTTTGCGAAAGGAAAAAAGCTCGGCCCTCTCCTCTCCTCTTGACGGCCGCAATTTCTTAATTAAAAAAGAAGACTGCCGCAATCCCTAGTTCTCCCCCTTCCTCCTCTCTCACGAGCGCCGCCTCCGCCGCCGCGGCATATCCAGCCTCCTGCGCCGACCTCTAAGTGTCTCTTACGCTGGATCCGTCGACGTGAAGCACTTGTAAGCAGTTTAAGACTCGATCCCTCTCCTAGTTAACGGGTTGCCAGGTCGATTGGGGTTTAAAAGTCGTTGCGTTGATTTGTTATGCTTGCCTCGATGTAGCTGTCCCATTGTCACATCCAATTTTCAGCTGATTTTGCGTTTTTCAATCTTCCTGTGTCATGATGTTGCCTACCTACCTGCTGTCTGCTGAGTCTAAAGCCCTTTGAGCTTCATGGAGGGGAACTAAACGTGTACAAAGTTTACTAGTAGAAGCGATATAGACCGATCCTGGCCCAGATGAACTGCGTCACTAGTGTGGGGGTAGTAATGATGTACACTAAGATGGGATTGCAGCAGATTCTCTAGTTCAATTCTGCTTTCTATCTTGCCTATCGGGCTCAAATGATATGTGCTATTTTTACAAGTGGAAATGTATATAACCAGTTTATAGGTGATGAGTAGAATGACACTGCTTCTCGAAAATATTAAGGATTCCGTGGGTGTCCAGCGAAACTGACAACTGAGTGCTATAGTTGGTTTCTGGCTTTGCTTTGCAAGCTTTATGAATACTTCTTGATGAATTAAATCTCATGTGCTTGTCTTTTTTTTTTTGTTCTATCTTTTTCTTACCTTCCAGATTCACTCGACGCGTTGCAGAATCTAAACTAAAAGTGTGTTACTATGGCTCAGGTGAATATATTATCCTTTTCTTTATTTTGTGTGCTCTGCTTTTAATCAATTTTTTTGACATCAAAGCTAATGTCTGGTTGTTATGTTTTAGGATGCTATCGCTCTTAATGGACTGAACCACGAGAGTCATATGCAGTTTAGGAGGTCCGTGGTACCGATTCTTATATATCCTCGTGAACAGGAACAGCAACAGGAACAGGCAAATCCAAATGCCCCAGTTTCTGTTGTTCCGGGCATAGTCACTGTCGCTGGTGCAACATTTTGCCACATAATAGCAAATAAGAGACAGCTTTTTGCCTGTGATCGAGACAGGTATAGATTTGAAATTGCTTTCCCCAACATGAACATAGACCTTAACAGCCTCAATTTGGAAAGACATGGATTGTTGGCTGCTTTCTACTGCCCTGTTCCCGCTGGAATTGTAGATGCCGTGCATTTCAGTAATCAAACTGCAAAGAACCAAAAGCTTAAGATGTATGGATATCAGATTAGTGTATCAGGCCAAGTACAAATGGATCTAACTAATGGCTATCTCACGTAAGTTCTTTGTACGATGTTATTGAGTTGCTAATGTTTTTTGTTTTGTTTTTATCCTAATATGTGTGTACAGTCACATAGGGAACCGTGTAGGGCAAGAATACATCGGACATGATTGTACTCCGTCAAAGTTATCCCGAAGTGGGTCACCCATTTTTAATGAGGAAAGACAGCTTGTTGGTATATCATTTGCGGATTTTGGTATAACTAAGGCCTTGAATGTGGAGAGTATAGCTGCCATGCTTTCAGAGTTTTATGATGGAATGGATAACATGGTATTGTATTTTGTCGTATCAATTTAATGTGATGTTATTATGCTTTCAATGCTTATTTCTTTTATGTTTTGTGTCAGCCTTTGTCAGATATCTTACAACGTATCAGAGATGTTGGTGAACTTAAATTTGCTCCGCCTGAGGATCATTTGACTTGATGGTAGGCACACCACTCTCATTCCAGCATGCATGATCTCTGCCCATTGCCTTATTTTGACGTCGTCTGATCATCATCTTGTAGGGCCTTTGTGTGAACTTGAAGGAAGGAAGCCAGAACATTGGTTTTGTTTTTATCGTTTACTCGGTTTCTTACCTAGCTTTAGCTTCTCCTTGACTGTTCCAAGTAGTCTACGTGTGCAAACACTGTACGTATCATTTGGTTGGTGGTGTTTCCCTGCACGCAACAGAACATTCTCTTCAGTCTGTAACCATGTGTGCCTGTTGTGATCCAATCTGATGAAGTATCTTACATTTGTGATCCAGTCTGATGTAGTAGTGTGACAATTCAATATCTTGTTATTGTGAACTAAGATTATCCAATCAAGTTCTGATGTGATCGACAGGTTTCCTTTTCCTACTTACTTTGATTTCTGAATTCTCTGGAGATTGTGTTGGTGCTGCTGCAAGATGATGGACACTAAGATTTAATCTACTGTGCAAGATTTTTATTGTCCTTTCAGACTATGAAAAACAAGAGAAACCCACATTTTATCTTTGCAATGGGTACCATATATATTATTAAAAAAGAAGACCAAAAATAGGCATACACATGGGACACACATGTCTGTATTTAGGTAGGCATGTTGAGCTCACTTGGGCAAAACCAGTGGTTTTGCCTAAGTGCTAAACCAGTGCTCTGGGTCGCAAGATCTGACATCATCCTCGTAGATGCTGAAGAAGTGCTGAAAATTGAGATGACATCATCCTCAGACTTGGATTTTCGATGATGTTATTGCTGAAATGCATGACTCCAATATGTTATCAGACCTGAGTACGAAGCAAACACTAATTTCGATCTTCAGGGGCGGTACCCCTGGTTACATTCTCATTGAAAGCAAAACTTGTATTGCGCCAGCTTCAAATACGAAAAATGAGCTACAATTCCAAAGCTAAGTAACAGCAAATGACAAAACATAGTAGTAGGATTAAAGAATTGATCCAAGTGGATGTCGACTGGGTGTCGCATTAAATTCATGAGGCACTGATCTTTTTGAGTTTGCGCCAAAGTGCTTAAAATCAGTGCCGATGGATGGAGCATATTTGAAATCCATGTTTATCAAAGCAGAATGGAACTGCTTCCAGGACAATGCAGGGCCATCTGCAGGCACGGAGCTATATGTTCTAGTTGTTGGGTCAGAATTGTATCGACGTTTCTTATGTCGAGTGTTAATGAATTTAGCTTCAAACTTAGCACACACATAAAACACAGTTTTATCAGCTTGAACTGAACCCATCTCGTTTTTTTTTACGGAGTGTCATGGCTTACTTTATTAATCAAATAAGCAAACTTATATCGTTCACAAGAGATTCATGAATAAAAGAAGATTCGTCTACCCAATTACATGATAAATGGTTCACATAGCTATGTTTAGCAATCTCATGTGTGCTGCCATTGGCCTCCCGATAACAGTGAGCAAACTGAACCATACCTATCTCCACAATCAAGTCAACGCAATCCGCAAAAACTGCAGCTCCTTTATGCCACCAAGTACTTCCTCCACCACATGCTTCGATTACTTCTAAACAGTCCGATTCTTCTACTATTTGATGGTAGCCTAGAGATGCCGTCAAAGACAATCCTTCTTTCATCTGCAAGGACTCCATCATTAAGGCTGACGATGCATAGGGAACAAAGGAACAGGAAGCAGCAAGGAAGTTACCATACATGTCTCGTTACACTGCACCCGTCGCTCCGTCTCCTTCTTCACTGTGGTAGGAAGCATCAACATTTAACTTAATCTGAGAAGTGTCCGGTTTTGACCATTTTACCAAATCTCTGTCACCTGATCGCTGGGCTACCTTCGTGAAGTTGGTACAAAGAGCCAGGATAGATAATTTCCAACTTGCAACTGGTGGAGTCTTTTCATTATGTGTAGCTGAGCGTCTGATCCACCATAAATACCATGCATCAACAACGATGACTTCCACTGTTCCGACTTGCGACGAGCCATGATATAAGCCTATAGTTGAATCAATTAGTTCCTCCAAGATTGCAGACCCCACCCTGTCCACCGTACAAGCATCCGTAATCAGGAGTTCTAAGAGCACCTACAGCTGGAACTTGTAAATCCGGCCCCTCAAACGCCCGTGGACGCGTTGACCGGTCATGCCTCAAATAATACATTCTACAACCGGACACCTCAAATCTCATATCTCAAATCCATATAAACTATGCAACTACTACGTCGATGCATTACACACATCGTCCGGCTACTCCATCACTACTAACATGCAGTGGCGGAGCGTGAAGCAAATCCAAGGGGAGGCCAAAAAGCTAGGAAGATTAGAAAGGCCGGGAGATTAGCAGTGAGTTTAGGCTTAGAAGGAGCTAATCATTGAAGAAAATTCTCTTGTAAGGGGGGGCCAGGACCCCCTTTTGTCCCGCCTACGCTCCACCAGTGCTAACATGCCATCGGACTACCAAAATTTGGAATGTTTGGATATGGTGGTCATCAGCCACGGCTGCCCTTGCCCTTCCCGGAGCCCTTGTCGTCCTTTTCGCCGAAGTACCGGTCGAAGACGCAGTACGGATCGAGCCGAATCTGCTCATCACCGGAGCTCAGCTCCTCTTCCGCCTTCGATTCAGTCCAGCCATTTCATGGACCGTCCGATTCTGCTATCGTCCGAGGGCGCGCGTGTTCCTCCGCTGTCGTTTCTTTAATATGCGGGCGCGGATGGTTTCCTCCTCTGCGGCCGCCCGTCGGGACCGGTGATGAGGAAGGAGAGATTTTTCGTCCGTCGGGACCGCAATGATCCCGCCCTAGAGGAACCTAGCGCCCGTTGAGCGGACGTTATGGAGTCGTGCCAGATAGATCCTGCCGTCGGCCGGGCGCTGTCCTCGCGGGATCGGCGGAGTGCAATGCGGACCGCCATTGCTTCCTCCAATCCGCAGGGGACGACCCCCCAGTCGATGGATCCGGACTAGTCGGAGTCAGATCCGCTACCCTCCATGCCGGAGAAGGCCGAAGATCGCCGGAGGTGAGCTAGGATGGCGGATGGGAGTGAAGGGGAGTGGAGTGAAGTGGCTAGGGTTTGGTCCGGCAAGCGGATAAGGATGGATATATATGAGGTCGATGCGGGCCAGTGCGGGCATGCCCGGGTGCCCCCATATCCGCCCCATATTTAGGATGGATATGAGGGGTGCCGGTCAGCTCGAATGGTTGAGGCCGGTTTAAGAGACCCGACTGGGTCAAAATTTCATGACCGATCAATGACCGGGCGTTTAAGGGGGTATGAAGGTCCGGTTGTAGATGCTCCATAGTTCTTGCACAGGAGAGCAACCGAACAGAAGGTGCTTTATCTTCAGGTTGCACATGACATATAGGACACAAACATTCTGTCCCAATGTGACGGTTTACCAGAGTTGATTTAACCGGAATAGAGTTGATTTTAACCGAAATAGCTCCATGCAGAGCCTTCCATGCAAAAAATAACCTCATGAAGAAGACGTGATCTGTAGATACACGTTTCCAAATTGA
Organism: Elymus sibiricus; assembly: GCA_039707655.1. Classification (NCBI taxonomy): domain Eukaryota; kingdom Viridiplantae; phylum Streptophyta; class Magnoliopsida; order Poales; family Poaceae; genus Elymus; species Elymus sibiricus. The sequence continues at coordinate 64,298,053 of CM077667.1, forward strand.
TGTCTCCATTCCACATGATAAGCCGATTTAACCAAGAACCTTCCATATTGCGGTTATAATGCCAAGCAACAAAATCATCAAAACCATTCGGACTCAACGGGATTTTTAGAATTCTTGATGCATCAACATGAGTAAACACAGTCCCGTCTCATGGTCAATCAATTCTGACACCTTAGTAATTAGGACATTCCCTCTTAATACAAGTCCATTACATAAAGAGGCATGCGTACACTAGTATTTCAGGGTTCAAATTAAGTTACAGAACACTTCATACTTGCTACACAGGGCCGGCAGCTTGAGGGCAAGATAGAAAGCATTCGTCGAGACACAGTTCATGACATTAGTATTGTTCCGGCTGCTGGTATCTAATTTCGTCCTCCAGATATACATCTTCCTCAAGCTTGTGCCATGTCGGATAGCACCAAAATGGCTTAGGCACGGGCCATCTGTCAAGAGTAAAACATGAATAAGCTGCTAAATAATACTCCTTGTTTGGAGTATATATCTAGCAAAAGGTCTTATTGAATGCGTGATAAATAAACAATACCTGTTTGGGCTATGATCATCGTTGACAGCAACAGACCTACAAACAGACCGAAAATAGTTTTAACATACAAGAACATTTTAAATAGCTAAACAAACACACGCGCGCGCGAGAGACGAGAGGGAAGATCAAAACCATTGCAATATCAGTTTACTGTTACATTGTCTGAACAGTAAGACATGAAATGGTTCAACCGCAAAAGAAGATTAGACTTGAAAACTGGCACGAGTTCAAAATAAAAAGTAACCTCAAAACAACAACCAAAACTGACCCAGATTTTGCCATTATAATTCCAGGTTAGAGTGATGCTATGAGACATACGATATAATAGTTTCATATATTGCATATCTACAATTTGACATGCTCAACAGTCGGCCACAACCAAAGGATGGTCTACCATATGTTATTTATCTTATGCACAAGAGTTCTATTCCAGGTTCTAGTTAACATGATCAGTTATAGAAGATCAAAATGGTAACAGATGTCCTATCGAGGCAAGTAGACTTTCAAGCTTGAAAATTATGCGCATGAAATACATTTGCATACTATACACAAAATTATATAAATATAAAAAGCATACCCTTGTGCATCAAAATTCTTCAAGACTTCTAAAATTATATTCACTGGTACGTATGGAGTTTCTTCCAAGCCATAGAAGTTCATGCCAATAAAATTTCCATCAAAATCAATAAGAGGCCCTCCAATCCCAGCCTAGCACAAACACATAAGTAACAAAGAGGAAAAGACAGTATTTGTAAGCCATACAGATGTGGTGATGGATATAATTACTCATTCTGATGCAACTATTTATTTCCACCATATGAAAAAACACAGCGTACCTTGGTGATTTTACAAGTGGAGATCTTAAGCTCTTTGCAATTAAGCTTACTTGGTTTGTTGATCACTATCCCACTTGTGGCCATGAATTTACCTGATTTGTAGCCACGCCCTACAGCTACTACCTTCATCTGAGGTTTAATTTGTATCTGATCGTCGATTTGTGCTGTCCGGGTACAGCAGAAATCCATGATGTGGACGACAGCAATGTTATAATGTAGACTGTAATGTTGCAATGTCCCTGTGGTACGTCGATTATCTGGAAGGCACACCACAATCTGCAATAAATGATACGGTGAGAATAAACTAAACCAGTGTTATAATGAATAAATAAAAGGGGTAATTAAACAATTATTAGCAGAGTATACCTTCAAGTTATCAGCAACAGTGTTTTCATTGTCAGAAGTCCTAACCAAACTTGCAGAGGTCAGAACTCTTGTGGTGGACCCATTGCAGTCTATGAATACGCCCGTGCAAGCAAAACACCTTTTTCTTCCTACAAGAGCAACGATTCACATAATTTAGTGATGAAATTGGGAGGAGAATACCGAAAGGAAACAAGCTTATAGTGAATAAAATTACCAATGAATGAAGCCAATGTGACAACACTTTGAGACATATTTGAATTAACGCTTCTTTCGAGTTCGCTCCAGATATCTTCACTAAATTCCTCTTCAAAATTATTAAGCAACCGCATGCCCACTGACCACAGCAATAAAGGTTCAGTAGTTGAGGGGTGTTGGAGAGACAAGCCAAATGTCAGATGTTCAACAGAATGAGTAATAAATATCAAAACGACACAAATGAACTTACTATCGTCCCAAACCGGGAATGGATAACCACTGGACCTCAGCTCTTTTTTTGTAGCATCAGCTGAATTTTGCAACATAGTAAAGTGATTGGTGACCCCATGTATAATGATGATCAGGAAAACTGAAAGCAATGGCTCACCAGAATCAAGATATCTCGGCCACCGAGTACATAAGAACGCCCACTTTGATAATCTATCCACTAGTCCTGGTGCCACATGGGTGAAACAATTAATGACTGACCAATGATCAATAATTGACACTGAAAGTGACCCAACCTGGATGACATTCTGGATCACAGAGAGTACATATGGAAGGTTTCTGATCCTTAGTTTTCTCTCGTCCCTTTGAGCTGCCTAAAATGGAGAAGATTGGGGAAGGGAAATAAGCAGAGTTTAGAAAACCGAAAAGCGGTATGAATTTAGCAATCTGAAGGAGTGAAGTTCTTTTCTCACCTTGTGAATCAGATTTGTGAGGTCTGGGAAATTTTGTGATTGTACTATCAGGTCTTTTTTTACTTGTAGCCCTGCAGCATAATGTGATAAACTCATCGGAGTAATAGAGAAATCCACAAAAGAGAACCCTTCTAGCACTGTGCCTGTCGTTTGAGACTAGTTGTTTGTTGTTAATCATTATCCAGAACAGAGTGTGCTCAGCAAAGTTTATTGGCAAATCAGGCCAGGTGTTGAGTGTATAGCACTAAATTCTCTGCTAATAGTTCTCATTCGCTCAGTATTACAGTAATTGAGCATGTTAGACTCCTCACTACATACCAATTTATGATCATGCTTTAACTGCTCTTAGCCTTGTACAACACATGTTGTAAATTAAACAATGTGATTTCATAGTCAATGCAAAATGCCTGCACATTTTTTGAGAATGCAAATAGCCTTAAACAATGCTTTGTCAATACAAAAATTAACGGCTCAACGACATGAGAGATTTATATAATGCCTGTTGTTAACTGCAGTATGATGTCATAAGAAGCCACTATTCTATTAAGTGCAATCTTGGTTAAGCTTTCCACCATTATTATTTTTCCGAAGCATGTGTGACCCATGTGCACAAAAACTAATAAGATCAAGCAGGAGAGAGTAAACAAGGGTAAAAAAGCGGAAGAGATGCATATATAAGCCAGTCAGAGAATCTTTGGCTCATAAGGGAGTATTGAGGACATACCACCATGGAATTATTTTGCTGAACTGCAACAGGAGTTCAAGAATTGTATTCCTCGGGAGGAATGGAGTCTCTTTCTCAGCATAAAAGTTCATTCCAATGAAATCCCCATTAAAATCAACAAGGGGCCCTCCAACTCCAGTCTATGAAAAGAATAAAGTGACACTCAGCCAAGCACAAGAATTTAGGGATGCTGAACAAAGTTTGTATATTGAAAAACAGGACTGATCTTTTGGGCCCCCAATTTTTTTTTCAAGTGCATAGAATGACAAAATTAAACCACTCATATAATGACACAATTTCATTTATTTATTTCTGCTATGTACAGAAAGTGAGGAATCAACAGTGCACCATAGTAATTTCACATGTAGAGATGGCAAGCTCCTCGCGGTAAGCTCCTCTCGGATTGTCAGTCAACATCCCAGCTGTGGCCATTAATTTTCCTGAGTTGAAGCAACGCCCTACAGCAACTACTTTACTCTGAGACTCAATTTGCCGCTGATGATCTAGACATGCTACTTGAAGAGAATGATAGCGAATGATGTTGATAACAGCGACATTGTGTTTCAAATCATAGAATCGCAACCATCCCAATTCGATTTTGTTATCTGGGAGGCGCACTTCAATCTGAAATGATAAAGCAAAACAACAAGTATACGCCCTGGTTAGCAGAATGGTTGCCATGATGTTAAATAAGCAAGCAATAGTGTAAAAAAAAAAAACAATTGGCAGTACCAACCCTCAAGTCATGAAAGATCTTGCTGTCGTCATCAATAGATCTAACCAAACTTAATGAAGTCAGAAAACTTGTAGTTTTTGGAGTGTTCTCGATAATTATGCCGGTGCATGCAAAAAACAGTGTATTATTTCCTGCACAAGATTGAATTTTCCAAATTCTCAATCATGAAGTACCAACAAAGAGATGTGGATGAAAAGACGCAAAGCTAATGTTTGTAATCACCATCATCGAATGAAGCAATTGATACAACAGTGCCTGCTAAGTTCGAGGCGACTTTTCTACTGAGTTCCGTCCAGACACCTTGACCAGAATCACTTAAGCTGCCAAATTCCTCTTCAAAAGGATTGTCCGGAAGCGAAGTACCTAGTTAGGGAAGCATGCAACACAATCCGGATGAAGCTGTATAAGTACATCGTACCTGCGGAAGGAGGGATAAATAGCGAGATTGAAACCAGCGGCTCACCTTGGCTACTTGTGGAAGTTTTTTGTTTTTTAGTCTGGCTTCTGGTGCGAACTCCTTCTGGCTTCATATCTCCAGCCTAGAGCGGAAAGAACAAATTAAGACGGCATATTTCCTCCATCGTAATTAAGGAAAAAATATGATCAAAGCAGAGTTTTATTGCATCAAAGCAGAGTTTTGGTTACAATCATCGAACACCGTAATAAAAGAAATGAAAGGTGGAGCGCGGCCGAGCCAAACTTGAGAAATGTTGTTGGATCTACCAGACGTGGATCCAAAATGCGAGAAATTGTGAACGCCATCCGCAACGCAACGCATCGCTCAACCGCGGAAAGGAGGAGAGAGGAGGGGGTTCAGCTAATCACTGGGTGAAAGAAGCTCGTACCGCAGGATCAAATTCCCAGAAACCGCGGCGGGGTTGGGACATCGGTGGGGAACGGCGATGGCGGCGGCGGCGGCGACGCGCGTGGGGGTGAGGAGTGGGGGCGTGAGACCTAGGGCACGCGGTGGTATGTCAGGAAGGAAGAGGGCTCGGGAAGTCGGGAGAGGAAAAGGAGGAAAAGAAGGACGGAACGGGACGGTTGTAGACGATCATCACTTTTCCTTTTGAGTAAAAAAGAAAGAAATGCACAACTTGCGCGGCGCGTTCGCTTTGGTCACTGTACAACACAACAAAATACGGTCATTACGGTCATTTTGTACGCACGTACAGAGTTGGTAGACCGCCCGTTTGACCAGTCCATGAACGCCACGTTGGTGCGGGGATTACTTAATGTAACGGCACAAGTTGGAGGGGTTACGTATAAAAAAGACTCAACTCGTCCAAATCGTCTTCTTTCTCAAATCCTTAGCTATGTTCCCTCCTATCCAAAATCCCACTCGCCGCCGCCGTCGTCGTCTGCGCCAATTCTACCATCGTCGCTGCAGCTCACTTCCTTCGTCCTCGTCCCCATCATCGTCTGCATGAGCAATAGCCATGTCCAGCAGTAGCATTGTCTGATCTGGTCGCCGCGGGCGGATTGTGGTGATGCCGCTCGTCTCATGCCCTCGTTGCGGCAACAGAGTGAGGTTCTACGTCTCCAGCACGGTGGAGCATGGCGGATGGGTGTTCTACAGATGCGACAATCATGGGGTAAGCATCCGTCGATGTGATTTTGTTGATTTGAGCATGTTGTGTTTTTCAAAAATGTTGATTTTCACCTCTCTTTTTTGTAGAATGACTGTGTTTTCTGGCATTGGGAGATGGGATATGTGGCCTACCTCGTGCATCATCGTTATCTCGTTGGGAATGAAGTTGTTGATGCGATTGGAGCAGTAGAGGATATGAGGGAAGAGCTTGAGAGACGAAGAGATGAAAGGATAAGGTGTGCAAATAGAACTGCAGGTGAAAGGGAGGTCATGGTTAATCCTGGAGCGGCTATGAGTATCACTGGGGCACAAGCTGGTGCACCGTTGGAAGCCCAACTTCTCCCTAGGTGGTTTTGGTAAATAATAACAACATATATCTCATTGAACTAACGATTCTATCTAGCATATTTCAGGAAAAGTTCAATGAATGGATTGGCAAAGGATTGAGGAGACCCCCTAGATACAAGGAACATCAATTGGCAACAAGCTTCAAGACTCTATATTTTGCATTTTGTGAGAAATCACATTTGAGTCCATAAGAAAGTTAATACTATTAAAAGGGGATGGGGTATCTAGGATTATCTGGTTGCTCAAGTGCTTAGGATTAACCACCAAAAACCCTCAAGTATTCTCTCACAAAAATACTCTGTCTAAACCCTATTATCACTCAAATTTGGTGCCACCAACTATTCCAAAATTGGCCCTACCGAGTTTTACCCTAGACACAATCCAGAGTCAACCCAAACCTCTCGGTGTCACCAAGTTTGATTTCGGTGCAACCGAAATCAGTGACCAACTTCCGGGTATCCAATTTCTAAGAATCAGAAATTCCGAGTTTTAGGAATCGGTGCTACTAAAACTGGGAACTTCCTAGGCTAGCCAAAATCGGACTCACCGAGATTTATATACCTGTCTCACCGAAACGCCAAAAGTTGCCACATTTTGCACTAGTCGGTGCAACCGAGTTTTTGCTTCGGTTTCACCGAGTTGGGCAATAATGTTGTAATGGTTGAATTTTTGGAGATGCCTATATATACTCACCCACCTCCCTCTCATTCGTAGGGAGAGCACTCAGAACAAGCCAACACTTGCCCCATTCATTTTCTAAGAGAGAACCACCCACTCATGTGTTGAGATCAAGATCTTTCACTCCAACCATATGAATCTTGATTTCTAGCCTCCCCAAGTTGCTTTCCACCCAATCAATCTCTTCTATCAAGCCAAATCTGTGAGAGAGTGATTGAGTGTCAAGGAGACTATCTTTTAAAGCACAAGAGCAATGAGTTCATCATCCATACCACATCTATTACCTTTTGGAGAGTGGTGTCTCATAGATTGGTTAGGTGTCGCTTGAGAGTCTCCGACTTCGTGTGAAGTTGAACCAAGAAGTTTGTAAGGGCAAGGAGATCGCCTACTTCGTGAAGGTCTACCTCGAGTGAGGCTATTCCTTCGTGGACGTAAGCCATGATGGCATAGACAAGGTTGCTTCTTCGTGGACCCCTTGTGGGTGGAGTCCTCCGTGGACTGACGCAACAGTTACCCTCCGTGGGTTGAAGTCTCCATCAGCGTGGACGTATGATAGCACCACCTATCGGAACCACGGGAAAAATCTTCGTATCCCCATTGCGTTTGATCCTCCTACCCTTTCCCTCTATTTATATGTGCATGTCTTTACTTTTCGCCGCTATACTCTTAGACTTGCATGTGTAGGGGTGTGCTTGACTTGATATATTTGCTAAAACTTACCAACCTTTAAAATTGGGAAAAGGATAGATTTTTATTTTGGTCAAGTAGTCTAATCACCCCCCTTCTAGACATATTTTGGATCCTACAAGTAGTATCAGAGATTTGGTCTCCATTGCATTGGTTTCACAACCTAGGAGATTATGGCGTCTAGTGAGGGAAATTATCATCGTAGAGGTCCATATTTTGATGGTACAAACTTTGCTAGTTGGAAGCATGTGAAAATGCATATTCTTGGTCATAACCCCGACGTTTGGGCTGTTGTTCGTGTTGGATTGCAAGGTGAATTATTTGGTGATAGAAAGGAACCGGATCATGAAGCGACTACGGAAGAATTGAAGATATTGCAATACAACGCTCAAGCATGCGACATTCTATTCAACTGTCCATGCCCCCAAAGAGTTCAACAAGATTAGCCATCTTGAAAATGCAAAGGAAATTTGTGATACTTTGGTTGATATGCACGAAGGTACCGATTCCGTCAGGGAATCTAAGTTGGATGTGCTACAAAGTCAACTTGACAAATTCAATATGAAGGATGGTGAAGGAGTCGCGGAAATGTACTCTAGGCTTGCTCTCATCACAAATGAGATTGTCGGCTTAGGAAGTGAAGAGATGATCGACAAATTCATCATCAAGAAGATCCTTAGAGCCTTGGATGGAAAGTACGACACCGTGTGCACATTGATCCAAATCTCTACCTAATAATAAAGCACGGACTGTTTCTGGTCGTCCGTCATTTAAATTGCCTCTGAAGTTGGCTAAAATTACCCACCAATGCCAACTATAAGTCATAAAAAATGTTTCTCACAGAAAAATCTCCAGACTGGGTCGGCCCATGTAAGAACCTCCTATATTACGCCTTGCACGCTGGGAGAAGATGCAGCACACCTGATGAGGGCAGAGGAATGGACTCACCGAGGCCAAGTGGTGGTGCCGACGCCGGCCGTAGTGGGGGGCGTGGTGCTGGGTGCGGCGAAGCCCACGCGAGATCTGCGCGGATAGTGGGGAGTCGGGTGAGGGGAACGCCGGTCCCGGCCGGATTGGCGCCGGATTGAGGCGACGAGAGCGCCGATGCGGGGAGGGAAGGGAGGGAAGGGGATTCGACAGTGGGTTTAGTTTTTTTTCAGAGAGCTTTATTCATTAAACACATTCTTGGGACAATCAGCCAACAGGCTGGTCACCAAGAAGCTAGGAGTTTCATCAAGCCAGCTTTCAGTCACATTCAATGTGCAAGCGCGCTTCGCACATAGATGAGCCGGAAGGTTCGCCGACCGATTTACATGCTGAATAACAAAAGAGGAAAAATATTACAGAGCTCTCCTATTTCTAAAAGTAAAGGAGCCATAATTGACCGAGAATTGTGGCGAGTTTGCCAGAGCGTCACCAGCTCCATGCAATCAACTTCCATTATCACATGCGGGAATCCTCAAAGAGAAGCAAACCGAACTCCATCTCGCAATGATAAGCACTCCATCATCAAGGGGTCGGATACTCCCAAATATGGTTTGCACCATGAACCCAGGAGTGTTGAGGAGGAACGAGCCACGCTTCCTGCACCGCCCCTGCCCTCATCAAAGTTTAGGGCGCCATCAGTCGTAATCTTCACAGTACCCTCATCAGGGGGCCGCCAGCCAAAACCTGGTAAGACCAGTGTGTCCTTGCGAGGTAGCTGTTGATACGTCTCCAACGTATCTATAATTTTTGATTGTTCCATGCTATTATATTATCTGTTTTGGATGTTTTATATGCATTAATATGCTATTTTATATTATTTTTGGGACTAACCTATTAACCTAGTGCCTAGTGCCAGTTTCTGTTTTTTCCTTGTTTTTGAGTATTGCATATAAGGAATATTAAACGGAGTCCAAACGGAATAAATTCTTCAGAATGATTTTTCTTGGACCAGAAGAAACCTGCCAGACTTGGAGATGAAGGCACGAGACCTGCCGGGAGGCAACAAGCCACCTGGGCGCGCCCTAGGGGGGCGCCCCCTGGCTTGTGCCCCCCCCCCCCCCCCCCGCAGGCCTCCTAACCCTATTCTTCGGCCTATAAATTCCCAAATATTCCCCCAATACCAAAAAGAGCCACGAAAACACTTTTCCGCCGCCGGAACCCTCTGTTCCCGTGAGATCCCATCTTGGAGCCTTTTCCGGTAATCTGCCGGAGGGGGATTCGATCACGGAGGGCATCTATATCAACTCCATTGCCCTTCCGATGATGCGTGAGTAGTTCACCATAGACCTTCGGGTCCATAGCAAGTAGCTAGATGGCTTCTTCTCTCTTTATGTTCTTCAATACCATGTTCTTCATGATCTTCATGGAGATCTATCCGATGTAATACTCTTTTGCGGTGTGTTTGTCGAGATCCGATGAATTGTGGGTTTATGATCAGATTATCTATGAATATTATTTGAATCTTCTCTGAATTCTTATATGCATGATTTCATATCTTTGCAAGTGTCTTCGATTTATTGGTTTGGTTTGGCCAACTAGATTGGTAATTCTTGCAATGGGAGAAGTGCTTGGTTTTAGGTTCAATCTTGCGGTGTCCTCACCCAGTGACAAAGTAAGGGTAGCGAGGCACGTATTTGTATTGTTGCCATCAAGGATAAAAAAATGGGGTTTTCATCATATTGCTTGAGTTTATCCCTCTACATCATGTCATCTTACTTAATGCGTTACTCTGTTCTTCATGAACTTAATACTCTAGATGCAGGCAGGAGTCGGTCGATGTGTGGAGTAATAGTAGTAGATGCAGAATCGTTTCGGTCTACTTGACACGGACGTGATGCCTATATGCATAATCATTTCCTTGGATATCGTCATAACTATGCGCTTTTCTATCAATTGCTCGACAGTAATTTGTTCACCCACCGTATTATTTTCCTTCAAGAGAGAAGCCTCTAGTGAAACCTATGGCCCCCGGGTCTATTTTCCATATTGTATTTTCAGATCTATAAACCAAAAATACCAAAAATACTTTGCTGCAATCTTTTTACTTTTGTTTTACTTTTCGTTTTAGTAATCTTCTATATCTATCTCTATTAGATCTCATCCTTGCAAGTAACCGTGAAGGGATTGACAACCCCTTTATAGCGTTGGGTGCAAGTGTTTGATTGTTTGTGTAGGTGCGAAGATTGGGGACTTGCTTGTATCTCCTACTGGATTGATACCTTGGTTCTCAACAACTGAGGGAAATACTTATCTACTTTGCTGCATCACCCTTTCCTCTTCAAGGGAAAACCAACGCAAGCTCAAGAAGTAGCAAGAAGGATTTCTGGCGCCATTGCCGGGGAGATTTACATCAAGCCTACCAAGTACCCATCACAAACTCATCTCTTGCATTTACATTATTTGCCATTTGCCTCTCGTTTTCCTCTCCCCCACTTCTAAAACGATTTTCAGAAAAATACCAAAAAGATTTGCCTTTTTATTCGCCCTTCTTCCGTTCGTCTTTTCGTTTGCTTTTTTGATTGCTTGTGTTGCCATGTGCCTTCTATTTGCTTGCATCTTTGCTTGCTAAAAATCTATTGATATGGATCCTCATCCACTTGCTAATCTTTTCAAAAGACCAAATTATGATGAACCAATTGCTAGTGAGTTGAGTGCACTTGATTATCTCTATGAAGTTTTGCTTGAAAATCATGAAAATTTTGATGAAGTGTTGAAAGAAGAAATTTATAAGGTGATTCATGATATCTCCTTGATTAGAAAGCATGATTGCAATGATGTTACTATCAATTCTATTAATGTCAATTATGCTAATGATATGCAAAGCCACAAGCTTGGGGATGCTATGTTTGATGAAGATGATATTTTTAGTCCCCCAAGTTTTGATGAGCAAATTTATTATGATGTTTGCATGCCTACTATTCATGATGATGGTGAAACTTATCATCATGATTTTAATTTGCAATGTGGTTATGTCAATCAAGTGTCTCATGATAGTTATTTTGTTGAGTTTGCTCCCACTACCATGGATGATAAGGAATTTGCTTATGTGCAGAGTAATGAAAATTCTATGCTTGTGAATTATGAAAAGAATGATTTATGTAATAGTTATATTGTTGAATTACTTCATGATGCTACTGAAATTCATTATGAGGGGGGAACATATGCCTGTAGGAATTGCAATAATATCAAGTTTCCTCTCTATGTGTTCAAAGTTTTAAAGTTATGCTTGTTTTGCCTTCCTATGCTAGTTGATTCTTGTTCCCATAAATTGTTTGCTCACAAAATCCCTATGCATAGGAAGTGGGTTAGACTTAAATGTGTTTTCATGCTATTCATGATGCTCTTTTGCATATCTCAATTACTACTTTTTATGTGAGCATCATTGAAATCGTTATGCCTGGCTAGGGGCGTAAAACGATAGCGCTTGTTGGGAGGCAACCCAATTTTATTTTATGTTTTTGTTTTTTGCTTCTGTTCTTGAGTGTTTTGCACATTATTACCTCTGTAGTAATTGTGTTTTATTGTTTTAATTAGTGTTTGTGCCAAGTAAGACCTTTGGGATGGTTTACGGTGATTGTTGATTTGGTTTTGCTGAAAAACAGAAACTTTTGCGCTCAGTCCAGGAATTTTATAAATTCACCAGAGCGTCAATTGGATCTGAATGTTTTACACAAGATTGATATACAAATTTCCCTTATTTTCCTAATTTTTCAGAATTTTTGGAGTTACAAAAGTATTCGAAGTTTACAGATTGCTACAGACTGTTCTGTTTTTGACAGATTCTTTTTTCTTTGTGTTGTTTGCTTATTTTGATGTATCTATGGGTTGTATCGGGGGGTATGAACCATGGAGAAGTTAGAATACAGTAGATATTACACCAATATAAATAAAGAATGAGTTCACAACAGTACCTAAAGTGGTGATTTATTTTTCTTATACTAACGGATCTCACGAGTTTTCTGTTGAGTTTTGTGTTGTGAAGTTTTCAAGTTTTGGGTAAAGATTTGATGGACTATGGAATAAGGAGTGGCAAGAGCCTAAGCTTGGGGATGCCCAAGGCACCCCAAGCCATATTAAAGGATACCAAAGAGCCTAAGCTTGGGGATGCCCCGGAAGGCATCCCCTCTTTCGTCTTCAATCCATCGGTAAATTTACTTGAGGCTATATTTTTATTCACCACATGATATGTGTTTTGCTTGGAGCGTCTTGTATGATATGAGTCTTTGCTTTTTAGTATGCCACAATCATCCTTGCTGCACAAATATTTTGAGAGGGACACGCATTAATCGTGAATTTAATTACTAGAATACTCTATGTGCTTCACTTATATCTTTTGAGCTAGGCAATGTTGCTCTAGTGCTTCACTTATATCTTTTTAGAGCATGGCGGTGTTTTATTTTATAGAAATAATTGAACTCTCGTACCTCACTTATATTATTTTGAGAGTCTTTAAACAGCATGGTAATTCGTTTAGGTTATGAATTTAGTCCTAATATAATGGGCATCCAAGAGGGATATAATAAAAACTTTCATATGAAGTGCATTGAATACTATGAGAAGTTTGATTCCTTATGATTGTTTTGAGATATAAAGATTGTGATATTAGAGACATGCTAGTGAGTAATTGTGGATTGGTAGAAATACTTGTGTTAAAGTTTGTGATTCCCGTAGCATGCACGTATGGTGAACCATTATGTGACGAAGTCGGAGCATGATTTATTTATTGAATGTCTTCCTTTGTGTGGAGGTCGGGATCGGGCGATGGTTAACTCCTACCAACCCTTCCCCTAGGGGCATGCGTCTAGTACTATGTTTCGATGACTAATAGACTTTTGCAATAAGTATGTGAGTTCTTTATGACTAATGTTGAGTCCATGGATTATACGCACTCTCACCCTTCCACCTTTGCTAGCCTCTCTAGTACCGCGCAACTTTCGCCGGTGCATTAAACCCACCTTCCTCAAAACAGCCACCATACACCTTCCTCAAAACAGCCACCATACCTACCTATTATGGCATTTCCATAGCCATTCCGAGATATATTGCCATGCAACTTCCACCATTCCGTTTTTTTATGACACGGACCATCATTGTCATATTGCTTTGCATGATCGTAAGACAACTAGCATGATGTTTTCATGGCTTGTCCGTTTTTTGATGTCATTTGCTATGCTAGATCGTTGCACATCCCGGTACTCCACCGGAAGCATTGATATAGAGTCATATCTTGTTGTAGGTATCGAGTTGTAAGTAAATAAAAGTGTGATGATCATCATTATTAGAGCATTGTCCCATGTGAGGAAAGGATGATGGAAGCTATGATTCCCTCACAAGTAGGGATGAGTCTCCGGACTTTACAAATAATAAAAGAGGCCAATGAAGCCCAAATAAAAAAAGAGGCCAAAGATGCCCACCACAATAAAAAAAATGAGAGAAAAAAGAGAAGGGACAATGTTACTACCTTTTTTTCCACACTTGTGCTTCGAAGTAGCACCTTGATCTTCATGATAGAAAGTCTCCTATATTTGTCACTTTCATATACTAGTGGGAATTTTTCATTATATAACTTGGCTTGTATATTCCAGTGATGGGCTTCCTCAAATTGCCCTAGGTCTTCGTGAGCAAGCAAGTTGGATGCACACCCACTTAGTTTCTTTTTGAGCTTTCATACACTTATAGCTCTAGTGCATCCGTTGCATGGCAATCCCTACTCACTCACATTGATATCTATTGATGGGCATCTCCATAGCCCGTTGATACGCCTAGTTGATGTGAGACTATCTTCTCCTTTTCCACACAACCTCCACCATATTCTATTCCACCTATAGTGCTATATCCATGGCTCACGCTCATGTATTGCGTGAAAGTTGAAAAGGTTTGAGAACATAAAAGGGGTGAAACAATTGCTTGACTTGTCATCGGGGGTGTGCATGATTTAGATACTTTGTGTGGGGAAGATGGAGCATAGCTAGACCATATGATTTTGTAGGGATAGCTTTCTAAGGCCATGTTATTTTGAAAGGACACAATTGCTTGTTAGTATGCTTGAAGTATTACTGTTTTTATATCAATATTGAGCTTTTGTTTTGAATCTTATGGATCTGAACATTCATGCCACAATAAAGAATATTACATGGATAAATATGTTGGTTAGCATTCCACATCAAAAATTCCGTTTTTATCATTTACCTACTCGAGGACGAGCAGGAATTAAGCTTGGGGATGCTTGATACGTCTCCAACGTATCTATAATTTTTGATTATTCCATGCTATTATATTATCTGTTTTGGATGTTTTATATGCATTAATATGCTATTTTATATTATTTTTGGGACTAACCTATTAACCTAGTGCCTAGTGCCAGTTTCTGTTTTTTCCTTGTTTTTGAGTATTGCAGATAAGGAATATTAAACAGAGTCCAAACGGAATAAAATCTTCGGAATGATTTTTCTTGGACCAAAAGAAACTTGCCAGACTTGGAGATGAAGGAAGGAGACCTGCCGGGAGGCGACAAGCCACCTGGGCGCGCCCCCCTGGCTTGTGCCCCCCCCTCCCCCGCAGGCCTCCTAACCCTATTCTTCGGCCTATAAATTCCCAAATATTCCCCCAATACCAAAAAGAGCCACGAAAACACTTTTCCGCCGCCGGAACCCTCTATTCCCGTGAGATCCCATCTTGGAGCCTTTTCCGGTAATCTGCCGGAGGGGGATTCGATCACGGAGGGCATCTACATCAACTCCATTGCCCTTCCGATGATGCGTGAGTAGTTCACCACAGACCTTCGGGTCCATAGCTAGTAGCTAGATGGCTTCTTCTCTCTCTATGTTCTTCAATACCATGTTCTTCATGATCTTCATGGAGATCTATCCGATGTAATACTCTTTTGCGGTGTGTTTGTCGAGATCCGATGAATTGTGGGTTTATGATCAGATTATCTATGAATATTATTTGAATCTTCTCTGAATTCTTATATGCATGATTTCATATCTTTGCAAGTCTCTTCGAGTTATTGGTTTGGTTTGGCCAACTAGATTGGTAATTCTTGCAATGGGAGAAGTGCTTAGTTTTGGGTTCAATCTTGCGGTGTCCTCACCCAGTGACAAAGTAGGGGTAGCGAGGCACGTATTTGTATTGTTGCCATCAAGGATAAAAAGATGGGGTTTTCATCATATTGCTTGAGTTTATCCCTCTACATCATGGCATCTTACTTAATGCGTTACTCTGTTCTTCATGAACTTAATACTCTAGATGCAGGCAGGAGTCGGTCGATGTGTGGAGTAATAGTAGTAGATGCAGAATCGTTTCGGTCTACTTGACACGGACGTGATGCCTATATGCATAATCATTGCCTTGGATATCGTCATAACTATGCGCTTTTCTATCAATTGCTCGACAGTAATTTGTTCACCCACTGTATTATTTTCCTTCAAGAGAGAAGCCTCTAGTGAAACCTATGCCCCCCGGGTCTATTTTCCATATTGTATTTTCATATCTATAAACCAAAAATACCAAAAATACTTTGCTGCAATCTTTTTACTTTTGTTTTACTTTTCGTTTTAGTAATCTTCTATATCTATCTCTATCAGATCTCATCCTTGCAAGTAAACGTGAAGGGATTGACAACCCCTTTATAGCGTTGGGTGCAAGTGTTTGATTGTTTGTGTAGGTGCGAAGATTGGGGACTTGCTTGTATCTCCTACTGGATTGATACCTTGGTTCACAACAACTGAGGGAAATACTTATCTACTTTGCTGCATCACCCTTTCCTCTTCAAGGGAAAACCAACGCAAGCTCAAGAAGTAGCAGCTGTAGGAGAGAAATAGACTCCTTAATTGTTCTGATCGTAGCTGTGAGATCTCTCCCCTCGTCGCCATGTTTGATCTGGTTCCTGGAGTGCCAGATGGACTACATAATGGTAGTGATCTTAGCACGATCATCGGCTGTGAACTGAGGATCACAGGTGATGTCTCTTGCCCACGTATCCGAATGAAGTGGAGGAAGGCGAAGACCTAACCAAGCCCACGCCTCCTCCCAGAAGCGCTGAGCATGTGAACAGTGTATCAGCGCATGCTTCAGATCCTCCTCCATAGCTAGACAGACCTTGCATTGACGTATCTCTGCAGTGTGTCGATAATTGAGAGTAGCCTCATTTGGAAGAATGCCACGCAACACTCTCCACCAGAAAACTCTCACTTTCGGGATAACATTCAGCTTCCACAGGGATTTCCACAGCTGTTGATCATTCTCTGAGGTTTCGGTAGCCGTCCCTTCCTCTAGAGCCAAACGCTCTTTCTGAGTCACGAGAGCACGGTACGCCGTCTTCACAGTGTAGTTCCCTGATTTGTCAAATGCCCATGCGAGAAAATCATCCCCACCGCCTTGCCTAATAGGAATATTAAGTATGGCCTCGGCATCCTGGGCAATGAAATTGTCCCTAATCACATCATGCTTCCAAGACCAATTTGATGTGTCGATGAGCTCCGACACACGCTCGATATTCGTATCCGGAGGCCTCTGGATTGGTGTCATGGAGACTGTACCCGGAATCCACTTATCATCCCAAACTGAGATAGTGGAGCCATCTCCCACTCTGGAGATTAAACCAGTCCGCATGGCATTCCTTCCTGCCACAATTGCCCTTGTCGGCGTGAAGTAATGAAGTAGCTCCCCATTAACCCGTACAGAGAAACGAACAGAGGTAACACACTTCATAATCAATCTTATGAATATAATGTTGAAACCCAACCGAGACAGAATTGCTTCAAGGTAATGCCACTCGACACGGTCATAAGCCTTCATCATATCAAGCTTAACCGCACAAGAAAAATTCTTTCCCTTCTTCCTTCTTCTCATCGTATGTATGCTCTCATAGGCGACAAGCACATTATCTATGATGAGACGACTGGGAACGAAAGCACTCTGCTCTTCACTGATGATCTCGTCCATGATGCACTGTAAGCGGTTTGTAATTACTTTTGCCGCAATCTTGTAAAGCACTGGACACAAAGCAATAGGACGATACTGTGAAATAGGCTGAGGGTGTCGTACCTTGGGGATAAGGGCAATAGAAGTGTCGTTCAAACCCGCCGGCAGTTCACCCCCATTGAGAAAATCAAGAACTGCCAGAGTCACATCATTGCCCAATAATTCCCAATGACGTTGATAAAACCCTGCAGTAAACCCATCGACGCCAGGAGCTTTCGATGGAGCCATTTGAAATACCGCCACCTTGACTTCCTCTGGGCTGTAGTGTTTAGTAAGCTCATCATTCATTGCCTCAGTGACCTTGACAGGCACATGTGATAGAAGGTCACTTGCATCAGCAAAGCCCTGTGTTTGATACAGGTCTTGGTAGAAAGCTAGCACCTTCGCCTTATCCTCATTTTCACTTGCACAAACTGAACCATCTGCACGGCGTAAGCCAAGGATCTTGTTCATTCGTTTGCGTTGTGCAGCTTGTGCTTGAAAATAGGAAGTATTCCGATCGCCCTCGCGGAGCCATGGAACACGAGAACGCTGTCGGATCCACACCTCCTCTTGGTGTAGAGCTTCCTTTAGCTTCTTAACTATGTTTTTCTCCTCCTCCGTCGGTCCCGAGCCAATAGAATGACACCGGATACGATCAAGTTTCTTCTGAAGTTGCCTGACCGTGCGCGCCAAACAGCCAAATTCCTTAGAGCCCCACGGCTCAAGTGTTGCCTGCAGGGTCCCCAGTGCCGAAGCAATACCCTGGAGCCCTTCTGTATGTGGTATGCCCCGCCAAGTGTCACGCACCAAGCGATCATAATCTGTATGCGTCTGCCATACATTTTCATAACGGAATTGCTTCTTGGCCCTTGGCCCGTGTGACAGATTCTCTTTCACTTCTGCCACGATAAAACAGTGATCAGATTCAACCGAGGGGAGATGTCTGACCCGTATATGCTGGAAGAGCTGCCGGAACTCCTCATTTGCAAAAGCTCGGGGTTTATTTGGGGTTCAGCTAATGCTAAGGCTGGCCATAGTGGAGAGTATCATATACTAGTATCATACATATGATACTATTGTATGATACTACCTTCATAGTGCATAGTATCATAGAGTATGTATGATCATATTTATTGCCATGCATGCCACAAAGTAGCATAACATCTAACATGATACGGTATCTACCTATGTTACTCTAACCCTCTCTCTCTTCTTTAATTCTCTGTCACATCAGCATGTTTGCTATTCCCAAGTACATGATACCACCTAAGTTACCCCCACTATGGCCAGCCTAAGACTACCCACAATGGGAAGTAACATAGAATAGTAACATGCATATGTTACTAGTCTAAGTTACTGCCTTCACAGTGGGTAGTAACATAGGGGTAGTAACATTGAGCCTTTTATTTATTACCTTAGGCTGCTTCCAATGCAAAGGTGCTAAGATGTGGTGCTAAGAGCATTAAATAGCTTAGCAACTCAACTTTCCAATGCATAGGTGCTTAACTTGTTGTTGCTAAGCTCACTCTATTTAATGATTTAGCACCTAAACTCTCCCATGCATTGGTCATTTTCTTTCATTTAAGTGGTTTGCCTAGGTTCACGTGTATGGCATTGGTTCTTCCTGGGGTCACCAAAGTGCTCTCTTTCCTCTTTAATTACTATGCCACGTCATTTTTTTGCTTATGTGGCATGCTTAGCACCTGTCCACCATGGAGCACTGGGAAGGGCCTTATAGACTCATCTTGTCTTGATATGCGTTATGCTACTCATAGTTTGAGTAACTAGCTATGCTACTCAATTTCTCTCTCTTCTCATTAATTAGCTCTCACATCATATTTTTCGCTTATGTGCACATGCCGCGGACAATGACCGGGCGGGTTTTAGAGCAACCCTAACGCATCGACGCATTTGGTTCGTGCGTGTCTGTTTCGAAGGAAATGGACGAAAACGCCGCCCAACACGCTGACGCAAACCCAAATCTGATCCGCTTGTTGTCTGCCTGGACACATTCCTGACCCAAATTTGCGTCTGGTCTGTGTCCACACGGACACGAGACGGCCATGCCGCGCTTCCACTCAGTGTCCGCCTCGTTCCCGCATGGCCTATGGTGTGACTTCGACCTGGCTACGCTATCGATGAAGAAGCATTACGAGATAAGAGAAGGATACCATACCAACAATAGTGGATTCACTCGAACTAAAGAATGCTTACTTTAAAAAGGTCAGCATCCACCTCTCCCGATACGTCAAATCGTGAACATCTCTAGCAGATCCCTTATACTAATTTATCAAAGTGCTCTATATACCACTTTACTATTTGTTTTTATAGAAATCACTATTCCACAACTAGCAGATACACTATAACTTATTTCCTATATATGTGTATTTTTGGCTCACACAATTCAGCTAACACATACACTACACACACCCACAATTCATCATATCTGTATCAAAGAGGATTAACAAGAATCACATCTGCAGGCTGACCCATTGGTGCAGCCGTAGAAGTAGAGCATGGACTTAATCCAGTTCATATCTCTGCATTCTGCAAGCCAACATCCCATGTCGACGGAGGAGGAGGAGCTGCTGGAGTTCTACCTCAAGGCTCAAGCAGCAGGTCAGTAGCAACAAGAAGAATCAGCAGCTCATGGCGTGACCGGACCAACAGCACCAGAAGTACCCGCTGAATTTCACCATGCATGCGTGCCAACACAAAGGAGTTAGCACGCACGCCGCTGCTGCTCTGCTTCTGAACGATGGATCTTCAGGCATGTAAATGGTGACGGTTTTCGTGCCCTCGGAGATGGCGTGCTATGCCTGGGAGCACCATCCGCGCCTTGTTCACATTTGCGATCTCAAATGCTCATTGATGATCAGTAAAAACCCCAAAAAAATTAAAATCAGAAAAATCCGTAACTTTTTTGCGGTAAACTTTGACAAATGTTTTGTGTGTGCTCGCAAAAATTTATCATGAAATGATACTCGTGGAAGTCATGGCGAAGAAAAAAGCAAAATTGATGCTCCAAAAATGCTATTTTTGAAAGCATTTTTGGGTGCTGATAATGTTTTTTCTTTGCCATGACTTCCACGAATTCATTTTGTGCTGAAATTTGTCAAGCACACAACATTTATCAAAGTTTGCCAAGACAAATTCAGATTTTTTTTTTGGGTTTTACTGCTCATCCTGAGCAGAAAAGGACTTTCGATGCCGATGAAACCCTTTTGGACCCATGTTGAGCACAGCAGAATGGAGCTACCGTCTGCTGCTACTCAACTTGGCCTCCAAAAGAATCTGATTGCCAGGATATGCAGATCACCAAACTAGTCGTTGGGGTCAGACTTGTGCCGATGTTTCTTCGGACAACTGTTCATCACTGTGCCTTAAAATCACAACCGCAGCTGCAAACAAACTTACGATACCGAAAAATACGACAGTCTCCCCAACCCATCTCTTAACGGCGCTGGTTCAGCCTTAGTACAGGTCCATCACATCACGAGGCGTACGTTCGTAAGCTTCTATTAGGGCATCAGATCAAGTTGCAAACACTTCATACTTGCTAGACATGATCAGTTTGTGCTTCAACTGGATCAGCAGCTTGAATTTCTATGGAGCGCATGTTCTTAAGCTAGCATTTCAGGATTCAGATTAAGTTACAAACACTTCATACTTGCTAGACAGGATCAGCTTGTGCTTCAACTGGATCAGCGGCTTGAGGACATGCATCGAGATACAGTTCATCAGGTTAGTATTTTTGCCGCCGCTGATATTTAATTTCTTCTTCCAGATCTATTTCTTCCTCAATCTCGTGCCACATCGGATAGCACCAAAATGGCTTAGGCACGGGCCATCTGTCCAGAGTAAAATATAAATAAGCTGCTAAATAATACTCCTATATACATAAGCAAGCAGTGTTATTGAATGTGTAGTGAATAAACAATACCTGTTTGGGCTATCATGACCTTCTCTAGCAATAGTCCTACAAACAGACCGAAAATAGTTTTAACGTACAAGAACAAACACATGAGTGTGAGGAGAAGATCAGCACCACGCAACATCAGTTCACTACTTCATATGTCTCAACAGTAGGAGGCGAAATGGTTCAACCGCGAAAGCAAGTTGGGATTTAAGAACTAGCATGAGATCCAAATTAAAAGTAACCTGAAAATAACAACCAAAACCAACCCATATTTGCCTTTATAATTCCAGGTTAGAGTGATACCATGAGACATACGATAAGATACTTCTATAATCACAAATGTACATACAATCAGACATGCTCAACTGTCGGCCACAACCACAAGATGTTCTTCATCGTACTAGTGCCGTATGTTATTTATCGTATGCGCAGCAGTTCTATTCAAGCTTCTAATTAATGTGCTCAGTATAAGAAGATCAAAATGGTAACAAATGTCCTATCGAGGCTACTAAACTCCCTCAAGATTGAATATTATGCATACTGTACAAAAAATTACATAAATAAGGAAAGCATACCCTTGT
Source organism: Elymus sibiricus (assembly GCA_039707655.1). NCBI lineage: Eukaryota > Viridiplantae > Streptophyta > Magnoliopsida > Poales > Poaceae > Elymus > Elymus sibiricus. The sequence continues at coordinate 64,319,913 of CM077667.1, forward strand.
GCATCAAAATTCTTCAAGACTTCAAGAATTATATTCACTGGTATGTACGGAGTCTCTTCCAAGCCATAGAAGTTCATGCCAATAAAATTCCCACCAAAATCAATAAGAGGCCCTCCAATCCCAGCCTAGCACACACACAGAAGTAACGAATAGGAAAAGACAGTATTTGTAAGCCTTACAGATGTGGTGATGGATTTAATTACAAATTCTGATGCAACTATTTATTTCCACCACACGAAAAAATACAGCGTACCTTGGTGATTTTACAAGTGGAGATCTTAAGCTCTTTGCAATCAAGCTTACTTGGTTTGTCAATCACTATCCCACCTGTGGCCATTAATTCGCCTGATTGGTAGACGCGCCCTATAGCTACTACCTCCTTCTGAGGTTTAATTAGCATCTGGTTATCGATTTGTGCTGTCTGAGTACAGCAGAAATCCTTGATGTGGACTACGGCAATGTTATAATGTAGATTGTAATGTTGCAATGTCCCTCTGGTATGACGATTATCTGGAAGGCATACTACAATCTGAAATTAATGATATGGTAAGACAAAACCAGTGATACCATGAATAAGTAGAAGGGGCAATTAAACAATTATTAGCAGAGTAACAACCTTAAGGTTATCAGCAACCTTGTTTTCATTGTCAGAAGTTCTAACCAAACTTGCCGAGGTCAGAACTCTTGTGGTGGACCCATTGCAGTCTATGAATACGCCCGTGCAAGCAAAACACCTTGTTCTTCCTACAAGAATAATTATTCTGATAATTTAGTGAAGAAATTGGAAAAAGAACATTGAGATTAAACGAGCTTATAGTAAATATAATTACCACTGAATGAAGCCAATGCAACAACACTTTGAGATATATTTGAAGCAACGTTTCTTTCGAGTTTACTCCAGATATCTTCACTAAATTTCTCTTCAAATTTGTTAAGCAAACGATTGCCCCCTGGCAAAAGCAATAACTATTCAGTAGTGGAGGGGAGCTGGAGAAACCAGTCAGATGACAGATGTTCCAACAGAAAAGAGTAAATATCAAAAGGACACGAATGAACTCACCATCATTCCAAACTGGGAGGGGATAACCATTGGACCTCAGCTCTTTTTTTGTAGCAACGCCTGAATTTTGCAACATAGTTAAGTGATTGATGACCCCATGTATAATGATGGTCAGGAAAACTGCAAGCAACGACTCACCAAAATAAGGATAACTCGGCCGCCCAGAACATAAAGACTTCCGCTCTAATAATAATCTATCCATGAGTCCTGGTGCCACAGGGGTGAAACATTAATGACTGTGACCAATGATCAATAGTTAACATTAAAAGTGACCCAACCTGGTTGACATTCTGGATCACAGAGAGTACATATGGAAGGTTTCTGATCCTTAGTTTTCTCTCCCTTCCTTGACCCGTCTAAAATGGAGAAGATTGGAGAAGGCAAATAAGCAGAATTTAGAACACTGAAAAGCAGTATGAAGTAAATAAGTATATTTTCATAGTCATATACTACACCGAAGTACTTAGAATGAACTAATTAATTAGCATATCATATAGGAGTATGTTAGCAGGATAATAGGTGCAACCATAAAACTAAGTATGTTCCCAGATTCTATAAATGATCATTGAAAATTAACAATGGTGGTGGGGATTGCCTGATGATGTGATGATTGCGCACAATTTAGCCATCTTAAGGAGTGAGTGTGCTTTTCTCACCTTTTGAATCAGGCTTAGGTCTGGGAAATCTTTCAATTTTACTATCAGGTCCTTTCTTACTTGTAGCCCTGCAGCAGAATGCCAAAAAAAAAAATCATCAGAGTAATAGAGAAATCCACTAAAGTAAAACATGAATGATATGTATGCATGAATACCAAACAACAACTCAAACTTAAATGTTAATAGGAGCAATAGGAAAATAGATTGGAGTCAGATTGCACTGAACAACAACACAATGGGAAAAACAGTAAAACCTAAATATTTATTGTATTTGATTATTCTATAGACTTTAGATGAAAATATTTATTAAATATAAGTACTCCCTCCAATGCATATTACTTGTCGCTCAAACGGATGTATCTAGCACTGAAATACGTCTAGTTACATCCGTTTGAGCGATAAGTAATATGGATCGGAGGGAGCAGCATAATATGGTGGAGAACTTTTTCCCATGCATGTTGTGGTGAGCGACAACAACAAAAAAGGGAGAAAATATTATACCAAACCTACCAGGGAACCTTGACTACTTTATCATTTAAACAAGTATAATAGCTTCAACATGGACACCAGAGTCCCAATTAAGTACATGGCAACTGCAAGACATCCTGACAAGACAGGTGGTATGGATTGTCAAGGTCACACTGCAGCTTATCCAGCCCCAGATGTCACAAACAAGCAATTTGTTATCAAGGGAGATGTTCTCAAATGCAGATCACCTACGAGATGCAAGTATAAGCTACAAAAACGGCTCATGAGCCAGCACACTTGCACAAGCTAACACATTTCAGAAACTGTTTGACATTCAGCATGATTGGTAGTACCACCAAACCTCGGCTATTAATGAGCGGAACTATTCTTGTGTACTTAGTTCATTCACTTTGTATGTTTACTAATGTGTGGTCAGCTTCCTGGAAATTCAGATTGAATAATAAATTTGCAAGAAGCGGAACAGATCACTTGTGGCCATCTAGGAATTGTTTCAGTTAGATTAACATATTAGCAGGCCATGTGTTATCCAGAATAAAATGTGCTCAGTCAAGTTTATTTGCAAATCAGGCCATGTGTTAAGTGCATGGCACTAATTTCTCTGCTAAATAGTTCTTATTCCCTCGGTATTACAGTATTAGAGCATGTTAGACTCCTCACCACATAAACTGTTCTTTGCCTTGTACAACGCATGCAGTAATTTAAATAATGTGATTTCATATTCTATGTAAAATGCCTAACACAATGTTTTGTCAACAAATTTCCAACAACGCGACAGAGTTATGTAATGTGTGTTGTTAGCTGCAGTATGATGTCACAAGAAGCCACTATTGTATTAAGAGCACTCTTGATTAAGTTTTCCACCATTATTTATTTTCCTAAGCATGTGTGACCCATGTGCACAAAAACTAATAAGTGAGTATGGAGGACAAGGTTAGAAAAGTAATCAGAGAACTTTGGGTCATAAGTAAGAGGACATACCACGACAGAGTTATTTTGCTGAACTGCGACAGGAGTTCAAGAATTTTATTCCTTGGTAGGAATGGAGTCTCTTTCTCAGCATAAAAGTTCATTCCGATGAAGTCCCCATTAAAATCAACGAGGGGTCCTCCAACTCCAGTCTAGGAAAAGAATACAGTGACGTTCAGCCAAGCACAAAAATTGCGATGCTGAACAAAGTTTGTATAATTGGGGGAAAAGGAGGAGTCAAAAAAAAAAGTCCGGTGCATATCATGATAGTTATTTATTTCCACTGTGTACAGAAATTGAGAAATTAACAGCGCACCATAGTAATTTCACATGTGGAGATGGCAAGCTCCTCGCGGTAAGCTCCTTTTGGATTGTCAGTCAACATCCCAGTTGTGGCCATTAATTTTCCTGATTTGAAGCAACGCCCTACGGCAACTACTTTACTATGAGACTCAAATTGGCGCTGATGATCTAGACGTGCTACTTGAAGTGAATGGCAACGAAAGATGTTAATAACCGCGACATTGTATTTTAAATCATAGAATTCCAACCATCCCGGTTTAAGTTGGTTATCTGGAAGGCGCACTTCAATCTGCAATGATAAAGCAACGCAACAAGTATAGCCTCTGATTAGCAGAATGATTAACATATGATGTTAAATAAGCAAGCAATAGTGTACAAATTTTTTTTGCCAGTACCAACCTTCATATCATGAAGGATCTTGGTGTCATCATCAATAGATCTAACCAGACTTAATGAAGTCAGAAAACTTGTAATAGTTGGATTGTTTACGATAATTATACCCGTGCATGCAAAAAACACAGTCTTTTCTGCACAAGATGGTGTTTCCAAATTCTCAATCATGAAGTACTAACAAATAGATACAGATAAATTTTCGCAAAGCTAGTGTTTATAATCACCATCAGCAAATGAAACAAGCGATACAACAGTGTCCGCTAAGTTCGAGGCGACTTGTTCACTGAGTTCGGTCCAGACACCTTGACCAGAATCACTTGAGCTGCCAAATTCCTCTTCGAAAGGATTGTCCGGAAGCGAATTTCCTAGTTAGGGAAGCATCATCATGTTGAGATCATACAACAGAATTCTGATCGTAAGTTGCGGAAGAAGGGAATATGAGCTGACTAAAATTGAGAAGATTGGAGAAGGGAAATAAGCAGAATTTAGAACACTGAAAAGCAGTATGAAGGAAAGGAGTATATTTTCATATTCATATACTACACTGAAGTACCTAGAATGAACTAATCGATTAGCATATCATATATGTTAGCATGATAATAGGTGCAGCCATAAAACTAAGTATGTACCCAGATTCTACAAATGATTGTTGAAAATTAACATTGGCGGTGACTCTGGGGAGGAATTGCCTGATGATGTGATGATTGCGCACAATTTAACAATATCAAGGTGCTTTTCTCACCTTCTGAATCAGGCTTACAAGGTCTGGGAAATATTTCAATTTTACTACCAGGTCCTTTCTTATCTGTATCCCTGCAGAATAATGCGACAACCTCATTGGAGTAATAGAGAAATCCACAAAAGTGAACATGAATGATATGTATGCATGGATACCAAACAATACAAACTTCAATGTTTAAAAGGGCCAAATCAGGAAAATTGTTGATTGGGGTCAGATTGCACTAAACAACAATACAATGGAGAAAAACCTAAAACCTAAATAGTTATTGTGTTTGATTACTGTATAGACGAAAATATTCATTAAATATAAGTAGCCTAATATAGAGGAAAACTTTACCCATGCATGTTGTGGCGAGTGACGACAAAAAACAATAAAATGCAGATAATATTATACCAAACCTACCAGGGGACCTTCACTACCTTATCATTTAAACAAGTATTTAATAGCTTGAACATGGACACCAGAGTCCCAATTGAGTACAGGGCAACTGTGAGACAGCATGACAAGAGAGGTGGTATGGATTGTCAAGGTAACACTACAGTTTATCCAGCCCCAGATGTCACAAACAACTAATTTGTTATCAAGGGAGATGTTCTCAAATGCAAATCACCTACCAGATGCAAGTATTACAAAAACATCAAAACAACGCATTTCAGAAACTCTTTGACATTCAGCATGAATGGTAGTACCACCAAACCTCGGCTACTGATGAGCGGAATTATTCTTATGTTCTTAGTTCATTCATTTTGTATGCCTACTGATGAGTGGTCAGCTTCCTGGAAATTTCAGGTTGAATAATAAATTCGCAAGAAGCGGAACGGATGGCCTGTGGTCATCCAGGAAATGTTTCAGTTAGAGTAGTCGTTTGCCGTTAACCAGAATAGAATGTGCTCAGTCAAGTTTATTTGCAAATGAGTCCATGTGTTAAGTGCGTGGCACTAATTTCTCTGCTAAATAGTTCTCATTCGCTCGGTATTACTATTACCATAATTGAGCATGTTAGACTCCTCACTACATACCAAGTTGTGATTATCCTTTAACTGTTCTTAGCCTTGTACAACGCATGCAGTAATTTAAACAATGTGATTTCATTTTCTATTTAAAATGCCTGCACATTCGTTTAGAATGCATGAATTGTTAACACAATGTTTCGTCAACAAATTTTCCAACAACGCGAGAGATTTATATAATGTGTGTTGTTAGCTGCAGTATGATGTCATAAGAAGCCACTATTGTATTAAGTGCACTCTTGATTAAGCTTTCCACCATTATTTATTTTCCTAAGCATGTGTGACCCATGTGCACAAAAACTAATAAGTGAGTATGGAGGACAAGAGTAGAAAAGCAATCAGAGTGAGTATGGAGTACATACATCCACTGAATTGATTTCCTGAACTGCGACAGGAGTTCAAGAATTTTAATCCTTGGTAGGAATGGAGTCTCTTTCTCAGCATAAAAGTTCATCCCAATGAAGTCCCCATTAAAATCAACAAGGGGCCCTCCAACTCCAGTCTAGGAAAAGAATAAAATGACAGTGAGCCAAGCACAAAGATTTAGCGGTGCTGAACAAAGTTTGTATAATTGAAAAAGGAGTATTTTTGCCCCCACCAACCCAATAAAAAGTCCAGTGCATATCATGAGATAGTTATTTATTTATTTTCGCTATGTATAGAAAGTGAGAAATTAACACCGCACCATAGTAATTTCACATGTCGAGATGGCAAGCTCCTCCCGGTAAGCTCCTTTTGGATTGTCAGTCAACATCCCAACTGTGGCCATTAATTTTCCTGAGTTGAAGCAACGCCCTACGGCAACTACTTTACTGTGAGACTCAAATTGGTGCTGATGATCTAGACACGCTACTTGAAGAGAATGGCAGCGAAAGATGTTGATAACTGCGACATTGTGTTCCAAATCATAGAATTCCAACCATCCCAGTTCAAGTTTGTTATCCGGAAGGCGCACTTCAATCTGAATCAGTAAAGCAAGGCAACAAGTATATACCCTGGTTAGCAGAATGATTAACATGATATTAAATAAGCAAGCAATAGTGTACCAAAAATAAAAGTTGGCAGCTGTACCAACCGGCATATCGTAAAGGACCTTGGTGTCGTCATCAATAGATCTAACCAAACTTAATGAAGTCAGAAAACTTGTAAAAGTAGGGTTGTTCACGATAATTATGCCCGTGCATGCAAAAAACACCGTCTTTTCTGCACAAGATGGTGTTTCCAAATTCTCAATCATGAAGTACCACCAACAAATAAATACAGATAAAATTCTGCAAAGCTAGTGTTTATAATCACCATCAGCAAATGAAGCAAGCGATACAACAGTGGCCGCTAAGTTTGAGGCGACTTCTTTACTGAGTTCAGTCCAGACACCCTGACCAGAATCACTTGAGCTGCCAAATTCCTCTTCAAAAGGATTGTCCGGAAGCGAATTTCCTAGTTAGGTTAGGGAAGCATCGTCATGTTCATATGATACAACACAATTCTGACCGTAAGTTGCAGAAGAAGGAACAAGCAGCAGCAAGACTGAAACCAGACTACCAGTGGCTCACCTCGCCAAGCTGTCCAAAGTTTTTGTTTCTTGGTCTGGCTTCTCGTGCAAACGCCTTCTCGCTTCATATTTCCAGCCTGGAGTAGTGGAAATAACACATCAAGAAAGAGAATCGCCATTTTTTAGGATGGAAGCCGAGCTTTATGGCACCAAAGGGGAGGCGGTTCAGCTAATCGCTGGATAAAGGAAGCTCATACCGCAAAATCAAATGCCGCGGAGATCGCAGCCGGGTGGAGACAGCGGGGAGGAACGGCGATGGCGGTGGCAGTGGCGGCGCGCGTGGGGGTGGGGAGTGGAGGATCAGCCCTAGGGCACGCGGCGGTTGGTCGATCGGGTCGGGAGAAGGGTAGGAAAAGATGGGGAACGGGACGGTTTGGAGACGACTCAGTTTTCACCGTGGAGGGGCAGAGCGAATTGCCTTTGTTTGTTTGTTTGTTTTCTTTATTTACGAGATACAAGATTTACAATTTTTTTTACGCTATGATTTGTGACGACGGTCAGCAAAAAAAAAAAACTTTCTTCTCTTTCCTTTTGTTTTGAATCACAATACATATCTCCAATAGTGACAAAAAAAAACAGTGACCCTTAAATTGTGAACCAACATGTAGTTTGATGGTTAAGGGTGTGTTTGATTGCAAGGGTGGCGAGGAATGAGTTGGTCGTTAAAAAAAATAGACATGTTTGGTTATAAAGCACTCGAATGGTTTCACTCAAAAAATAAATAGAATATTATCTGAAGATGTTGAACTATTCCACTACAAGAAATCGGTCCAATCATATGACCACCCATTGCATGCATGATTATATGAGCATGACTGATGGTCCCATCCCAAATAATTAGTTCATCTCTTATATACAACCATACACATGAATTGAATGGTTCCATCCCAAAAAAACTGGGCGGTCCAAACCCATTCACATGACACCTTCAACCAAACGCATCCTAAGAGGACAGTGGTATTCCTTGTCTTTTTCTTTTTGAGGGGAGTGCTATTCCTTGTCTAGTTCAAGTCCAACACTGGTGCTCGCATTTTTTTGGATTTATTCCAAATCTTCTAGCGATGAAGTGCTCGTAAGGGTAGGGTGTGTGTGCGTGTGTTCACAATCAAATCGGACGACATATCCATGCACTGTGCTCATAAGATGATTGTATGCTTGTGTATGGAGCGACTTCGATTGCACTGTACTAAAAAAAACACTGGCCCTTAAATCGGACGACATATCCGTCCACGGACCGGTGATACTAGTACGCGTGTATTGATGCAAGAGTCGGGCATTCAACCGTGTCCGCATACATTTCAAACTAAGTTGAATAAATTGAACACATTTTATCAAACACGACAAATTTTAACATATTTCATTTTTTTTGAGAAACAAGAGTTACAAACTCAAGTGGTCCGGCAGTATTCAGACTGCATCAACACTCTAAGTCTATCTGGAACGCCTGCGCTGAACCGGAATTCACCCTTCCGCCTAGCCTCGATCGCTAGCTCATGAGCCAGTTCATTGCTCTTCCTTCCGGCAAAAACCACTTTGTGCGAGGCAAAACCAGCCAGCAGCTTTTTTATGTCCTGAATCGCAGCATAGCAAGGGGCAAGACATGTCTTCTCTTCGTTTAGGTATTCGACAACTGTTTTGCAATCCAGTTCCATCTCAACCGGTCCATCGTATTCAATAATGGCCAACGACTGCAAGCCCACCAAAGCCGCCTTCGCCTCCGCTTCCTCCACACTCCCCGAGACAGTCAGCCGAGAGCCCATCGAGAGGAGGACATGGCCTCGATGGTCTCTGGCGGCAGCACCCATCCAACCGAGACCACTGTCCAAAAGAAAGCCAGTATCCGAATTGATTTTAACTGTCCCGGGTGTCGGAGCTCGCCACTGCAGGCATAGAGGTTCAGGAGCGTCTTGAACTGAATATACTGACGAGGTGTGCTCCTTTCCTTTCTCTGAGAGACCTTCAAGCTCAGACTTCCTCAAGTCATCCTCGTACTGGATTAGGAAATTAACAGACTGGCGAATCCCCTCCCTACCTTTTCCATGTACACAATCATCACGCAAGTGCCAGCATCTCCAGAATAGAAGGAGGATCTTTGCCTGCATTTCCCCAGAGCAGGTTCCAAGCAGGTGTTGCAGCCAATCCGTACCAGTATATCTGAAGGCGGTCTCCGGGGGCAGAGCCCAGAATTTTCTCACTTCATATCTCAGGGCCCTACTCTTGGTACACTCAACAACTGCATGAAATTCATTTTCCACTCCATTACCGCATATGTTACATGTTGAGTCAATCTCTAGTGTACGTCTGAACTTATTCAGTTTGGTAGCTAGTGTGCAGGTTGCAATCCTCCATCCAATTTTTTTTTATTTTTGGAGGGGCCCTAGCCTTCCAGACGAGGTCCCAAATATTCCGATCGATTGCCTCGCTCGTAGAGGTACACGCATTCTGATTTACTTGCCCCTGGCTAACATAAGCAAGCTTGTAGGCACTTCTCACCGAAAATATTCCATTCTTTTCAGGGTGCCATGCAATGCAGTCCTCTGTTTCTGATGTAGGAATAGTGATCTTGCAGATTTCCTTTGCATCAAAGTCATGGAATATTTGATTTATGAGGTCCACGTTCCATTCCCTCCTATCGGGGAGGATAGGCTGATTTACCCATCGGAGACGTGATCGTCTTTTAAATGTAGCTGACTTCAGTCCCTCCTTGCGAGGGATCCATTGATCTCTCTGAATTTGTATCTTTGTGCCATCCCCCACCCTCCAGATAATTCCTTTTTTCAGTAGTCCAAGTCCCGCCTCAATGCCTCTCCATACCGGGGATGCGTTTGACGAGAACACCGTGTCCAACAGGTTTTCGTGTGGGTAATATTTAGATTTTAGCACTCGCGCGCACAAGCTGTCAGGTTTTTGGATGAGTCTCCAACTCTGTTTAGCTAGAAGCGCAAGATTGAATAAATGCATATCTCTGAAACCGATGCCTCCCGCACGCTTGGGGCGAATCATGTGTTCCCAAGACATCCAGTGCACCTTCCGCTGCCCAGGCTCGTCACCCCACCAGAAGTCTCAGATCAGCTTTTCATATTTGTCACAGAAGCCTTTTGACAGTAGAAAAACACCCATAGTGAAGCATGGCAGTGCCTGGACTACCGACTTGACATGAACTTCCTTAGCAGCATAAGCCATAAATTTCTCCGACCAGTCATTGCATCTTTTCCGGAACCTGTCCATGATCGGCTGAAAGTTCTCATCCTTCATTCTTCCTTCTGGTGTTGGTAATCCCAAATATTTGCTCTCAAATGCTGATGACATGACTCCTAGGGTGTCTTTTATGCCATCTCTAATATCCTCCGGGCACTTGTCACTAAACAAAAGTGAACATTTTCCCTCACTCAACAACTGCCCTGTACACCTCTGAAATGTGGTTAGAACCCTCTTAATTGTTCTCGCTTCTTCCACTGTTGCTTTGAAGAAGATCAAACTATCATCCGCGAACAAGAGATTAGAGATGCATGGGCTATTTCTGGCGACTTTAATGGCCGTCAGGTTTCCGGCCTCAATCTCTCGTTTCATGAGTGTTACAAAGGCCATCAGCTACAAAAAGAAAGAGGTACGGGCTAAGCGGATCACCTTGCTGTAAACCTCTCGACGGGATAAATGGTTCCAATAATTCCCCATTACATCTGACCGAGTATCTGACCGATCTGACACAGTGCATAACCCAGGAAGTCCATTTCTGATCAAACCCAGTTTTAAGCAGGACACCCTCTAAAAAGTTCCGGTCCACTCTATCATATGCCTTCGCCAAATCAAGTTTATATGCACAGTGGGTGTTGGAACTATTGTTGTTGTGTTGAATCTTATGAAAACACTCGAAATCAATGGTCGCATTGTCCGTGATCAAGCGTTCCGGGATGAACGCACTCTGCGTCTCCGAAATGATATCATCCAGGAAAGGGCGGAGCCGGTTGACGAGGCACTTGGAGATCACTTTATATATGACGTTACACAAGCTAATTGGACGATAATCCTTCAAGGACTAGGGATCCTTTCCTTTCGGGATGAGGACTATAGCTGAGTCATTGATCCCTTCCGGCAAGATTCCCTTCTCAAAAAATTCCAACACTCCCTTCACGACATCATCTCTCAACACTTCCCAGTTCCGCTGATAAAAACGAGCGGGGAATCCATCTGGCCCCGGTGCTTTGAGCGGACCTATTTGGAAGAGCAGATCACTTATTTCCTCCATTGTGAAGGTCTTTGTTAATTTTCTGTTTATGTCAACAGCGATTCTCTTCTCAACAAGGTCCAGTAACTCCTGGGGCACCACCTCTCTCTCCTTGTCATAAAGTTTTTGAAAAAACTCCCTTGTCATTTCTTTTATCTCCTGCCTACCTTCTTTCCAGACCCCACTGCTGTCCTTAAGCCTTGTGATCTCATTTTTCTTTTTTCTCCAAGTTGCTCTTCTCTGGAACCACTTTGTATTTCGATCACCTTCTCGTAGATATGTTGCTCTAGACCTCTGTCTCCACATGAGCTCCTCTCTCAGCAGTACCTCATCGAGTTCCTTTGTACATTTCTCAATTTCGCTTTCACATGCCCGCGAGTACGGGGAGCTCCAGAGAACACTAAGTTTCCTTCGGAGCTCTACGGTTTTCTTTAGAACTGAGCCAAAATCTCTGTCAGACCACGATTTTAGAACATTTTGCATATGGGTGATCTTTGTACAGACTCCCTGTAAGTTTTCCACCGAGCCCAGGTCCTTCCACCCATCCGTGATGGTTTCCTGCAGAGATGAAACTCGTTCCCACATTTTCTCATATCTAAATGGTCTTGCCGTTTGTTTCTGCCTCTGTCCCATCTCCCCCACAGGTCTCCATTCCTTCCGTCCGCCCAGCCGCAAAAGGATTGGAAGATGGTCTGATCTGGAGCTGCAAATATGTTCAACAGAGGCATTTCTGAATTTTTCAGTCTACTCCGGCGAGGCAACCCCCCTATCTAGTCTGGCCCTCACGTTTTTCCTGCCTGCCTGCTTATTGTTGTATGTCCATATGGGCCCCTTGTAGCCAAGATCAAAGAGGTTACAGTCCAAGAGTGCACTCCTGAAGTTTTCATCTATAATTTTAACATATTTCATCTATAATTTACATAAACAAATGTTATTTCGACCATTTAACTAAAAACTAAAGAAAACTATAAGGCTACACGTGACCACCGTGGCCGGCCGCACTGGCGTTGTCGTCTACGTCATTGTCGTCCTTCTAGCGGTGGAAGGGTGCAGGGCTGCGACAGCCTTTGCCCTCCCACCGCCTGACACTCGCGGATGAGTCGTTTCCCTTCCTCCTGCACCGAGCGAAGGGCCGCCGTGGCCAATGCCGACCCAGGCCTCTGCGCCCTAGCGGCGGCATTGTCTCTGCTGGCATTGGTGGAGGTGTCGCTTAGCGACCATTCCTTGCCAATCTTGGCGAAATCCCTGTGAAGACGGCGGCGCCGCTGTGTGGCCGTCTCTGTGGTGGCGACGGACTGGTTGGGAGCCTAGACTACTGCAGGTCGGGGTCGCCGTGGACCTAGCCCGACGCCTCTCATTCGACTTGGCGAACGCGGAGTGGCGTGCCGTGTTGAGCTGCTCCTGCCGTGTCACCTGACTCACCCCCTGTCCTCTGCGGACACGATGGACCGCAACAAAGAGGAGTCACCACCACCATGGTAGTGGAGGATGCGCCCGTGGGTGGCAGCTCCTCCTTGATGACATGGCTGCGTGTTGCGGCGCGGCGGCGACGATGGCTCCTGCTTGACCCAACAGAAAGGTGATGTCGGCTCCTGCTTCACGCGGCGGAGAGGCGATGCCGACTTCTGATTGACGCGGTAGTGCGGCGAGCAGTGCGGCTCCTCCTTGACGGCATGCGGCGGCAAGGGTAGCACCATACCATGTTCCCGGAGCGATCGCTCTGTTAGCAACCCGATCTGATAGACTAACTCCTCGTCCATCACCGTGGCCTACAAGAGGATGTGTGGCTGCTGATGGCGCGACTGCTACGACGACGGCACCTCGTCCTCGTCGTTGGAGGAGGAGATGATGATCTCCTCCTTGCCAGAGTAGTCGACGGCCATGGATCCCAATGACCCCGCAAAACGATGGTGGTGGCACCAAGATCCGGAGCCGCCGCCGCATGCCACCATGGAGAATCACGACTTGGGCATATGTGGAGAGGATGAGCAGTTCAGATAAGAGTCTGAGCGCGAAGGTGTGGCTGTGGACGTCACCGGAGCATGGAATATATAGGTGCAGCCAGGCCAGGCGAACAGACGATCATCCTATTTCAATGCAGTGCAACGACCAAAGTTCGTTTCTCGGGACAGCACTTCCGCATTGAAGCAATGACACCTGTCTAGTCGTGTCGGTCATTGTCGCGCTCTCGTCCGGTCACATCGCGCGACATCAATGCCATCCGTTGCAGCTTTGGGCTGACATGAATGCAACACGCAAAGCGAGACATACGTTGGAGAGAAACGAGGGGGCGTTTTGGATGGGTCTGAGGTCTCATACGCGTGCGTGGCAGCGGTCCGGACACCCACATAGAGGCGGGTCTACCTCTGAGCACTAGTGGAAAACAGGACAACAGTCCCGGTTCCAGAGGGCCTTTAGTCCCGGTTCTACAACCGGGACAACATGATCGGGACTAATGCCGATCACCTTTAGTCCCGGTTTGCTTACGAACCGGGACCAAAGGGGTTCCACGTGGTCGCTGCGGGGCGCCCAGGCAGGAGGACCTTTAGTCCCGGTTGGTAACACCAACCGGGACCAAAAGGCGGCCACGCGTCAGCAGCTCGCAGGCGCTGGGGTTTTTTTTTTTTTTTTGGAAAGGGGGGGGGGGCGTTTAGGGGTTTTAGAGGGTTAATTTAGGGGTTTCATATTGTGTTAGCTAGCTAATAGAGAGAAGTGACCTCTCTTTCTCCGTGCTTGGTCGACGCTAGCTACTATACATATAGAGAGAACTCGATGCTAGCTAGTAAGCAAATGAAGGAAACCATTAATTACACAAGATCGTCATGAACATATATAGAGAGAAGTGACATCTCTTTCTCCGTGCTTGGTCGAACAACAAGTTTTCGTATATCTATCCGACGCTACTACATATGTACAATATAACATCTCTTACAATCCCTAACACCTAAGATCCATTTGCAATTTCACATGGTATTCTCCGTGTTCAGGTATGACGTGGTCAAGAAAGAATCCCGCCAATTCCTCTTGAATTGCTCGTATGCGATCATGTGGTAGGAGTTCATCCCGCATCTGCCAGATCTAATTTAAAGAAGGGGGGCAATACATATATATGAATGAAACTCAACACAATTGATGGTAATATATAAAATAAAATTGTGAATATTGTTTACGTACTTCAAATTGTTTCTCAGAGAAGCCCCGCTCAGAGGTATAGTGGCGAATGAACTCGCATACGTAGTATCCACATAAATGAGTCCCGGGTGCCTGGTACAAGCACTTTACGAGAATAGAGTTCAATCAAACTGATAAGCAAGCATGATAATGGTATTGATGAAACTAGAATCAATGAGAGATGCGCGAAAGTAGCTAGTACTACTTACTTTGGGGTGTGTAAATCGCAGCTCCTTCTTCAGACCCGGAACCATAGTGGTAAACTTTTTCCAAACCCTGGCAGGCAAAGAAAATGATTACTTGATATCAGGAAATGAACAAAAGTTGCCGATATGGTCCCGGTATTGATTGAACTTACTTCTGGAGCATTGCAGTCATGTGCGCATAATACTTGGGATCTTTATGGAGCGAGTCTAAGACAGTTACTAATGCCCCGTCAAGGTTAATGGATAGCAGAATATAGTGGAAGCTGCGCACGCATAACTCATCAATTACATTACTTAACCTCGAGTAAGCGAAACCGAATATGCACAAGACAGTAACACTCACTTGAAGTTGTAAGGAAAGAGTATTTCCCTTTTGTTTTGATGTCTAAGGAACGCTTCTAGCAAGTTGTCCTCGGTATCTTTGGCCTCGTTTTGTACCGACCATTCATTTACGGTATTTGGGATAATGAACCCAATGTCATAGATTTGTTCTTTTTTGCATTCGACCATCTTCAATCTGCATAATATAGTGAGGATAATTATATATACATGCAATGAACGAGCTGAGCTAGAGACTTAATTATAGAAGTAATACTTACAGACAGTTGCAAGTCATGAGTTGTTTGTCGAGGGCCTCTTGATTGTATAACTGAAATAACTCCACAAATTTAACAGGCAGCAGGTCGACTCCAGGGAAGTCGTTCTCTTCTTTAATTCCGATCATCAAACTGTCGGTCCCAGACTTCCTGCAGGTTTTCATGTACCACTCATGCAATTTTTGCATCATCGTTGTTAGATGAGGATGATCAGGTTTGACGAGAGGCTTCCCGTGCTCGTATCTAAAGATGTCTACTACCTCAGCCATTTCAAAATGTACATCATCGGGCAGGTAATCATCAAGAGTGGTATCGGGCAGTACCACCGGATGATTAGCGATATCGCTAGACACCTTGAGCGGGGGGCACGATTGCTTCTCCTGTTCGCCGAGCTGGGGAATTGTTTTCCCACTTCTTCGTTTTTTCTCTCTTGCAGCACTGGAAGTACTTCCCGACCGCTGCGCTTCAGCATGTGTCTTAGTAATTATGCGATCATAGTTGGATAGCTGAGTCCGTGGTGGTCGCTTCAGGGCATGCAGAGTGCGCTTTGCTTTCACCGGATCTACCGTTTCCTTCGGAGGTGGATCTTTCCGTGCAAAATGGGCCTTCACTTCGGCTGCACTGATTTCAGCGTTTTCCTCCTCGGTCCTGTCATATGGTAACTTCGGAAGAGGCTTGAGGCTTGGACCAAATTTGTATTTCTTCCCACCTATTGTACTGCTAGCCGCCGGAGCGGCGGCGGCGACTCTCTTCCGCCGTTGCTGACGCGCCGGAGGAGGCGGAGTGCCCTGACGCGTCGGAGGAGGCGGAGTGCCCTGACGCGCCGGAGGAGGCGAAGGAGGAGGCAGAGTGCCCTGACGCGCCGGAGGAGGAGACGGAGGAGGCGGAGTGCCCTGACGTGCCGAAGAAGGAGGAGGAGGCAGAGTGCCCTGACACGCCGGAGGAGGCTGAGTCTGCTGAGGCGTCCAGTTTGGAAGCTTGATGTACTCTTTTCTCCATAGACAGGTACTCCTCAAAGCATTTTCTAGAAGAATAATATCCTCTTCACCTGTAGGGTTGTCAAGCTCCAGCCCCTCAAATCCATCCATTATTTCATCCACCGTCACAACAGCATAGCCATGTGGAATCGGACGGCAATGGAAAGTTCCCTCAGCTCGAGGAGGTACAACAGAGCCGACCGCCGCCTTGAAGGTCAGGTTCTGGCATTTCGTCATTAGCTCGCAATGTTCAGCCGCCGTGATACTATCCACGGGGTAGCAAGGAGCCGTGAAATCAGGCTGAACAAGCTCCGTGGAAGCCACGCTGCTTCTCCGCTGAGATGGTGGGGTAGCGTCGAAGGAAGGATCTTCGTGCCGCTCAGATGGTTGGCCGGTAGCTCGCTGGCTCTCAAGTTCCTCTAGTTTTACTAATCTTGCACTGAGCTTTTGCATTTCGCTTGCTTCATGTTTCCTTTTTCTCTCTCGGCTTCTATAACCACCGCTGTCGGGAAACCCATGCTTCCACGGAACGGAGCCTGGTGTGCCTCGTGTTCGTCCAGGGTGTTCAGGATTCCTGAGGGCCTCTGTCAGCTCATCCTTCTCTCTGTCGGGAATGAACGTCCCTTCCTGCGCTGCCTTGATTGCTGCCTGAAGCTTCCGGAAGGGTATTGCAAGTTGCTCGTCCGTCCAAACACACTCCCCTGTTTCTGGGTCCAAAGTTCCCCCAACCCCGAAGAACCAAGTCCTTGAACGATCTGGCCAGTGCAATGTCGCTGGTTGGACATTCTTAGAAAGCAGGTCTTGCTCAGCTTTGTCCCACAACTGTCGGGCTTTGTAGTAGCCACCTGACCCCGTGTGATGGTGAAACCTCTTCTTTGCAGCATTTTTCTTGTTTGTCAGTGACCATTTCTTACCCTTCTCCGATTTCTTGTAGGCCACAAATTCGGGCCATTGATCTCTTATCTTCTCATATCGACCGATGAATTTCGGAGTCTCCTCTTTCTTGACAAACTTTGTGTTCAACTCTTTCTTCCAGTTCCTGAATAGTTCTGCCATCTTCTTAAGAGCAAACGCCTTGACCTTTCACTCTATAACTGGGTTATTCAGATCCTCCTCTCCCGGTAGGCTGAAATTTGTCATCAGCTCAGTCCAAAGATCATCTTTCAGTCTATCATGGACATAAGAAACTTCAGGGTCCTTATTATTCTTATTCCATTGATAGGTGTTGATCGAGACATAGTCCCTAACAACAACTCCACACTGATGTACAAATGCGTCCTTGGTCCGCTTGGGAGCAATCGGTTGGCCATCTTTCGCGACTTCTGTGATCGTGAACCTTTCATCCGGGCGCAACCTTTTCTTCGGGCCTCGTCTCCTTACCTCGTCGGACTTTGTAACAGTTGAGGCTCCCTCCTCCGTTCGGTCACCGGAGCCGTGATCATGATCTCCTTCCTCTGCCATTCGGTCACCGGAGCCGTAATGATCTCCTTCCTCCTCCATTGTTGGATCACCGGAGCCGTCATCCTCTCCTTCCTGACCATCGGTGTCGTTGAGATACGACAAGGGATCACCTCTGGCTCGGATTATATCCCCCAACAACTGTTCTTTTTCTAAGTCTCTGTGATCCATAGTTTCTGCAAATATTACAACATGGCAATATACAAACATGAGATATGCAAATCAATACAAGGCAATGCAACAATACGATCATATAATATCACTAATACATCATCGAATAGTATCGCTAATACATCATCGAATATTATCATTAATACATCTCGAATATTATTATATAATATCACTAATACAGATATAGTTGACGTCTCGTGGCGCAGGCGGTGGACACCCAAAGAGAAGGAACTATGACATGATCATAGCTCGGGTGAGATCCCTGAAGAACCTGCCAGGTATTGGAGAACCTGGCGTCCAACGCATCCATGTAGCGTCAGACGTGCTCGTCCTCCTCCCTGACACGGCGACGTACCACCTCCGCGAGGGCCGGCTCCCTCTTCACCGACAGTGGTCCACGCGACCGCCACCAAAGAACCTTCGGGTCGACGACGGGACCCTCATTCCTCACCAAGCTGGGCGCCCCGGAAGGCACCACCTCCCAGTGCCAGCCCGGCGGAGCCCAGTCCCGGACATGGCGCCTCTCAAGCAGGTGGTCGCCGGCGCCGAGTCGACGACGAGGATGCGGGCCGGGCATCGTAGACGTCGAGAACAAATTCTACAACTATTTAAATTCCTACTATTTAATAAACTTTAATAAATATGATTGCATTTGACAACTATGACAATAATAACATATTTAACAACAATGACACATTTTCTACTTAAGCGATCGTCGGGGACTCTTCCCCGACGATCGTCGGGGACTCCTCGGGTTCGCCGACTAAAACAACTAAAACTTTTTTACAACTAAAACAACAAATTAATAAAACAAACTAAAACAACTAATAAAACAAACTAAAACAACTAATAAAAATACTAAAACAAACAAAAAAAACTAAAACGCGGGCGAGGGCCGGGGAAGGCCAGCGGCGCCGGCGCACGCGGCCTTGTGGTCGCGGTGGCCGCAGAGGAGGGGGCAGGAGCTCACCGGCGACGACGGGTTCGGGGAGGAGGCGCGGGCGGCGACGACGGGGCTCGGGGAGGTGGCGCGGGCGGCGTCTGGCGTCGGGGGGCGGCGAAGACGTCGACGAGGACGAGGAGGCACGCGGGGACGGGTTCGGGGCGGCGGCGAGGTCAGGCTCGGGGGCGGCGGCGACGACGGGCTCGGGGGCGGCGGTAAGGACGGGCTCGGGGCCGGCGGCGACGACGGGCTCGGGGGCGCCGGTTAGGACGGGCTCGGGGGCGGCGACGATGATGAGGACAGGCTCGGTGGCGGCGGCGACGACGAGGACGGGCTCGGGGACGGCGGCGACGACGAGGACGGGCTCGGGGGCGGCGGCGAGCTCCGGCAGCCTGGCGGCGTCGGGGCGAATGGGAGAGGTTGGGGGAGAATTCAACAAGTCCTGCTTATATACCCAACCCTTTAGTCCCGGTTGGTGGCTCCAACCGGGACGAAAGGCCCCCTTTCATCCCGGTTGGTGCCACCAACCGGGACTAAAGGTCAATTTCAGCAGCCCAAAGGGCGGGAAGCAGAGACCTATGGTCCCGGTTGGTGGCTCCAACCGGGACTAAAGGGTGGCATTGGTCCCGGTTGGTGGCACCAACCGGGACGAAAGGGCCGCATTGGTCCCGGTTGGAGCCACCAACCGGGACTAAAGGGTTGGTCCTGGCTGTGGTGGGTGTTTAGTCCCACCTCGCTGATAATCCCCAAGTGCAAGGAATCATCGTAGCAATTTCCAAAGGTGAAAGTGATAAGTATGGAGTGTCTAACCCACAAGGAGCTAAAGGTAAGATCAATATTATCTCAAGTCCTATCTGCCACTGATACGACTCTACGCACGCCGAACGTTTGCTTCCAACTAGGAACGAGCAATAAAACTACGTTGTGGGTATGAAGAGAATAGCTTTGCATGATATCGGAGAGCTAAAATATAAAAATAGGTGATGTTATCATAAAGTTAGAATATATTACAATGTATTACAAACAGCGAGGGTGGAATAATGATGGCTCGGTGTGCGGAATTATCCTAGGCAATTGTTAACAAGATCGGTAGTCATCATTGCAATTTTATATGAGGGAGAGGCATAAGCTAACATACTTTCTCTACTTGGATCATATGCACTTATGATTGGAACTCTAGCAAGCATCCGCAACTACTAAAGATCATTAAGGTAAAACCCAACCATAGCATTAAAGCATCAAGTCCCCTTTATCCCATACGCAACAACCCACCTACTCGGGTTTATGCTTCTGTCACTCAAGCAACCCACTATAAGCGAATCATGAACGCATTGCAACACCCTACAGCGGGAATCCTTCACGTGTGCGCGGCACGGAAGGCATAATAGGACAGCACCAAAGTAAAACATACAACTCAAACCAATCTAGATCATCAATCAACCAAAAGGACAAAAGTAATCTACTCAAAACATCATAGGATGGCAACACATCATTGGATCATAATATGTGGCATAAGCACCATGTTCAAGTAGGGGATTACAGCGGGGTGCGGAAGAGTGGACCGCTAAAAGGAGATGAGGATGGTGATGAAGAAGGTGATGTTGATGAAGACGATCACCGCGGCGATGGTTCCCCCGATGGCACTCCGGCACCACCGGGAGAGAGGGGGAGAGGGTCTCCCCCTTGTGCTTCCTCCTCCATGGCCTCCCCCCTGGTTGGGGGAAGGTTCTCCCTCTGGTCCTTGGCCTCCATGGTGATGAAGGCCCCTCCGTCCACCTCCTCCATGGTCTCCGGTGAAGGTGACCCCCTCCGGCAGGGTGCCGGAGAGGGCCAAGATTGATCTTTCGAGGCTCTGGAGACTTGCGGCGGCGGAACTTTCGATCTAGGTTTATTTTTGGAGGTTTCTCGATTTATAGGAGGTCTTGGCGTTGGAATCACGTCAGGGGAGTGCTCGAGGGGCCCACAAGCCAGGGGGGCGCGCCCTAGGGGGGGCGCCCCTATGGCTTGTGGCCTCCTCGGTACTCCTCTCCGGTATCTTTTCGCTCCGGTATTTTTTATATTTTCCAAAAATATTCTCCGTAAATTTTCAGCCCATTCCGAGAACTTTTATTTCTGCACAAAAACAACACCACGGTAGCTCTGCTGAAAACAGCGTCAGTCCGGGTTAGTTCTAATCAAATCATACCAAAATCATATAGAATTATTGTAAACATGGCATGAATACTTCATAAATTATAGATACGTTGGAGACGTATCAGCATCCCCAAGCTTAATTCCTGCTCGTCCTCGAGTAGGTAAATGATAAAAGAAATAATTTATGAAGTGTGAATGCTAGCAAGTGCACAAGTTTGATCAATGATAATTCCAATCACTTTTTCTAGCATCAATAAAGACCATAAACAATAGCTCATCTCATAAAACTTCTCATGATCAAGTAACAAGCTATTTACATGTTTAAAGTATAGACCAGGAAGTTTCTTGAAAACTAACAAACCATATCCTAGTCATCGAACAATTGCAATTCATCTTATTTTCAGGAAGGGTCTATGTAAGAGCTTTGATTTAGCAAATTCCACATACTCAACTATCATATAGTCTTCCATGATTATTGGCACTCAAAGCATATTTTTAGAACAAATAGCATCCATCGAACACAGAGAAAGATATGGGCTTAATGTTTCGCCTCCCAACTTATTTATCATATAGATAATTGTCAACAATAATAATTCATGATCAAATATATTTGTGTGGATATATATATGTCTAGATCATTCCCCAACACATGATGCTTGCCAAGAGAAAAAGGCGAAATATAGGAAGTGGTGAGGATCACCATGACTCTTGCATAAAGGTAAGTACTTAGAAAGTAAAAGATAGACCCTTCGCAGAGGGAAGCAGAGGTTGTCATGCGCTTTTTGTTTTTGGATGTGCAAACCCCTTAATGCAAAGGAACGTCACGTTGTATTGCCCTTTGTGATAGCAACCTTTATTATGCAGTCCATCGCTTTTATTTCTTTACCATCACAAATTCGTACAACGCTTATTTTCCCTTACAATAAAAGATCATACATATTTAGGAGCAATTTTTATTGCCTTTTGCACCGATGACAACTTACTTGAAGGATCTTACTCAATCCATAGGTAGGTATAGTGGACTCTCATGGCAAAACTGGTTTAAGGGTGTTTGGATGCACAAGTAGTATTTCTACTTGGTGCGGAAGTTTTGGCTAGTATGAGGTGGAAGCAAGCACCACATGTTGGAGGATCCATAACAATATAACTTCTATACAAATATACCCAAACATAACTCATTAAGTTGTCTTCCTTGTCCAACTTCAACTAATTTGCTCAAGTTTGAAAATAGTTAATGGGTATTCACAATCATAAAAGATGTCCAAGATAGTATATTTATATGTGGAATCTCTCTTCCTTCAATATTCTTTCATGAATTGTTCAAGTGACCAATGAGGTGTTTGCTAACTTTCAATAAATTTCACCACCTATACTTATTATGTGTGAAGTCATTACTCCCCATGGGATAAGTATATGAAGCATATTTAATTTCAGATTTATGATATTCAATTCATTCAACCATTTACTCATAGGATAAAAGTGAAGCACGAGAGTGAATGACAAACTACTCCAAAAAGATATAAGTGAAGAGCAATGAGTAGCCAACAATTAAATAACTATGTGAGGACTCTCTCATCTAAGAATTTCAGATCCAATGATTTTATTCAAACAGCAAGCAAAAGAAAAATAGCACTCCAAGAATAGCACGCATCATGTGAACGAATAAGAATTTAGGCTCAACATAGGCTAACCGATAATTGTTGATGAAGAGAGGTGGGATGCGTAGCATCCCCAAGATTAGATACTTGAGACTTCTTGAAATATTTACTTGGGGTGCCTTGGGCATCCCCAAGCTTGAGCTTTTGTATCTCATTCAATCCTCTCATATCATGGTTTTACCTATTCTCAAAAATTTCATCCACACAAAACTCGAAAAGAACTCGTGAGATAGGTTAGTACCCATAAGAATAAATCAACACTTCATGTACTGCCAAGACAAGT
This sequence comes from Elymus sibiricus, assembly GCA_039707655.1. Classification (NCBI taxonomy): domain Eukaryota; kingdom Viridiplantae; phylum Streptophyta; class Magnoliopsida; order Poales; family Poaceae; genus Elymus; species Elymus sibiricus. The sequence continues at coordinate 64,342,905 of CM077667.1, forward strand.
TGCACAATAATTTTCAAACATCATCTACTTTTTACTATCGTTTCCTCAATTGATATCTACCAATATAGGCTATGGAAACTAGAGGATAAGTAGATAACAAAACTATGACAGCAATCTGTCCAAACAGAACAGTCTGTAGCAATTTATAACAACAGTGTACTTCCATCACTCAAAAAATTATGAAAATTTAGGACATGCTAAGGAATTTATATGACAATACTGTGTAAAAATTTCAGAAACTTTCCATGTTCCAGTAAAATATGAAAATTCAAACTCTACATCCAAAGTTTCTGTTTTTACACAGCACTCATCAAAACATGCAATGCAAGCATCCTAAGGCAATTCTTGGAAATTTTTATTGAAAAACAAGATTATAAATAACACCTAACATAAAATAACAAAATATAATGATGATCCAAGCAAAGCACATATTATGTGACGAATAAAAATATAGCTCCAAGTGAGGTTACCGATAATGTTGAAGACGAAAGAGGGGATGCTTCCGGGGCATCCCCAAGCTTAGGCGCTTGAGTCTTCCGTGGATATTACCTTGGGGGTGCCTTGGGCATCCCCAAGCTTAGGTTCTTGTCACTCCTTATTCTCCTCATATCGGTGTCTCACCCAAAACTTGAAAACTTCAATCACACAAAACTTAACGGAACTTCGTGAGAAGGGTTAGTGTAATAAAGATAAATCATTCACTTAGGTACTGTCAAGACAAGATTCATAATTGTTCCCACATGATACCTACTGTATTCTATCATTCCCATAATTTATACCGCTAAATATAAGCCATGGAAACACTAAAACAAGCAAACTATGCATGCAAAACAGAATCTGTCAAAAACAGAACAGTCTGTGAAGATCTGTAGTGTAACCATACTTCCCTGTCTCTAAAAATTCTGAAAAATTAGGACAACCTAGGAAATTTGTATATAAATCATGTGTAAAAAATTCAGAACCTTTTGACTCTCTGGTGAATTTATAAAAATTCTGGACTGGGCACCAAAGTTTCTGTTTTTGCACAGAATCAAGTCAACTATCAACCACATCATCCCAAAGGCATTACTTGGCACTTTATTGAAATAAAAGGCACAAAACATGATTAATACAGTAGCTTAATCATGTTAAAACACAAAAACAGAAAGGGTAAATAGTGGGTTGTCTCCCAACAAGCGCTTTTCTTTAATGCCTTTATAGCTAGGCATGACATTGATACACTTCCAAACCCAATTCCGATGGAAATTTTATTCATACTCTAAAAGATATAAGTGAAGTTCATAGAGCATTCTACAATTAATATATATTAACCAATATCCAAGCTCAAAATATATAAGTGAAGCACACGAAGCATTCTATAAAGCCACACTCAAAAGATTTAAGTGAAGCACAAAGAGCATTCTACAAACCCATACTCAAAAGATATAAGTGAAGCACAAAGAGCATTCTTCAAAGCCATACTCAAAAGATATAAGTGAAGCGCATGAAGCATTCTTTAAAATCAATGAAGGACTATCTCATAATAGAAGGGTGCACAAAAGGAAAAGAAAAACACATATCATGTGAACAAAAACCGAGGTATACCGATAATTGTTGAAGAATAAAGATGGGATGCCTCCCGGGGCATCCCCAAGCTTAGATGCTTGAGTCTCCTTGAAATATTTACTTGGGGTGCCTTGGGCATCCCCAAGCTTGAACTCTTGTCTCTCCGTATTCTTCATATATCGATACCTCCTCGATCTTCGAACACTTCATTCACACAAAACTTAACAAAACCCTCGTGAGATCCGTTAGTATAATAAAGCAAAATACTACTTTAAGTACTGTTGTGAACTCATTCCAAATTCATATTAGCATTATATCTACTGTATTACAACTTCACCATGGTTCGTACCCCCCGATACTACCCATAGATTCATCAAAATAAGAGAACAACGCATAGAAAACAGAATCTGTCTAAAACAGGACAGTCTGTAGTAATCTAAACATTCACCATACTTATGTAACTCTAAAAATTCTGAAAATTTAGGAAAAATTAAAAAATTTGTATAGCAGTACTGTGTAAAAATTTCAGAAACTTTTGACGTTCCAGTAGGAAATGTAAATTCATGCACTACAGTCAAAGTTTCTGTTTTTGCACAGCACAAAGCAAACAAGCAATCTATTTGTCCTAAAACCAAATCTTGGCACATTATTTTTATAATACAATGGATATATACAAGGGGATAATTATTTTTGAGAAGCTTCCACGAAAAATTCTACATTGTTTCCATGAGCGTGAACACAAGTGTTCAAGGTCGACCCTCACTTCTCCAATACACAACTTTCCAATCACTTCTCTTTTTGAAAAACTTCTTAGGCAAGAGGCAAGTAATTCTTTTTGTATTTTTCATTATTTAATTTTTTTTTGTTTCACCCACAACTAAATAAAGCAAAAAGGGAAAACAAAATCTACTAAGTGAAGAAAGCAATCAAGCACACACGAGAATATCAACCCCACGCTATTGCTCCCCGGCAACGGCGCCAGAAAAGAGCTTGATAATCCCCAAGTGCAAGGAATCATCGTAGCAATTTCCAAAGGTGGAAGTGATAAGTATGGAGTGTCGAACCCACAAGGAGCTAAAGGTAAGATCAATATTCTCTCAAGTCCTATCTGCCACTGATACGACTCTACGCACGCCGAACGTTTGCTTCCAACTAGGAACGAGAAATAAAACTACGTTGTGGGTATGAAGAGAATAGCTTTGCATGATATCGGAGAGCTAAAATATAAAAATAGGTGCTGTTATCATAAAGTTAGAATATATTACAATGTATTACAAACAGCGAGGGTGGAATAATGATGGGTCGGTGTGCGGAATTATCCTAGGCAATTGTTAACAAGATCGGTAGTCATCATTGCAATTTTATATGAGGGAGAGGCATAAGCTAACATACTTTCTCTACTTGGATCATATGCACTTATGATTGGAACTCTAGCAAGCATCCGCAACTACTAAAGATCATTAAGGTAAAACCCAACCATAGCATTAAACCATCAAGTCCCCTTTATCCCATACGCAACAACCCACCTACTCGGGTTTATGCTTCTGTCACTCAAGCAACCCACTATAAGCGAATCATGAACGCATTGCAACACCCTACAGCGGGAATCCTTCACGTGTGCGCGGCACGGAAGGCACAATAGGATAGCACCAAAGTAAAACATACAACTCAAACCAATCTAGATCATCAATCAACCAAAAGGACAAAAGTAATCTACTCAAAACATCATAGGATGGCAACACATCATTGGATCATAATATGTGGCATAAGCACCATGTTCAAGTAGGGGATTACAGCGGGGTGCGGGAGAGTGGACCGCTAAAAGGAGATGAGGATGGTGATGAAGAAGGTGATGTTGATGAAGACGATCACCGCGGCGATGGTTCCCCCGATGGCACTCCGGCACCACCGGGAGAGAGGGGGAGAGGGTCTCCCCCTTGTGCTTCCTCCTCCATGGCCTCCCCCTGGTTGGGGGAAGGTTCTCCCTCTGGTCCTTGGCCTCCATGGCGATGAAGGCCCCTCCGTCCACCTCCTCCATGGTCTCCGGTGAAGGTGACCCCCTCCGGCAGGGTGCCGGAGAGGGCCAAGATTGATCTTTCGAGGCTCTGGAGACTTGTGGCGGCGGAACTTCCGATCTAGGTTTATTTCTGGAGGTTTCTCGATTTATAGGAGGTCTTGGCGTTGGAATCACGTCAGGGGAGTGCTCGAGGGGCCCACAAGCCAGGGGGGCACGCCCTAGGGGGGGGCGCCCCTGTGGCTTGTGGCCTCCTCGGGACTCCTCTCCGGTATCTTTTCGCTCCGGTATTTTTTATATTTTCCAAAAATATTCTCCGTAAATTTTCAGCCCATTCCGAGAACTTTTATTTCTGCACAAAAACAACACCACGGTAGTTCTGCTGAAAACAGCGTCAGTCCGGGTTAGTTCTAATCAAATCATACCAAAATCATATAGAATTATTGTAAACATGGCATGAATACTTCATAAGTTATAGATACGTTGGAGACGTATCACTCGCCAAGCGAGAGGCGCTCGCACCGGTTTATAAGCCCGCCCATCTCTGCCTTGTTGAGTTCCTCTCAAAGTGAAAATAGATGCCCTTATACGGGAAATTTGACCTGAAATCAAAGTGAATTTCACTCTGATTTCAGGTTGAATTTTCCCTATAAGCGCATCTATGTTCATTTTTGCTATTTTTTATGTTATTTTTTTGCATATTAAAAGTTCTTAACAAAAAATACTTTATGAATATTCTTTTTGCTATTAAAGTTTTTAACAAAAATAACTTTGATAATTTTAGTTGCATAAATTTTATATAATATTAAGTTAAATAACTTTGATCGGACGAAAACACGTCTATTACAAAGGGATTTCAATTTTTTAAACATATTTTAACTCAAGACTTTTTCTGCATTCAATATGCACCATTCAAACCCATATCATCACTTTTCAACCCTTTTCTGACTTCATTTACTATTTTTCATGCATTTCATGATTTATTTTGAGCTAAAATGACCCTAAATTGAAAAGCACTGCAAATGAACTCTGAAATGGTTGCAAGTTGGCATGGTATCATCATTTCACCCACATAGCATGTGCTAAAAAGTTGAGAGGGTTACGGCAAAAACTGGATGCACTTCGTGTACAAAATGAACAATCTCTTTCGAAGTGTCAGGGTTTTGGACGAAAACTCATCAGTTACAAAAGGCATTTCAATTTTTTAAACATATTTGAACGCAAGACTTTTTATGCATTCAATATGCACCAATCAAAGCCACATCATCACTTTTCAAACCTTTTCTGACTTCATTTGTTATTTTTCATGCATTTCATAATTTATTTTGAGCTAAGATGACCCTAAATTGAAAAGCACTGCAAATGAACTCTGAAATGGTTGAAAGTTGGCATGGTATCATCATTTCACCCACATAGCATGTGCTAAAAAGTTGAGAGGGTTACGGCAAAAACTGGATGCACTTCGTATACAAAATGAATAATCTCTTTCGAAGTGTGAGGGTTTGGGACGAAAACTCATCAGTTACAAAAGGCATTTCAATTTTTTAAACATATTTGAACTCAAGACTTTTTATGCATTCAATATGCACCATTCAAAGCCACATCATCACTTTTCAAACCTTTTCCGACTTCATTTACTATTTTTCATGCATTTCATGATTTATTTTGAGCTAAGATGACCCTGAATTGAAAGCACTGCAAATGAACTCTAAAATGGTTGAAAGTTGGCATGGTATCATCATTTCACCCACATAGCATGTGCTACAAAGTTGAGAGGGTTATGACAAAAACTGGATGCACTTCGTGTACAAAATGAACAATCTCTTTCGAAGTATCAGGGTTTCAGACGAAAACTCATCAGTTACAAAAGGCATTTCATTTCTTGACATGTAACTGCAGTGATATTCTAGATCAAAGTCGTCATCAGAATAGTTGTGGAGAGAAAGTCTTCACTTTTTCTTCGCGTGTGTCCCTTGCTTATTGCGCCATAACCATGGATAATCTTCATCGTTTAATAGGGTGCTTGGGTCAGCCTTCACTTTGAAGGGAGGAATTTCATGAAACTTTTCATAATCTTCAGACATGTCTGTCTTGCCCTCCACTCCCACGATGTCTCTTTTCCCTGAAAGAACTATGTGGCGCTTTGGCTCATCGTATGATGTATTTGCTTCCTTATCTTTTCTTTTTCTCGGTTTGGTAGACATGTCCTTCACATAGAAAACCTGCGCCACATCATTGGCTAGGACGAATGGTTCGTCTGTGTACCCAAGATTGTTCAGATCCACTGTTGTCATTCCGTACTGCGGGTCTACCTGTACCCCGCCTCCTGACAGATTGACCCATTTGCACCGAAACAAAGGGACCTTAAAATCATGTCCATAGTCAAGTTCCCATATGTCCACTATGTAACCATAATATGTGTCATTTCCTCTGTTGGTTGCTGCATCAAAGCGGGCACCACTGTTTTGGTTGGTGCTCTTTTGATCTTGGGCGATCGTGTAAAATGTATTCCCATTTATCTCGTACCCTTTGTAAGTCAATATAGTCAAAGATGGTCCCCTGGCCAACGAGTACAGCTCATCTGCAACAGTGGTGTTACCCATGAGATGTGTTTGCAACCAACTGCCGAAAGTCCTGATGTGTTCACATGTAATCCAGTCGTCACACTGCTCCGGGTGTTTGGAGCGCAGAATATTCTTGTGTTCATTGACATACGGGGTCACCAAGGTAGAATTCTGTAGAACAGTGTAGTGTGCTTGATACCAAGAATGCCCGTCCCTACATATTATTGAATTCGCTCCTAGCGTGCCTTTTCCAGTCAGTCTCCCCTCATACTGCGATTGAGGGAGACCAATCGGCTTAAGGTCAGGAATAAAGTCAACACAAAACCCAATGCTTTCCTCTGTTTGATGGCCCATGGAGATGCTTCCTTCTGGCCTAGCACGGTTATGAACATATTTCTTTAAGACTCCCATGAACCTCTCAAAGGGGAACATGTTGTGTAGAAATACAGGGCCCAGAATGCCAATCTCGTCGACTAGATGAACTAGGACGTGCGTCATGATATTGAAGAAGGATGGTGGGAACACCAGCTCGAAACTGACAAGACATTGCACCAAATCACTCTTTAACCTTGGTAGGATTTATGGATCGATTACCTTCTGAGAGATGCATTGAGGAATGCACATAGCTTCACAATGGCTAATCGAACGTTTTCCGGTAGAAGCCCCCTCAATGCAACCGGAAGCAGTTGCGTCATAATCACGTGGTAGTCATGAGACTTTAGGTTCTGGAACTTTTTCTCTACCATATTTATTATTCCCTTTATATTCGACGAGAAGCCAGACGGGACCTTCATACTGAGCAGGCATTCAAAGAAGATTTCCTTCTCTTCTTTGGTAAGAGCGTAGCTGGCAGGACCTTCATACTCCTTTGGATGCATGCCGTCTTTTTCGTGCACACGTTGCTGGTCCTCCCGTGCCTCCGGTGTATCTTTTGTCTTCCCATACACTCCCAAGAAGCCTAGCAGGTTCACGCAAAGATTCTTCGTCACGTGCATCACGTCGATTGCAGAGCAGACCTCTAGGTCTTTCCAATAGGGTAGGTCCCAAAATATAGATTTCTTCTTCCACATGGGTGCGCGTCCCTCAGCGTCATTCGGAACAGATAGTCCGCCAGGACCCTTTCCAAAGATTACTTATAAATCATTGACCATATCAAGTATGTGATCACCAGTACGGAGGGCGGGCTTCTTCCGGTGATCTGCCTCACCTTTGAAATGATTTCCTTTCTTTCGACATTGATGGTTGGTCGGAAGAAATCGACGATGCCCCAGGTACACATTCTTCCTGCATTTGTCCAAATATATACTATCGGTGTCATCTAAATAGTGCGTGCATGCGTGGTATCCCTTGTTTGTCTGTCCTGAAAGGTTACTGAGAGCAGGCCAATCATTGATGGTTACAAACAGCAACGCTCGTAGGTCAAATTCCTCCTGTTCGTTCTCGTCCCACACACGTACACCTATTCCATTCCACAGTTGTAAAAGTTCATCAACTAATGGCCTTAGGTACACATCAATGTCATTGTCGGGTTGTTTAGCGCCTTGGATGAGCACTGGCATCATAATGAACTTCCGCTTCATGCACAACCAAGGAGGAAGGTTATACATACATAGAGTCATAGGCCATGTGCTATGCTTGCTGCTCTGCTCCCCAAAAGGATTAACGTCATCTGCACTTAAACCAAACCATACATTCCTTGGGTCACCTGTAAAGTCCCCCCACTCTCTCTCGATCTTTCTCCACTGCGACCCATCACCAGGTGCTCTCAACTTCCCGTCTTTCTTACGGTCTTCCTTGTGCATCAACTTGGCATGCTCTTTGTTTCTGAACAAACGTTTCAACCGTGGTATTATAGGAGCATACCACATCACCTTCGCAGGAACCCTCTTCCCGGTGCGCTGGCCCTCAACATCACCAGGGTCATCTCGTCTGATCTTATACCGCAATGCACAACATATCGGGCATGCGTTCAAATCCTCGTACGCACCGCGGTAGAGGATGCAGTCATTAGGGCATGCATGTATCTTCTGCACCTCCAATCCTAGAGGGCAGACAACCTTCTTTGCTTCGTATGTACTGTCGGGCAATTCGTTGTCCTTTGGAAGCTTATTCTTCATTATTTTCAGCACCTTTTCAAATGCCTTGTCAGATACATCATTCTCTGCCTTCCATTGCAGTAATTCCAGTGTGGTACCGAGCTTTGTGTTGTCATCTTCGCAATTTGGGTACAACCCTTTTTTGTGATCCTCTAACATACGATCGAACTTCAACTTCTCCCTTTCACTTTGGCATTGTCTCTTTGCATCAACAATGACCCGGCGAAGATCATCATCGGGCACATTGTCTGGTTCTTCCTCTTGATCTTTAGCTTCCCCCATTGCAGCATCACCGTATTCAGGGGGCGGATAGTTGTCATCATCCTCTTCTTCTTCGTTGTCTTCCATCATAACCCCTCTTTCTCCGTGCTTGGTTCAAACATTATAGTGTGGCATGAAACCCTTCTCAAGCAGGTGGACGTGAAGGGTTTTCGAGTTAGAGTAATCCTTCGTATTCCCACAGATAGTACATGGACAATACATAAAACCATTCTGCTTGGTTGCCTCAGCCACTTCGAGAAAATTATGCAGGCCCTTAATGTACTCGGAGGTCCGTCGGTCACCGTACATCCATTGCCGGTTCATCTGCGTGCATTATATAATTAAGTGTATCAAAAACCATTACAAAACATCATGAATAGAGAACTGACCAAATTAATAGAAGTTCATCATCACATTAAAACCAAAGTACAGTAGTGACCAAAATAAATACATAAAGTTCATACATAGTTCTCTAGAGCATCTAATTAAAACATACATTGAAACTATGTAAAACATTTAAATGCAACAACAAATGCGATCATAACCGCAACTAAGGTACCAATTGATCCAACGGCATAATGATACCAAGCCTCAGTATGAATGGCATATTTTCTAATCTTTCTAATCTTCAAGCGCATTGCATCCATCTTGATCTTGTGATCTTCGACGACATCGGCAACATGCAACTCCAATTCCATCTTCTCCTCCTCAATTCTTTTCAAAAAAAAATTTAAGTAATTGTTTTCTTTTTCAACTAAATTTAACCTCTCGACAAGAGGGTCGGTTCGAATTTCCGGTTCACATACCTCCTAGATAAAAACATCTATGTCACGTTGGTCGGCATAATTGTCATACACACTAAATGAAACAAATAGTTATAAAAGATAATATACCACATCCGAATCATAGACAGGACGAGGGCCGATAGGGGCGGATACCAAAACCATGGCACTATATAATAACAAACAATAATAAAAGTAAGAAAATTATACAAGTATCTATCTAAATCATACAAGTAAGATTTTTTTTCTTTTAGAAAGAAGATAAGAACAAGAGGCTCACCACGGTGGTGCCGGCGACGAGATCGACGCGGGCGATCGACGGCGGTGAGGACGGGGACGGGGACGGCACCCTACACATGTGCAGACTCTAAGAAGTTAATTTCAGCTCTAATTGTGCGTCTAAATCAAAAGAACTCCCACATACACTCCTCCACTAAAACCCACAAACCATACTCTACTTCTAGAGCATTTGAAATGAGCTAAACTAGCAGTGAGAGATAAAACGATGAAGTCGTTAACCTTTTAGAACACTTGTGTAGTTGGTGCACCGCCAAACCTAAACAAATCTTAGGGAAAATGTAGCTTGGAGGTCGAGCTTGGAGAGTAGAAAACTTAAGTGTGGCTGTGGCATTTCATCAAACACCTCATGTGCATAGGAGGTGAGAACAGAGAGCAACACACCTCCCAAACGCCGGCCGGCCAAAAAATAGAGGAGTGAGCGGGCAGGGGCGAGCATATATATATGCGTTGTATAAGTCCCGGTTGGTGGCTAGCACCGGGACTAAAGTTTCCTCTTTAGTCCCGGTTCCAGCCACCAACCGGGACTAAAGGGGCTCGGCCAGGAGCGAGGCCCTTTAGTCCCGGTTCGTGTCTGGAACCGGGACTAAAGGGGTCATACGAACCGGGATTGGTGCCCATCGAGGCCCGGCCGGCGTCCTGGCCTCACGAACCGGGACTGATGCACTCATTAGTCCCGGTTCGTAACACGACCGGGACTAATACAATATTCTGGCCTGGACCAAAGCCATGTTTTCTACTAGTGGAGTTCGCCAGAGAGAGCTCAGAGGACGGTGGCCGGATGATGCAGGAGGCGTCCGACAACGAGCCAGTGTCCGCGCCCGCATCAGTTGCAGGCTTCGCCATGGCGGCGCACTTCAACGCGGTCACGGCGGAGGAGGAGCACTTGTAGTGGCCTCTGCCGTCGGTCTCCACGTTCAGATGTTGTAGGAAGAGCATCGGTACAACCTGCAGTTCCTCGAGCTACATCGGCTCACGAAGGGTCAAATCACCGGTGACCGGGCGAACAAGGAGGTCGTTGTAGCCATGGCCGCGGAGAATTCACTTTCATGGAAGAGCAACGGGCATTGTACGAGCTCATGCGTAGCACCCGCGCCATCCGTCGTGAGCGGCAGCGGCTGCACATCATGAGGCGGAGCGCGACGTCCTGTTCGAGCAGATGGCGGCGAAGGAGGAGGCGTAGGCGGTGCAGGTAATCACATACGGGAATGTTGCGGATGTCGGCAGCTTCGCATCATTTGCACCGCCCATGTCGTTTGCGCCGGACTGTAAGGACCACGAGGTCAGCCCATCCACGTCTATCGTGGACTTCACCTCGGCCGGCAACATCCACGACTAGGTGACAGACTCCGACAAGGAAGAATAGGACATGGGAGGCTGACGTGCCCACGTCCGACGAAGAGCAGGACGTGGAACACGGACATGTCCATGGTCGTCGAAGATTTGCATTTGGTCTGCCTTAAATGAAAATCGTCTAGTAGTTTGTAGGCAGTGGCGGATCCACCATTGGGGCGAGCTGGGGCGGCCGCCCCAGCTCTCCGGCGACGGAGCAGGGTATCTCATGTGCCTAGCGACCATTGACGCATTGCAATGAAGCCCCATCGTCATCCGCCGCCCTGGCAAACCTTAATATTTGGGTCTGCCACTGTTTGTAGGTTTTTGCCTTTTTTGTTAAGTACTACTACTAGCACATATGCCCGTGCGTTGCAACGGGAAAAAAATCAATATGTTTCTAATATAATAAGCATGGCTCAAGACGCTCTACTAATCTATGTCAGCGAGATGGTACTTTGTTAGACGAACATATTTGTATCACACGCACATGCTAGCTTCGCTGGCTACAACCAAGGGATAGAAGTGAAGGTTGTGTGTTCGCCCGTGATTTCGAAGCCCAGCAGCAGGCCATGATGGTACGTACGTGACGAAGCTGTCATACTTATTTCTCAAACGAATCCGACATATAATTAACGCACGGGCTATCAAACTGGCTAGAGCCAAATGGTTAGAAAGGAAAGGTTGTAAGTTCGAATCCCAGCTCAGCCCAATACGCACGAAAAAAGGAGGTACGGCCCAGCCAGAGTACATACGAAATTTTATTAGTACCACCTCGGATATAGAAAAAATAACCTAAACCGCTAAGCGGGACGAAACCAAGAATATCACCTTGCTTTAATATATATATATATATATATATAAAGGTATAGATTTGAAACACGGACGAATATTTCGAACATGTGGTTGGATCGTCCATAGTTTTGTGTCACCGGGACTAATCTATACCTAATATTAAAGGGAGGACCGTTTCTCCACTTTTTTTCGTACGTCCTAGTACTGGCACACCTTTTTTTCCTGATCTTGGAGGCAGCTATACGAATTTTTTATTTTATATCTCTCGCTAGAGGAGCCCAGCTCAGCCCAATACGCACGAAAAAAGGAGGTACGGCCCAGCCAGAGTACATACGAAATTTTAGTACCACCTCGGATATAGAAAAAATAACCTAAACCGCTAATCGGGACGAAACCAAGAATATCACCTTGCTTTATATAATATATATATATATATATATATATATATATATATATATATATATATAATAAATATAATATATATATATATATAGTATAATAAGGTATACACCTTTTTTTCCTGATCTTGGAGGCAGCTATACGAATTTTTTATTTTATATCTCTCGCTAGAGGAGCCCAGCTCAGCCCAATACGCACGAAAAAAGGAGGTACGGCCCAGCCAGAGTACATACGAAATTTTATTAGTACCACCTCGGATATAGAAAAAATAACCTAAACCGCTAAGCGGGACGAAACCAAAAATATCACCTTGCTTTATAATATATATATATATATATATATATATATATATATATATATATATATATATATATATATATATATATATATATATATATATATATATATATATATATATATATATATATAAAGGTATAGATTTGAAACACGGACGAATATTTCGAACATGTGGTTGGATCGTCCATAGTTTTGTGTCACCGGGACTAATCTATACCTAATATTAAAGGGAGGACCGTTTCTCCACTTTTTTTCGTCCTCCTGTTTATTTCGTACGTCCACCTATCAGCCCATAAAATTAAACTAAATTACCCACCACGCCACCCATAAGTGAAAAAAACTCTTCGTTAATTGTTTATCTGTTTTTTTTGCATGTCACTGAAACTGCCCTTAAAGTTGAAGTAAATTACCAACCCCGCCACCCGTAAGTGAAAAAAAACTCTTTGCGAATTGTTTCTTTAGATGTTTCGTCTGTCGTCGAACTGCCCCTGAAGTTGAAGTAAATTACACACCCCGCCATTTGTCAAAAAAATTACACACCCCGCCATCTGTAAAAGTGAAAAAAAACGAGCGTTCCTCTGAAATATTCGTCCGTCGTAGGGCCCTACAGTTTTTCATCTATCGAGAGACTTACATTTTCTTTTCCTTCTCATACACGCATCAAAGATATACTAAAAAATACACACATCAAGGATCAAGTCCAACATCAATACATTGTGAGCATGTTAGAATGCACGTGTCTTACGTTCACATTTGTGCGGTTGGTGCACAAATATTCAGATACGTGTATATACATAGAGTGCGAATATTTAAAACTTGATTTGAACATCACAATTTTATTATCCCGTTGCAACGCACGGGCACTTTTGCTAGTGAAAGAAAAAGATCGTCGTCTCCAACCGTCCCGTCCCCTTCTTCTTTTCCTCCTCTTCCCCTCCCGAGCGGCCGAGACCTCAATTCCCGACCCACCACCGCGTGCCCTAGGGCCTAGGGCTGACGCCTCTGCTCCCCACCCCCACGCGCGCCGCCGCCGTTCCCCATCGCCGTCTTCACCCGGCCGCGATTTCTGGGCATTTGATTTTGCGGTACGAGCTTCTTCCACCCAGTGATTAGCTGAACCCCCTGCCCTCCCATCTTTTTCACGGTCGATCGGTTCCGTTGCGGCGAAATGATCTGCCTTGAAAAATTCTCGCATTTTAGATCCACGTTTGCTAGAGCCAACATCATCTCCACGTCGGATGATTCCAACCAAAACTCTGCTTTGACAACCCCGAAAAACAATGGCCATTCGCTGTCTTAATTTGTTCTTTCCGCTCTAGGCCGGAGACATGAAGCGAAAAGGCGTGCGCACCAGAAGCCAGACGAAAAAACAAAAGGCTTCCACAAGTAGTAGCCAAGGTTATTCATTCTCGCTGCTTATTCATTCTTATGCACGTACGATTTGTACAGCTCCATTTCAGAACTGTGTTGTATGATACGATGATGATGCTTCCCTGACTAGGTAATAATTTGCTTACCGACAATCCTTTCGAAGAGGAATTTGGCAGCTTAAGTGATTCTGGCCAAGGTGTCTGGGCTGAACTCAGTAAAGAAGTCGCGTCGAACTTAGCGGGCACCATTGTATCGATTGCTTCATTCGATGACGGTGATTACAAACATTAGCTTCGCGTCTTTTTTTATCTATATATCTATTCGTTGGTAGTTCGTGATTGAGAATTTGGAAATACCATCTTGTGCAGGAAAGAATACACTGTTTTTTGCATGCACGGGCATAATTACCGTGAACACTCCAAAAACTACAAGTTTTCTGACTTCATTAAGTTTGGTTAGATCTATTGATGACGACAGCAAGATCTTTCATGACTTGAGGGTTGGTACCAATTTGTTTTTTTTTACACTATTGCTTGCTTATTTAACATCATGGCAACCATTCTGCTAACCAGGGAGTATACTTGTTGCATTGCTTTATCATTTCAGATTGAAGTGCGCCTTCCAGATAACAAAATCGAACTGGGATGGTTGCAATTCTACGATTTGAAACACAATGTCGCTGTTATCAACATCATTCGCTACCATTCTCTTCAAGTAGCATGTCTAGATCATGGGCGGCAAATTGAGTCTCATGGTAAAGTAGTTGCTGTAGGGCGTTGCTTCAACTCAGGAAAATTCATGGCCACAGCTGGGATGTTGAATGGCAATCCAACAGGAGCTTATCGCGAGGAGCTTGCCGTCTCCACATGTGAAATTACTATGGTGCGCTGTTGATTCCTCACTTTCTCTACATAGCGGAAATAAATAAATGAAATTGTTTCATTATATGGGCGGTTTAATTTTGTCATTATATGCAGTTGAACGATTTTTCGGGGGGCACAAGAAATTACAATTTTTTTTCAATAATACAAACTTTGTTCAGCAGCCCTAAATTCTTGTGCTTGGCTGACTGTCACTTTATTCTTTTCATAGACTGGAGTTGGAGGGCCCCTTGTTGATTTTAATGGGGATTTCATTGGGATGAACTTTTATGCTGAGAAAGAGACTCCATTCCTACCGAGGAATACAATCCTTGAACTCCTGTTGCAGTTCAGCAAAATAATTCCATGGTGGTATGTCCTCCATACTTGCTTATGAGCCAAAGATTCTCTAGTCCTTCGGCAAACAACTAGTCTAACTAGAACAATTCCTGGATGACCGTAGGCCATCTGTTCTGCTTTTTGTTAACTTATTGTTCCACCTGGAATTTCCAGGAAGCTGACCACACATCATCAGTAGAGATACAAAATGAATGAACTAATTAAGTACATAACAACAATTTTGCACATCATTAGCTGAGGTTGGGTGGTAGCATATGTGAAATTGAAACATGAGTTTACTACCAATCATGTTGAATGTAAAAACTGTTTTTGAAATGTGTTAGCTTGTGCCATTCATGAGCTGTTTTGAGTTTTTTGTAGCTTCTATAGAGTATACTTGCATCTGGTAGGTGACCTGCATTTGAGAACATCCCCCTTGATAACAAATTGGTTGTTTGTGACATCTGTGGCTCGCTGGATAAGTTGCAGTGTGACCTTGACACATATCTATACCACATGTCTTGGCAGCACGTCTCGCAGTTGCCCTGTACTCAATTGGGACTCCGGTGTCCATGTTAAAGCTATTGTACTTGTTTAAATGATAAGGTAGTCAAAGTTCCTGGTAGGTATGGTATTACAATTTTCTCCATTTTATGTTTTCTCGTCGAAATATTTAGGCTTTAGGGTTTTCCCCATTGTGTTGTTATTTAGTGCAATCTGACTCCAATCCCTAATTTGCCCCCTTTTGACATTCAAGTGTATGTGGTTGTTTGATATTCATGCATAAATGTCATCCATGTTTTACTTTTGTGGATTTCTCTATTACTCCGATGAGTTTATCACATTATGCTGCAGGGCTACAAGTAAAAACAGACCTGATAGTACAATCAGAAAATTTCCCAGACCTCACAAGTCTGATTCACAAGGTGAGAAAAGAACTTCGCTCCTTCAGATTGCTAAATTCATGCCGCTTTTCGGTTTTCTAAACTCTGCTTATTTCCCTTCCCCAATCTTCTCCATTTTAGGCAGCTCAAAGGGAGGAGAGAAAACTAAGGATCAGAAACCTTCCATATGTACTCTCTGTGATCCAGAATGTCATCCAGGTTGGGTCACTTTCAGTGTCAATTATTGATCATTGGTCCCAGTCATTAATTGTTTCACCCCTGTGGCACCAGGTCTCGTGGATAGATTATCAAAGTGGACCTTCTTATGTACTCGGTGGCCGAGATATCCTGAATCTGGTGAGTCATTGCCTTCAGTTTTCCTGATCATCATTATACATGGGGTCATCAATCACTTTACTATGTTGCAAAATTCAGCTGATGCTACAAAAAAAGAGCTGAGGTCCAGTGGTTATCCATTCCCGGTTTGGGACGATAGTAAGTTCATTTGTGTCGTTTTGATATTTATTACTCATTCTGTTGAACATCTGACATTTGGCTGGTCTCTCCAACACCCCTCAACTACTGAACCTTTATTGCTGTGGTCAGTGGGCATGCGGTTGCTTAATAATTTTGAAGAGGAATTTAGTGAAGATATCTGGAGCAAACTCGAAAGAAGCGTTAATTCAAATATGTCTCAAAGTGTTGTCACATTGGCTTCATTCATTGGTAATTTTGTTCACTATAAGCTCGTTTTCTTTCGGTATTCTCTTCCCAATTTCATCACTAAATTATGTGAATCATTACTCTTGTAGGAAGAAAAAGGTGTTTTGCTTGCACGGGCGTATTCATAGACTGCAATGGGTCCACCACAAGAGTTCTGACCTCTGCAAGTTTGGTTAGGACTTCTGACAATGAAAACACTGTTGCCGATAACTTGAAGGTAGTTACTCTGCTAATAATTGTTTAATTACCCCTTTTATTTATTCATTATAACACTGGTTTAGTTTATTCTCACCGTACTATTTATTGCAGATTGTAGTGTGCCTTCCAGATAATCGACGTACCACAGGGACATTGCAACATTACAGTCTACATTATAACATTGCTGTCGTCCACATCATGGGTTTCTGCTGTACTCGTACAGCACAAATCGATGATCAGATGCAAATTAAACCTCAGATGAAGGTAGTAGCTGTAGGGCGTGGCTACAAATTGGGTAAATTCATGGCCACAAGTGGGACAGTGATCGACAAACCAAGCAAGCTTAATTGCAAAGAGCTTAAGATCTCCACTTGTAAAATCACCAAGGTACGCTGTGTTTTTTCGTATGGTGGAAATAAATAGTTGCATCAGAATGAGTAATTATACCCATCACCACATCTGTATCTGTATGGCTTACAAATACTGTCTTTTCCTCTTTGTTACTTATGTGTTTGTGCTAGGCTGGGATTGGAGGGCCCCTTATTGATTTTGATGGAAATTTTATTGGCATGAACTTCTATGGCTTGGAAGAAACTCCATACGTACCAGTGAATATTATTTTAGAAGTCTTGAAGAATTTTGATGCACAAGGGTATGCTTTTTATATTTACATATTTTTTTGTACAGTATGGAAATGTATTTCATGTGTATAATTTTCAAGCTTGAAAGTTTACTTGCCTCGATATAGGACATCTGTTACCATTTTGATCTTCTATAAATGATCACATTAACTAGAACCTGGAATAGAACTCTTGTGCATAAGATAAATAAAATACGGCAAGACCATCCTATGGTTGTTGCCGACTGTTGAGCATGTCAAATCGTAGATATGCAATATATGAAAGTATTATATCGTATGTCCCATAGCATCACTCTAACCTGGAATAATAATGGCAAAATCTGGGTCAGTTTTGGTTGTTGTTTTGAGGTTACTTTTTATTTTGAACTCGTGCCAGTTTCCAAGTCTAATCTTCTTTTGCGGTTGAACCATTTCGCCTCTTAATGTTCAGACATATGTAGCAGTAAACTGATATTGCAATGGTTTTGATCTTCCCTCTCGGCTCTCGCGCGTGTGTGTGTTTGTTTAGCTATTTAAAATGTTCTTGTATGTTAAAACTATTTTCGGTCTGTTAGTAGGTCTGTTGCTGTCAACGATGATCATAGCCCAAACAGGTATTGTTTATTTATTACGCATTCAATAAGACCTTTTGCTAGATATATACTCCAAATAAGGAGTATTATTTAGCAGCTTATTCATGTTTTACTCTTAACAGATGGCCTGTGCCTAAGCCATTTTGGTGCTATCCGACATGGCACAAGCTTGAGGAAGAAGTATATCTGGAGGAAGAAATTAGATACCAGCAGCGGGAACAATACTAATGTCATGAACTGTATATTGATAAATGCGTGCCTATCTTGCCCTCAAGCTGCTGACCCTGTGTAGAAGGTATGAAGTGTTCTATAACTTAATTTAGAGCACTAAGTTTGCATATTAAAACGAACGTTTTTTCTACCCTTGCATATTTTAGCATGAATCTTAGAGCGGTCTGGTGCCACGTCACACACACATAAACAAAAGAATTGCTAACTTACTATACAGAGTACTGGCAAAAACAAATGCCTGCTCTATTCAGTTTTAATATGCCAAACTTGTCTCCTTCATACAGAGCATCCTTGCCCTGTTTCAAGCAGTCTAAAATTATATAACAGCATTCGTTTAGAGCTGTTCATTTAGCTCCATATACACAGAGGATACTTCATGGCAATCAACAATGAAACAAATTAACACCCGTTCAATCATGTTTGCCCTAACAAACAGAGGAAATTAATAGGATCACATAATTCAAGCCGCAGGACAATTAGGAAAGAGGAACTCCGCCCCCCCCCCCCCCCCCCCCCGAGTCGCTCCCGCGAGCGACCTCGGGGGCAAACCCTAGCCGCCGCGCCTCGGCTCTCCCCTCCGGCCCCCCTCCCCCGCCGCCGCCGCGAGGCGCCGCCGGGCAAAGCCCGGTCGACGTAGGTGGCGGCGGGGCGCTCCTCCCCCTCGGCGCGTGCGGCGTAGGACGCGGGTCCGAACGGCGCGCGGGGGCGTCGGGCTGCCGCGGGGCCCTGCGGCGCAAGGACAGGCGCGCGGGGCGGCCGCTCCTCTGCTCGGCGGCGGGGTGGTGGTGCTCTGGCGTCCTGGCGACGCGCGGTGGCTGCGGGGCAACATCTGGTGGTGGCGCGGGGGTCGTCCGCGGCCAGATCCGGCCGGATCTGGTGTCGGCGGCCCGTCGGCTAGCCGGGGCTGCGGGCAGCAAGGCCCACGGCCGCCTCCTCCCTGCTGCTTGCGCGGGTTGAGGTGGCATGGTGGCGGCGGTGGTGGTGCGGACTTGGGGCGGCGACCGGCTGCATCTGGCGGTGGTTGCTGCGCATTGGTGCCGCGGGCTCTGGTTGGCTTGGGCCGCGGTCGGTCACCCTGCAGTGGTTGGTGGTGGTGGCGGCGCGGTGGGGGCTGTTGCTCGGCTTGGCGGCGGTCCGGCGACCCGGCGGCGGTGGCCGGCGGCGGGCGAGGTGGCAGCGTCGCTCCTTGGCGGCGGGGCGGCGAGGTGGCGCGGGGTGGCCGGCGGCGCGCCCCCGGCCCAGGTCTGGGCCCTTCGGGCCCCATCTGGGTCCTAGCGGGCCGGGCCCCGGCGCGGCCTCGATGTCTTCTGCGTGGCGAGGAGGAGGAGCAGCTCGGACGGGGGGCGGCGGTGTCGACGGCGTGCCTGTTGCAGCGCGATGGCGGGAGCTTTACGGGCTTTGAGGTCCCGGCCGGGCCTGGTATGCTCCTGCTATTGCGTCCGGTCGGCTACCGTCGTTGACGGTGGAGGTTGAGCCCTCCCGCGTGCCGACGGTGCTGCTGCTCCTAGTCCCGGCTCCGAATCATCGCCGTGCTGTCCTCACTTCGTGGTGTCGGGGTGAGACGGCGTAGGGGCTTCAAGACCATGTTGGCGCAGGGTGGTGGTTGGTTTGGTGGCAGGCTCCGGAGCGCCCGAGGTGCGGGTTGGGATCGGGGGAAACTCCTGTCGGCATGGCCGACACCGGCGCGGTGGCGCCTGTGGGTGTCGCCTGACCTTCCTGGAGGGCGTCGGGGGCTACCCTTCCTCTCGCCTCGTCGAGTACCGGGGGAAACCCTTGGCAGCAGCGTCGTCATCGTCGCGATCCTTCTTGGAGGTGTTGATTGGTGCCGGCGCTTCAGAGTCTTGGAGCTTGGTGGAAGATCCTCGGTGGGCGCTACGGTCGCGAGGCGTCTTCGTTTTTGTTGATCCGCCGTTGTCGGCATTTGTTTCTTCTGTTTTTCTCTATCGTTTCTTTTGGGCGTGACAGTGCTGCTTCCGCCCCAGCACCTATCACTGTATGGTTCGGTTGGTTGCTTTGTAATACAAAGCGGGGGGAAACCCTTTCTCGGAGGACAATTAGGAAAAAAACAAGTAGTTACGTTCTAAAACGAGCACAGCCAGTGACTAGCTACAAAGTCTAGTAGGACTAGAACATTACAAACATACTAACTACGAAGCCTAGAAGTAGAATTATGCCGCGCGCATGACAACTTTTATTAGGATCATTTCCTACAAGTTCTCATGGTTCTTCCTTGCCAACTTTCCATACACTGTTCGTGTACACGCTGTGGGTGCTTGTCGAAAGTAATTGTTGCGCGTGTACTAACTAGATTTCAGGTTTAGTTAGAGCGTACATTCATAAACTTGCGCGTTTTCATTTTTGAGATAGCTAACTACATGTGTCATGGGGTAAGCTTGTGCGTATTTCAATTATATACTTTCATATATAAAACTCATTGAATGCAGGAACACCTGGTCTTATATTAGTACTTTTATTATGTGACACATGATGTTTTTCTTTTCAATAAAGGGCACGGGAGCTGGCTGCGGATGTTCCTCCATGCGAAATGGTGTGAGCGTGTGCATCTACTGGCTTTTATGTGAGGTGCCTACGCCGGCCGGCGACTCAGCCAGAGCACGGGAGCTGGCTGCGGATGTTGCTCCATGCGAAATGGTAGTCCTATGACTCAAATAAAAGAAAAACCAAACAACGAAACAAATGCTACGTCTTCACTTCGTCGTCGTACTTCTTAATTGCAGTTATCTTCTTCGGACACACCGAATAAAAATTGCTTTGCGTCGGCAATATTTTAAGGGGTCAACCACTTCACAATCTTCTCGGTGACACCTCTTTTTGAGAGAAACATTTTCATTCCCTGCCACTCATATAATCTTCGGTGAAGTTCTTCGAACTTCAAAACAGAATATATCATTCTTCTCGGATCTCTATGGATTATTTTTCTCTGTGTGCACTAGCAAATAAATCAGTCCATGATTGTTTCTGTCAACAATCTTCAAAACACAAGGAGGCAGTACATTGCACCAATAGACTCATTGCTCAATTCATCTACTACCTCCTTTCCGGTTTATAGGATCCATCTCGATATTTTTGTTTTTCGGTTTAAAGGGTTTATGTCCATCTCCTCCTTAGATTCCAAGGCGATTTAAATGTTTACACATAAGGATTAAAAAGAAGTTCACCACCGCATGTAATGTTTCTGTTGGAAATATTAGCATTTTCCTGATTAGGCTAATCCACGAGTAAACAGGAAGCATGGCAAATAAGGTATACACTTCATACCAATACCTAAGCATACTAGCACGTACAGTACATAGAAACGGAATATCTATGAACATGGCATATAAGGCTAGCACGAGAACGAGTAAACGAAGGATGAACAAATCATACCCTCCGGTTGGCCAAGCCAACGCGGCGGAGGGAGCAGCAACCTCGGCGTCGTCCGTGGCCTTCTTCTTCTTGGCGGCGGTGACGGCGGCGTAGTCGACCATGGTGTTGATGCAGGGGAAATAGTCGAAGCAGAGGAGGACGAAAACGGGGACGGATCGGGAGCAGTCGCGCCGAGACGCTCCCCAAAAACCTTATTGCCGTTCTCCCGGGCAGGATCTCGAACGACAGGGTTCCGGAGGCACCTGCTCTCCCGACCAACCGTGCACGCGGTCATCGGGATGGAATTGTCGGAGGCAGCACACTGAGAGGAACATTAGATGACGGCTAGGGTTATACAAAGAGGGAGAGAGTGAACGGATTAGGTTACACTCCTCAGTCGGCGCCTCCTTATATAGGCCGTCAGGTAGATGGGCCTAGGCCAGGCCCACGATCGAGTCCACGAAGAGCCCACGGTCCAACGTCTTGGACAGTGGCACTTTCGTTTAGCGACTCGTTAATTAATCCGCAATTAATTAACCATTTCTGACCGGCAAAAATAAGGCTCGACTCATTCCCGCAACCCACGGCACGCGCGCGCGTCGTGACGAGGCGAGGTGAGGCGTGGCGAGGCGAGGCGGGCGGCGGAGGAGGAGGAGCGCGCGTGTACAACTCCTCTTCTCAAGCTCCCAATGGCAAGTGATAGAGCAACCCTTATAAAGGGTTCTCACTCTTACTACTGTAGTAGTATGGTACTAAACTTCCCACCACTTGCCGTACACTCACATGGGCCATAGAGATTAACCAGGGATTTTTGTCTTATATGGGCCTAAGCCCATCTATAATCCAACAATCCCCCACCAGATCTCGAGGCACATAAGTTTGTCAACTGTTCCAAACAATGTTTGATATACTAGAATTTTCAGTGGAGACTGCTAAGTTGAATTTCCACCTAGAGCAACAAGATTAGACTTATTCACAACTGAACAATGGACTATGCCTTGAATTGTCAGTTTAGCGTGTAGAAGTTTCGCCTATTGTCAGCTGATACGTGGCTGCCGAAGGCTAAACCCCACGGGTGGAGCTTATTAGTCATACTCCTTACCTTCTCATGAGCTTCTTAGAGATTACCCAATCTCATAGACCGTGACCAGCAGTCGGGCTCACATAGGTGTGTTCCTACAAAGAATGCTCAGTAGGTTATAACACTAGTACAAAACAGGGCTTTGGTCCAGGCCAGATCAGAGCATTAGTCCCGGTTCTGTTACGAACCGGGACTAATGGGTGCATTAGTCCCGGTTCGAGCGGCGCAGGCATCAGTCCCGGTTTGAACGGGACCTTTAGTCCCGGTTGGAAAGACCAACCGGGACTAAAGGGGCTTCGAACGGTGCCAGCCCCTTTAGTCCCGGTTGGTGTTACCAACCGGGACTAAAGGTCCAACCCCTTTAGTCCCGGTTGGAAAGTTTTTTTTTCCTGTTTTTACATTTGTTTTCTGTTTTTAGTTTCTGTTTTAAATTGCTTATATCTTTTAAGATATTTGATGTTTTTGTGTGATTCTTTTTGCATTAGATTCAAAATTTTGTCTAGTTTCTGTTTGTGCCATTAGTTTTCAAATTTGAATGGTTTAAATTTGAATTTGTTCAAATTTGCTTCAAACCCTAGATTGTGAATAACTTGAGTTTACAAAAAGTTTTTAATTTAATTCTTTTTGCTCCTAGTCACGTGTTAGATTATTGTCACAGTAAGATTTATTTGGTTATTTTTAGAATAATTTAAATTAGGATTTTAATTAAAACAATAATGTTTTGCTTATATATTTGTTTTAGTCATTTAATTGTTGTTTTTTATTATTTTTAGTTAGTTCTTTCTGTAGATTTTAACATGTTGTAGTATGGTGCATATTGAATGCACAAAAAGTGTGGAGTTGAAATAAGTTTAAAAAATGAAATGCATTTGTAACAGACGAGTTTTCGTCCGAAACCTTGATACTTCGAATGAGATGGTCCAGTTTGTACACGAAGTGCATCCAGTTTTTGCCGTAACCCTCTCAACTTTTTAGCACAAGCTATGTGGGTGAAATGATGATACCATGCCAAGTTTCAACCTTTTCAGAGTTCATTTGTAGTGTTTTTCAATTTCAGGGTCATTTAGCTCAAAAAAATCATTAAATGCATGAAAAATAGCAAATAAAGGTAGAAAGGGTTGAAATTTGAGGATGTGGCTTTGAATGGTGCATATTGAATGGACAAAAAGTGTGGAGTTGAAATAAGTTAAAAAAAATGAAATGCCTTTGTAACAGATGGGTTTTCGTCCGAAACCTTGATACTTCGAAGGAGATGGTTCAGTTTGTACACGAAGTGCATCCAGTTTTTACCGTAACCCTCTCAACTTTTTAGCACAAGCTATGTGGGTGAAATGATGATACCATGCCAAGTTTCAACCTTTTCAGAGTTCATTTGTAGTGCTTTTCCATTTCAGGGTCATTTAGCTCAAAAAAATCATTAAATGCATGAAAAATAGCAAATGAAGTTAGAAAGGGTTGACTCTGGCTTGGTTAACCTTAGTTGTGACTCTGGCTGGGACGGTGCTAGCAGATGTGTAGTCGACGGTATGATTGGATGGACACCAACCCGGACTAAAGGGGTTCTGGAATTTTCAAACTCTACCCCCCCCCCCCCCCCCCCGTGGACCGCCTTTTTTAATTTTGTAGAAAATAAACAAAAATGATAAAATCTTCAAAAAATAAAATCCTTTGAGATGTAGTTAGGTTTTAGTGTCTAGTTGGTATAGAATTTTTGAAATATGAATTTTGACCTTTTTTGCAAAAAAAAATGTAAAACGGCCATAACTTTTGCATACGACGTCGAAAAAAAAAAGTTTAATATATCAAAAAAAACTAGAGAAAAATTGGGACTCGATTTCACCCGGGTTTACCCGGTGAAGTTTTCTCAGATTCTCAAAATTCCAAAAGGAAAAAAAGTTATTTCAAATCAAAAAAAAAAAAAAAAATTTAAAAAATAATGTTAACAAAATAAATGATTTCATATTTGGATTCCTCACATTTTTATGATATTAATTATGTCATATTAAATGAATAAATGGCAAAAAAAATTAATAAAAATATATTATTACTTATTTTATTTTCATTGAAATTCAATATTATTAGTACTTATTTTGTTTATTTTAATAATTGTTTAGAATTCAAAAAATTAAATCATGTGACATCAAGACCTAAGGGTTAACAGGATTTATAGCTTAAGATTGTCAGGAAAACAACAAGTGCAGACTTGGAAATTAGGGGAGATAGAACCTGAAAGTTAAGCGTGCTGGGGCTGGAGTAGTGAGAGGATGGGTGACCGGCCGGGAAGTTAGACGATTTGGAATAAGTGCTGATTAGAGACTAGAGATTAAATTCCGAAGCAGTGAGGAGGGGTGATTAGAGATTAAATTGTGAAAATCAGAAAAAAAAAATTAAAAAAAAATAAAAAAATTGAAAAAAAAAATTTGAATTTTTTTTTCCTTTAGTCCCGGTTGGTGCCACCTTTAGTCCCGGTTGGTAACACCAACCGGGACTAAAGGTCCTCCAGCCCACGCACAGAGAGCGCCCACGTGGAGGGCCTTTGGTCCCGGTTCGTAAGCCAACCGGGACTAAAGGTCTTGGGCATTAGTCCCGACCCTTTAGTCCCGGTTCCAGAACCGGGACTAAAGGCCCTCTGGAACCGGGACTAAAGGGGGTTTTTTATCACAGTAAGAACGGATCCCACAAAGACAGTGGTGGCCTCCCTGAACGCCTTCTCCTGTTCAGGAGCAATCATTCCTGCGGGATCCACAACACCAACCCAGAACACGTTCATAGTTGTGAGCCACAAGGTGGTCCTCGTTTGCCAACGCTTAAAATGCGCTCTAGTAAAATTTTCCGGTTTCAGTGTAGCGGCGAAGCCATGAATCGAAAAGTGTCTAAGATAAGGTTTTCACATTGTTGGAAATATTGGCACTTTCCCGATTAGGCTAATCCACGAGTAAACAGCAAGCATGGCAAATACGGTATGCACTTCATTCCGATACCTAAGCATACTAGCACGTACAGTACATAGAAACGGAATACCTATGAACATGACATATACGGCTAGCACGAGAACGAGTAAACAAGGGATGAACAAATCATACCCTTCAATCGGCCAAGCCAACGCGACGGCGGCAGCAGCAGCCTCGGCGTCGTCCGTGGCCTTCTTCTTGGTGGCGGCGACGACGGCGGCGGCGGCGACCATGGTGTCGATGCAGGGGAAGTAGTCGAAGCAGAGGAGGACGAAGACGGGGACGAATCGGGAGCAGTCACGCCGAGACGCTCCCTAAAAACCTTGTTGCCGTTCTCTCGGGCAGGATCTCGAATGACAAGGTTTCGGAGGCACCTTCTCTCCTGACCAACCGTGCACGCGGTCGTCGGGATGGGATCGCCGGAGGCAGCACACTGAGAGGAACAATAAATGACGACTAGGGTTGTACAGAGAGGGAGAGAGTGAACGGATTAGG
This sequence comes from Elymus sibiricus, assembly GCA_039707655.1. Lineage (NCBI taxonomy): Eukaryota > Viridiplantae > Streptophyta > Magnoliopsida > Poales > Poaceae > Elymus > Elymus sibiricus. The sequence goes on from CM077667.1 coordinate 64,368,998, forward strand.
TTACACTCCAGAGTGAGTGCCTCCTTATATAGGCCGTCAGGTAGATAGGCCTGAGCCAGACCCACGACCGAGTCCATGAAGAGCCCACAGTCCATAGGCACTTTCGTTTAGCGACTCATTAATTAATCCGCAATTAATTAATCATTTCTGACCGGCAAAAATAAGGCTCGGCTCGGATCATTCGCGCAACCCGCGGCGCGCGCGCGCGTCGTGACGAGGCGTGGCGAGGCGGGCGGTGGCGGAGGAGGAGCACGCGTGTACAACTCTTCTTCCCAAGCTCCCAATGGCAAGTGATAGAGCAAACCTTATAAAGGGGTCTCACTCTTACTACTGTAGCAGTATGGTACTAAACTTCCCACCACTTGCCGTACACTCACATGGTCCATAGAGATTAACCAGGGATTATTATCTTATATGGGCCTAAGCCCATCTATAATCCAACAGTTTCTACTCATCTAGTGTCCATGCATGCAATGCAATTAATCTAACTTGGCAAATTTTAACATGTTCCTTCTTACCCCCTCATTTTACATGTGAGGTAAGAAGGTAAGAGTTAATCAGACCACCAATTAATGAGATCAATGGCTCAAATATTTTATATACTCTTACCTCTCATGTGAAAAGAGGGGGTAAGAGGGAGCATGTTAGAACTACTAACTTAATGCATCAATTTAATTTGGATAGTTTTATGAAGTACGAGCCACATTTCTCCAATCACCATGTTCCTTGGTTGACGAGATTTCAGATTCGATCCCTATAAACCAAAATTGAGTGAGCATAAACTAACCGCCATGAGAAGAGGTCTATAGCACCATATGGACAAATGTTGGTAGCGAAAATACATAGTTCTTGCATAAAATTTATTTTAAGTGCACTACTCAAACATTAGCTTTTTAGTTTTCATTGTGGGTCCACGTATGCTCCACAAGATTACAGAGTAGTTGCGTGTGCACCTGATGATCTCGAAGATTCTAATGCATCTGTAAAAAGTTCATAAGCTGATTTGCATCTTAATCTTCCAGGGTTTGAACTTGTTCTTTAGGCGCTTCAAAATCATTGGTTTGGGCAACACCATCACCCCCATCCTCGAGAATCATATTGTGTAAAATAACAAGACATGTCATCAACTGCCACAAAGTTTCTTATTCCCACACCATTGCAGATTCACGAATAATTCTCCGACGAGGTTGAAGCACTCCGAATGCCCTCTCCACATTCTTCCTAGCTGCTTCCTGCATTATTGCAAAGTGGCTTTCTTTGTTTCCATGTGGTTCAGATATGGTCTTCACAAACGCCGTCCACTGAGGATAGATGCCATCGACAAGATAGTATTCCATGTTGTAGTCACAGTCGTTGATAGTGTAGTTGCACGGTAGCTATTCCCCATTACAAAGCCTCCTGAACACAGTAGATCATTGAAGCACTTTGATGTCGTTGTCAGAACCCGACATTCCAAAGAAAGCATGCCAAATCCATGTGTCATGTGATGCCACTGCTTTCAGTATCAATGTGGTCTCTTTGGTGTGATCTTGATATATTCCCCGCAAACTTGTGGGGCAGTTCTTCCATTGCCAATGCATGTAATCAATTGATTTGAGCATTCCTGAAAACCCTCTAACTTCTCCAATAGCCAACAACTTTTCTGAGTCATGCACATTTGATTCTCTCGGTACTCTCCTCCAAACACCTGCACCACGGCGCAGACAAACTTGACAATAGTCTTTAGCCATGTGCTCTTCCCCATCCGGACCATCTCACGAAAGACATCGGTGGCAGTACCAAGTGCAAGCATCCTTAGAGCAGCCGTGCATTTCTGCTTAGCAGAGAAAGATAGTTAGCCGCAACAATCCCTTGTGAGTTTGAAGTAGTCATCGTGTGCCTCCACTCCCTCCACATTGCACATAAACAATGGTTTCCGCATGCAAAAATGGGGACGATATCATGGATCATATAAAAAAGTTGGGTCTGGTGCAAAGTAGTCTTTGTGCGGTAGCCATGCTCCGGAGACCCTATCCCGATTGATCACTCTTCTCCCTTTGACCGGACCCTTGAAGTTGAGAATATGCTCCACCTGCCAGTCCATTTTCTCTTTCATGCTCATGAGCATGAGCATGCCCACTTCTTCGTCCGAATCCGACAAATCAAAAAACTGATCTTGAATCATTTTATCAAGCTCTGTCGGTTCATACTCCTCGTCCGACGAAGCATCATAATTCATCGTTTTACTACCAAAAAAATCACAAAAACAGGATCGAAGAATGTGTTGAACAAATAGAGCGCAAGGGGTAGGCCGAGGTTCCCAGACATACCGTGGTGGCGTCCGAGCCAGCGACGATGCCCATGGCGGCGAGCATAGGAGAGAGCACCAATGTGCCAGTCATGGTGGCACTGAGGCTCGGAACAGCTGCGGAGCAAGGGTGGCGGCGAAGCTGCGAGACACCCCGCGTAGAGGAGGAAGAAGAGAGAAAAAAACAAATGAATCCGATAGGTCGGGGTGGATTTGATGCAATTTGTGGCGGGGTAGGCATTTCGGGTCCGATGTGACGGACAGGCCCGGTGCATCCCTGCAGCCCGGTCAGCCCGGCCATTTGAGGTGCCCGTCTGGATGAGTTTTTTTTATCGAACAGTGACCGTGTCGTCTACCCGAGCGGTTAGACGGGTTTGGGATGCCCGGGTGTATATGCTCTTAGGCCTTGTACAATGATAGATGCTTAGGAAGGTGCTGAATTTTTTTTTGAAAGCACGAGTGTCTATTTTCATAAGAAAGGTGTCTAATTAAGCGTCCTCGCCTTCGTCTAGGGTACTTTCCGAGTCGTCGTCGCCTCGCCTCGTCTCGCATGGATCCGTTCCACGTTGGGGTACTCTTTTTCCGTTTCTTTCTTTTTTATTTTTTATTTCTTTTTCCAGTTTCTTTCTTTTTCGTTTTTTATTCTTTTCTTATGTTTTCTGTTATTTATTTCATTTTCTATTTATTTGTAATTCCATTTTCTTCTCTTTCTTGTTCTTCAAAATTTCAAAAAAAAATTCAAAATTTCAACAAATGTTTAGAAGCGCAAAAAATGTCCATATTATTTTTTATTCACAAATTCAAAAAATATTTGCACATTAAAAGAAGATGTTCGCCTTTCAGAAAGTATTCATATTTTTTTGAAAGTTCGAACAAAGTGTTGAAAACACGAACATTTTTTAAATCCGTCAACATTTTTTGAAACATGAATATTTCTCTTAAATTGTGAACATATTTAAGAAATGATTGTTTTTCGAAATTCCTAGACAATTTTTGAAACACAAACATTTCTATGAAAATCGTGAACAAATTTTAAGAATGAGACTATTTTTTTAAACACAAATGTTTTATGAAAATCATGAACAAATTTTGAAAAGAAGAACAGTTTTTGAAACACAAATTTTTTCATGATATCATGATTTTTTGGTTGAAACCTAAATCTTTTTCTTAAATCCCTGAATTATTTTCACAACACGGACATTTTTGAAAAATCCTCCAGCTTTTTGAATACGAGAACAATTTTTAATACACGATTTCTTTTTGAAAATACGAACACATTTTGAAAGCAAGAATTTTTTTTACAATTCTGAATTATTTTTTGAAGCACGGACATTTAAATAGAATTGTGAACAAAACTTTGAACACGAGAACATTTTTTGAAATTCTGACCAAAAAATTAAAAATGTAAAACAAAATAAATAGGAAAAGAAAAAAATAGAAAAAAGGAAAGAAAAAAAACAAAAACGTAAACAAGAACATTTCTATTAAAAAAATGAGATTTGTTTTGAAATGCCTGGACGATTTTTGAAACAAAAACATTTTTATGAAAATCGTGAACAAATGTTGAGAATGAGACTATTTTTTAAAACACAAACATTTTATGAAAATCGGGAACAAATTTTGAAAAGGAGAATAATTTTTGAAACACAAATATTTTTATGAAATCATGATTCTGTTGTTGAAAATAAGAATATTTTCTTAAATCCGTGATTTTTTCTCAAAGCACGGACATTTTTGAAAAATCATGCAGCTTTTTGAACACGAGATTTTTTTTGAAAATATGAACACATTTTGAAAACAAGAACATCTTTTACAATTCCTGATTATTTTTTGAAGCCCGAACATTTAAATAGAAATTGTGAGCGCAATTTTGAACACGAGATTTTTTTTTAATTTAGAACAAAAATTTGATAATATCAAATAGGAAAAGGATAAAGAAAAAAAAGAAAGGAAAAAATGATAACGAAGACAAGATAATTTTTTGGAAAACAAGAATATTTTTGGAAAAATAAGAACATTTTTTGAAAATCCGGAATATTTATCGAATTGATGAACAATTTTTGAAAAACGACCATTTTTTGAAATGTAGAACATTTTTTTAAAGGAAGAACATTTTTCAAAAATTAAGAACAGTTTTCGAACATGAGGTTAGTTTAAAAAAGCTAAAATAACCTCAAAATAGAAAAATGAAAAAATAAGGAAAAAGAAAGAAAAAAGGAAATAAATAAAAGGAAAAAGAACGAAAAAAATAAACAAAAATAAAAAAGAACAAGAAAACATAAAAATCGGTAAAAGAAACAAAAAACCGATTCAGGGAACCTTCTAGAATGTTCCCAAAACCTCATCGCAAAACTGGGCCGGCCTGTGCACACCGGTTCAGGGAAAGGTTCCTAAAACTTGCTGCGTCGACATGGGGGAGTAGTGGGCCGGCCCAATTCTAGCTCTCGGTGGGGACCGCCTGTGCGAACGCCCGACACTTTGACGCAACGAGCGTCGAATAGGATATTCCCTGTTCCACAAGTGCAAGACGATTATTTTGGCCCCCGGGGAACGACTTGGTTTGGGCTGGGCTTTCCCCGTGGCGGTTCAAACAAAATCAAACAATGCCTCACATGGACCAATATCAGCCTCTTTGATTCTCAAGATTTTCGAAACACATGATTAGGTTTGTCTTGTCCTCTTAATACTATATAGAAGTATAAGACTAGAAAAGTTTGGACGAAAATGTGTTTGATAGCACATGAATTGCACCATTATGTTTGGGAGGATGGGATTTTTTTTTCCAAAATAAAGTGCACACAAATAAGTTACTATACTAAAGTGGCAAGCATTTGCTTTTTCTCCCTTTTTTGACTTTTTTTCGAAAGTTTACTATTCAATTACGTGGACAACATGCACAGTGCTTTGCTTTTTCTCTTTTTTTTGACTTTTTTTGGAAGTTTACTATTCAATTACGTGGACAACATGAACAGTGCTGGTGATTAGCATTCGTGTATGAACAGTACTACGTGAACAACAATTAACGCGTGAACAGTGCTTTCGCGTGAACAGTACCCTCTGTTTGAACAGTGCCCCGTAGAAGAAAAAAACACGCCGTTATAAAAAGTTGGAATTTTTTCTACACATCATTTCTCTCCCCCTCTGCGACGCCCCCGGTTTAACCGTGCACTAACCATACACGCATTTATGCACGATCAAGACCAGAGACTCGCTGGAAGGAATCACAACACAACACTAAACACAAATTAAAATAATTCAAGCTTCATATTACAGCCAGGGGCCTCGAGGGCTCGAATATAACAACTTGAGTACAAAGTCAGCGGAAGCAACATCATCTGAGTACAGACATAAAAGGTACACAAGTTTTGCCTTAAGAAGGCTGAGCATAACAACGACAAACTAGATCGAAAAGGCGCAGGCCTCCTGCCTGGGAACCTCCGAACTACTCCTGGACGTCAGAGAAGTCTACGTCGTAGTAGGCTACATCCTGGTAGTAGTGGCCTCCGTCGGGGTAGTAGTAGTCGTCGGCGGGGTAAGCTGGATCCTGGGTCTCCTGGGCTCCGTCATCTGATCGCGGCATCGTATCAAAGGGGAAAAGGGGGAGCAAAGCAACGGTGAGTACTCATCCAAAGTACTCGCAAGACTGGCATCAGAACTATGCTAGATATGCACCAGTATCAAAGGAATGGGGCTATATCCTTGGACTAAACTGCAGAAATGCCAGAAGAGGGAAGAAGGCCTAGTCCTATCGAAGACTAGCATCTTCAGCGTCTTGCAGCAGGAGACGAGAGTTGAGCAGCATATTTTAATTAATAGGGGATAATACAACAAGGCCTAGAGATTCTTCCTCGACTCCCTGCGAGAAAGCAATCCCGGAGCCAAATATTCAAGTAACAACCATAAGTATCCAGTTCTAGTTATCATAGACCAGGATAATTTCTGAGCGTCCGTTACCGTGGACACGGCTAATCGATTAGATTGACTTCCCTGCAGGGGTGCACAAACTTACCCAACACGCTCGATAAACTCTGGCCGGATACAATTTTCGGGTCATACCCGGCCTCGGCCGATCGACACGACGTAGTCCTACCTAGGCTCAACAGAGAGGCCAGCACGCCGGTCTACATCCTAATAGCTCGGGGTCTTGGGCCATCGCCCTCGCCATCCTGCACGTTACGCCCTCGGCCGGTGTCAGTCCTAGCATGCCTTAATGCAAGCGCCATGCTGTCGCGGGCCACCCGAGCGCGAGTCGCTCAATGTGACATCTGAAGAGCTTTCGGAAGAATGTACGCCGTAGAGTGCCCACTTTTGTTCCCGCGTGGTGGTCAGTGCGAAAGAGGCCAGAGGCCTTCTCAGATCACATATCCAAACCCGTTAGTGACTTTATAGTTTGCGGTGACGATCGGTCCCTCCATCCCGTCGCCCCGTCTCGAGAACTTGCGGCAAGGACATCACTGTCCAGCCACGCCTCGTCTATATCCCTTCGGGTGCCTTACCGGCGCACCCCACCACATCTCACACACATGGATACCCTTGGGGCCGACCCATCTCAAGACTGTCGGGAACTCAGGTCCACCTCAACAGAGTGGTACCGCCTGTCCCTTCAGTCCCGTTTTTCACATGTAATTCAGTGTCAAGTCAAGTGGCTGTGTGCCAGTGCCCCAAGTGAATATCCGAGGAATCACTCTCGAAGTATCACACTCAGGGTATGTGAGGTGATGTGTCGGTAACGGCTTGTCAGTCATGCTGACTGAGTCTTCTGTCTTCAAGTCCTCGATGACGACGGTGATGAAAGCAGGGGCAACGACAATAGTAAAAATGGGGGCCACAGGGGGACACTATCCATACCTATACTACAACATTATATGAAAGCAGGTATGAAAGTAGTACTCAAAAACAGGCTATGCATCAGAATAGGTGCTGTTAAATACAGTAGCAAAATCTAATGCAAGCATGAGGAAGAAAGAATAGGTGATATCAGAATGATCAAGGGGGTTTTGCTTGCCTTGTTGCTCTGCTGCAAAAGACTGGTCGTCAGGGGCGTAGTCGTACTCGGCAGCAGCGTCAGTCTCGGAGGCTACCGGAGAGAAAATGGGGAAGAAACAATAAATACAAGCAAACAGATGCAACACGATGCATGACATGGCAACACGCAGTGCTAGGGGTAGTCTAACGCAGTACTACACGTATCAGACGGAACGGGAGAATATCTGACGATATTTCCCGGGTCTTTGGATTTATCGGACAGACGATCCGGAGGGGAAAAGTTCCATGTTTGCTATGCTGGGAGCATGTGACAGACGAACGGATAGCGTATTCGGATTCGTGGGATTTTTCTGATCAACTTTCATGTATAAAACTTTTTCATCCAAGCTACGGATTATTTGATATTAATTTTTAAAGTTTTAATAATATTCTGGAATTTCTTTTAATTATTAATCCTAATTATCCAAAACAGTGTTCTGCGATATCAGCATGACGTCATCATTGCGTCAGCGGTCAAACCCAACTGACCAGGGTCAAACCTGACAGGTGGGGCCCTCCTGTCATAGACTAGACTAATTTAACAGTAGATCAAATTAACTAATTAACCTAATTAGTTTCTGGGACCCACTGTCAGTGACTGATTAGCTAACTAATTAACTAACTGATTAATTAACGTTTTAATTAGCAGTTTTATTTATTTTAAAAATGAATTAAACTGGTGGGGCCCGCGTGTCAGTGTCACGGGGCAGCCACGCCAGCGTTGACTGACCAATGGGCCCAGTGGGACCCAGTGGCAGTGGCACAAAAGGCGGGGCTCACGGCGCCACGTCGGACTCCGAGTCAGCGCCGGCACCGGAGCACGCCGGCGACCTCGCCCGCGACGGCAGAACTCCGGCGAGCCCGGGTTTCGTCTACGGTGCATCTTTTTGGGCGTTCTTGGGCTCTATCGAACGAGTGAAGGACGCCGCGTCGATCTAGCCTATCGGCGCTGGCTACGATGGTCGGAGTGGAGCTCGACGTCGACGACGGCGGCGGTGAGCTACGGGCGGAATCGGGCACGCGGCTACGGTGTGATTTAGCGCGCGCTTTCGATCGCGTTCGGGCGAGAGGAAAGCGCCGCATCGAATGGAGCTGACGCGCGGCCTCGGGGACGACCGGAAGTGGCCGGACGGCGAGGTCCCGCAGCGGACAGAGTGCGGCGAGGCGACGAGCTAGCCGCGGAGCAGCAGCGCAAATGCGGAGGGGAAGGAGAGAGGGAGAGGCTCACGTTGTGGCTCACGGTGGCCGTCGTTAGGCTTAGTAGCAGCAGGCAAGTCGCCAGAGTCGGAGGCGTTCTCGGTGGCCGGAGACGCGGTCGAGGGCGGAACGGCGTCAGCGGGGCTCCCCGACTCCACTGAGCGATCGGGGAGGAAGCGGAGGTCGTCGGCGGAGCCCGCGGATAGCTCGGGAGGACGGATTGGCGCCGGTGGCCGCGGTTCGATGACGGGCACGGCGGCGACAACGTCCGGTGAGGAGAGGAGGAGCGAGCGCGTGTGCGCGAGAGAGAGGGAAGAGAGTGGTGGATCTGAGGGGGGTCTAGGGTTTCAGGGGGCGAGAGAGAGCGAGGAGGGGTTCTGTCTTATCCTCGCGGGGTCGCTCGATGGCCGGGCGCGAGTGTCGGCGCCATGGCGCTGCCGCGGCCTTCTCCTGTCGCGCCGGAGGTAGGGGAAAAGGCTGGCTGGATTGGGCTAGGCCAGCCTGTAGCAATTGGGCTACGGTGCCCAGTAGCCTTTTTCTTTTTTTCCATTTCTTTTCTGTTCTGTTTTCTTTTTAGTTGCTGTTTTCCAAAATGTACAGCCCCAAATCAAGTTTTATAAAACATGTGACTTAGCCCAATAATTACAGTGAAATATCTAGCACTGTCAGAAATTGGTTTGGTAAATAAATGATTTCACTAGAATTTTATTTAACTGAATAAGCATTAAATGGTGCTGTTTGGTTACTGTTTCAGACTGTTAGATTCACTTAACTAATCCCATAAATGTTGATTATAATTTTAGAATTGCCTCTGGATTATTTTTTATTTAATGAACATTTTTCCATCAGTGTTTGAGCAACTTAATATTTCACATGCATTTGAATTTCAATTTGAATTTGGAAGTGGAATGAGATATGATGCAAATGATGATCAAGCATAGTTAACCATGATGACTTGGCATTATCATGTGAGATTACTCTAGCTAACCACCGGGGGTGTTACACCCTCCTTTGCCCTCGCGTCCTTATATAGAGGATTATGATTTAGTTTTTTTTACTTTTACATATTATTCCTCTCCGCCGACATACCGATGCAGAGCCGTCACGATCGTCTCTCGACCCGTCCTTTTCGCGTGAACAGTACCCTCTGTTTGAACAGTGCTCCGTAGAAAAAAAAACACATGTTATAAAAAGCTGGATTTTTTTCTACACATCATTTCTCTCCCCTACTTCGCCCTCGCGTCCTTATATAGAGGATTATGATTTAGTTTTTTTTTCTTTTACACATTATTCCTCTCCGCCGGCATACCGATGCAGAGCCGTCACGATCGTCTCTCAACCCTTTTCGATGATGTTGCTGTCGAGACACAACAGTAAACCGGTACAATATATTTGCAAAAATGGTAACCCGTGGGAAAAATAAATTCTTGATCGATTAATGTCCATCTTTACACCATGGTATCAATGAATAGTGCGCCAATAATAACCCAAACAAAAATCGGATCAATACACGAATAAACCCAGAATTGCTAACCGCAACAATAGCCCAAATAAACTGAAACAACAAACTCGGATAACCCGAACAATAAAACTAGTGCTTCAAAACAACCCCTGAATAAACCGAAAACATTAACCCACCCGAACCATAGACCGAAACAGTAACCGAATTGTAATCCAGAGCCACACACCCGAATAAACTATGACAAAAAAACAATCAATCAACATTATGCATTCAAGTGAACAGTAATTCGGAAGAAATGCCAGGAAAAAAACCTAAAAAAATAAGAATCCTTCTCCCTCGGTGCATTCACCTATGCAAGGAGAATAACCGATGTTGTTGTCGTCGTCTACCTCACCTTCTCCTTCCCCATGGCCAACCAAATCGAGGCTTCAACCATAATGCGGTTACTGAAGCCCGCTTTAACCACAATGCGATTACTGAAGTCACCTCTACGACGCGCCCCATCATGGCAGTCTATAAGCAGCCAACGAGAAGAGGCAACATGAAAATAAAAACGGTCACTCGACCAACCTATTCACTCCACTCCTTATTATATTCTTTGACCGATTAAAAAAAAGAGAAAAATACAACACAATGGATCATCCGTAGAAGGTAGTCATGCTCAAAAAACTATTGTAGAACAAGTTAATGAGCCGCCAAAACTTCCCGAAGTATGAATATACACCTTATCCTATATCACAGTGTCGAAAGCGCATTGGGTTGAACGTCCGATTAACAGATTAGCCATTCACATAAAGTGTGTTAAAATACGCTCTTCACCAATTACTATCAATTTTTACACCGCGTCAAATTTAGGGTTTAAATTACTTACATAACTATAAATTTGAATTTTACAGGATAAAACCATGTTTCAAAGATAATGAAAGAGTGCCGACTAGGAACTATATATGAAATGTAGGTGAAAAAGATGCATAAACTGGACAAGAAATATTTCCCTACTATAGGATCTACACATCTTATATAGATGATTATGGTTTAGTTTTTTTTTTACTTTTACGCATTATTCCTCTCCGCCGGCATACCGATGCAGAGCCGTCACGATCGTCTGTCGACCCTTTTCGATGATGTTGCTGTCGAGACACAATAGTATACCGGTACAATATATTTGCAAAAACAGTAACCCGTAGGAAAAATAAATTCTTGATCGATTGATGTCCATCTTTACACCACGGTATCAATGAATAGTGCACCAATAATAACCCGAACAAAAATCGGATCAATACCCGAATAAACCCAGAATTGCTAACCGCAACAATAGCCCAAATAAACTGAAACAACAAACTCGAATAACCCGAACAATAAAACCAGTGCTTCGAAACAACCCCTGAATAAACCGAAAACATTAACCCACCCGAACCATAGACCGAAACAGTAACCGAATTGTAATCCAGAGCCACACACCCGAATAAACCATGACAAAAAACAATCAATCAACATTATGCATTCAAGTGAACAGTAATTCAGAAGAAATGCCAGGAAAAAACCCTAAAAAAATAAGACTCCTTCTCCCTCGGTGCATTCACCTATGCAAGGAGAATAACCGATGTTATTGTCGTCGTCTACCTCACCTTCTCCTTCCCCATGACCAACCAAATCGATGCTTCAACCATAATGCGGTTACTGAAGCCCGCTTTAACCACAATGCGATTACTGAAGTCACTTCTACGACGCGCCCCATCACTGCAGTCTATAAGGAGCCAACGAGAAGAGGCAACATGAAAATAAAAACGGTCACTCGACCAACCTCTTCACTCCACTCCTTATTATATTCTTTGACCAATTAAAAAAAAGAGAAAAATACAACACAATGGATCATCCGTAGAAGGTAGTCATGCTAAAAAAACTATTGTAGAACAAGTTAATGAGCCGCCAAAACTTCCCGAAGTATGAATATACACCTTATCCTATATCACAGTGTCGAAAGCGCATTAGGTTGAACGTCCTATTAACAGATTAGCCATTCACATAAAGTGCGTTAAAATACGCTCTTCATCAATTACTATCAATTTTTACACCGCGTCAAATTTAGGGTTTAAATTACTTACAAAACTATAAATTTAAATTTTACAGAATAAAACCATGTTTCAGAGAAAATGAAAGAGTGCCGACTAGGAACTAGATATGCAATGTAGGTAAAAAAGATGCATAAACTGGACAAGAAATATTTCCCTACTATAGGGTCTACACATGGGCAACACTCATTCATTCTCACTGTTGATCAAATAGGTCATATGAGAATGAATCAAATACAAATTACTATCATGCCCTTTACATTTTTTACTTCCGAAAGGGGAAAATATATGCTTACGAAAAATATTAATAGGCCAGCGAGTTTACTTAATTCGTTAAATCATTTACTGTTTGTGTCGTGCTCACACAGCTCACAGGGTAAAGATAGAATTCGTGTTCTCCTTTTTATTTTATTTTCTCATGAAATACATGTTGTTTTCTTGCTTATTACGATAAAATACAGACGAAATCGATCACGGACGCGGCGTGCGCCGCGCTACTTCGGTGCTAGTGATAAAGAAATTACCAAGGGTTCAAATATTGAGAGTCAAACGTCTAATGTAGGAAAATCTACTAAGGATCTAAATCCTTAAAAAAAAGAAACAATGGAATTCTTTCAAATCAAAGGAGGGCAGAAGGAAAGCGCTGCATTGCACCTTTCTTGCTTATCCAGTTCTAGCTTATATCGTTCGGCTTATGGTCATTTAGTAGCAGAAGTTAAGTCTCTAATGATCGATAGAATGTTTATGTTTTAGGAAGTGCACATGACTCAGAATAGTGTTACAGATTGCCTGTCAAGGTATAGTCGTTATGAACAAGCTACGGCCGTGTGGCTCGACAGAGGATCCGGTGCATAGAGGATCTCTTGCCTAAGATTGTAATGCTACCATTTTGGAATAAGCTAGTACAGTACCATTGATCTCGCAAAGAAAAAAGAATGTGCCGCTTGTTTTCGAGCGCAATGCAATCATACTGTGGCTTTGCCATAGGGAAGCACCGGAATGGGATGGGACGAAGAAATCCCGTTGACCGATGGCAAATGAAAGGAGACCGAAAGGTAGCAGGGCCCACGCGCTGACGCTGGTTCTCCCACATCGCACGCCACGAGACACGGACGGACGTACGACCCGCCCGTTGGAAAACCATCGCTCCGCCCAGCGGAAGGAAGCAAGCGGCCTTCTTTCTGTCTGTGTCTGGTAGCACGATGCAGCCTTTTCTTCTGTTATTATTATCCTTGTATGTACTATACGTTGATGCGTTTTTATGATTTGCTTGAGGGCAAGAAACTAGTTTTTGCAAGGGAAAATCCAATAAGAAGATCAGAGTATGTACTACCAGTATCAGTTTGTCTATTTTCTCTGACGAAAAAAGAGATATATGACTAGCAAGTAAAAGAAAAAAGAAAAAGAGAGCACCCTGCTGAAATGGCCTCCCGCCCCCCGCCCCCCGCCCCGCTCGCTTCCCTAGGTCCCGAGGCGAACTCTTTATTTTAGTATTTTCCCGCCGCTCCCCTCCTCCTCCACCTCCTCGTCTCGACCACTCCGCAGTGTGCCTTCACCACAGCCCACAGCCGCCGCCGCCGCCGCCGCAGCCTCGTCCTCCTCCTCCTCCTCCTCCTTTCATCGGAACGCCAGCCCACCCCGCCGCTCCTCTCCTCTCCTCCACGCCGCAGCTGCAGGTGACCTCGCCGCCTCCCTTCCCCCAATCCGCGCTCTTTATTCTTGGGAACGGAGCCTTGGGATCGTCCACCCCTCCCTCGGATCTTGATCTTTTCTGGCTAATCTAGATGTGATTTCCTTTTTATCTGCGCCCCCAGATGTGATTTGAGATGATATATGTGTGTGGAGTCGATCTTATAGCAGGGTTTTCTCCTTGCCAAAAACTAAACCCCAACTACGTCTAAGATGTTTTTTGCAATACATGTGCTGTTTTGGAGGCTTGATTATTGATTTATTTATTTATTGTCTTCTGCATCTACAAAAACCCATTAGAGAAAGAAAGATGCATTTTTTTGTGAGGGGAGAAAAAGAAAGCTGTATTTTTTTTAGGGGAGAAAAAGAAAGAAGTATGCTCTTCGTGTCGGAATCAAGGGTTATGTGTATCAAGAGATTTGTGTCAACATGTCTTGCCACCGTGCGGCGCATCTAATATGTAGGGGATTTACCTTTTTCTAGATAGTTTGACCTCCTTTCAGTACAAATATGTTAAGAGTATTTATGCATATATGCCTGTGGGACAAGTTATCGGAGAGCATGTCTCCAGTATCAGTCACGCCGTTTCCCTCAAGTCTTCAAGGTTTAGTAGGTTATTTCTGTTGTCGCTGTGAATTTGGGAAGCATATACTTTGTTACCCACCAACAAACTTATGTTTTTAGCATAGTAAAAGACACTTATGTGTGTACAGATTCATGGCGTTCTTCACATAGTTCTTGCTGCTTACCTATTAATATATGTTATGATAAAATTAAGTGTGTCCAGTGATAGCATATTAGTAAATAACAGTCTTTTTACTCTTAAATGGATATGTTGGTCAGGCCAGTTGTTGTTTCACACTAGTTTCTTAAACTTCCAATTAGTCACTCAACATATGCATGAGTGTCTTCATATTTTATTGTTCTCCATGGTGGTGGAAGCTGAGATTGGGAATGGTGCACACGCGTTGTTCTTGAAAAACTGGTAGCTGCAGGGACAGTGTATTGCTGATCTTGCACCCCATCTCTTTGCTGCAGTGCCCACTTGATGTTGATACCCTCTGTTATCCTAGTGAATCCTAGCATGACCATGAAGACATTATTTTCTGAATCAGCTTATATTGGTGTTTTTCTGGCAGTTTTGTGAGCTGATTGCTGTACAAATGGCAACCTGAGGAAAAAGATGAGGAGGTTGATGTGACCAAGGATCTTGTTGCCAACTAGGTCGGAGGAATTGATATGTTTGGTGTATTTATGCTTCCTTCATTCCTCTACATCCTTTTGTTATAGCTGGTACTTCACTTGCAGCTAAAGCTACGTTGTATTTCTGTGCAGATTTGATCTTCATAGTCATTGGTCATCAAACGCCAGTTTGAAGAAAGGAAGAAAGACCTTCTGACCTCTTAAAAGGTCAGGGATGCCTCCAGTAAGCATCCTCTGCTAGTCTCCCTCTTTTTTGCAGTTGCTTTCTTTGTACAATCCTGAGCTGAGCATCATTTGTTTCTGAGTATTTTTATTTCATGTTTATTTGTAAAAAAACAGATTGCATCTGAGAAGCGGGTTATAGACAGGTTATATGGTCGCGTCCGTGGATCTGTTGTTACCATTGAATGACATATAGGCGATGCACTTGTTGGATTTGGTACTGGTTTCATCATGGTTTCGGATGAGGATCAAGTGCTTGTATCTGCTCATGAGTCTATAATCAAGGATGGGGAGAAACTGAGAGTTCGATACTATAACGATGAGCTGCATGAGCCACTATATTTCTGACAAACAAACCATCCAAGCATGTTATTTTAAAATTGAGCCCTCTTCCTCGTCCTCATCGCCATCATGTCAACTTTAGTGAAAAAATGGTTAGAAGACAGAATATTTTCACAATTGCAGCGGTGGAAGTGTTAGGGGATCGCGGTTTAATGACTGGCACAATAAGGTACATATTAGTCTTGCATCTGAATATAATACCAATCTTCTTAGGATATAGTTCTTGCTAACATGTTTCTTGTGACAGCAACCGAAGCTGTGAAGCGGTCGCAAGATCAAACACAGCTACTGTGAACGGGAGCAAGAATTTGTTTGCAATAAGTTGCCCTGTGGCAGGACCGAAAACCAGAGGACAATCGAATGGAGAGGATTTGCAGTTAGTCGGCGCTGCAGTATTCGACATGAACGGCCTTGTAATTGGCTCGGTTGACCACGTTGACCTGCACTCCTTTGATATAAAATATGTAATGAAGACAAGTTCATTTTTGAATGATTTGGAACGCTTGCTAAAGGATAAGGACGATAAGGTAACTTGTTCTTCTGAAAATCTGTTCATTTAGATAAAACAGAGTTGATCTTTCGCTTATAGTACATGTTTGCAGATTGTTCTTTCAAGGGGTCAACAAGACTTCAACAAAGGAGCTGGAGCCAGAAAGCAAGGAGGCAGTACTGCAGGGTCAAGTAGGAAAAGGTTGGTGCATATAGTTTTGGTGCACATATCTGTATTGCATCGTGAATCACGCTTATGACCTTGTTGTTCTGTTATTTTCAGGCGTCGTGATGATCCACCTGGAGGTGGCACCAGGACGAGAGAAGAAAATTTGAGGTCACACAAGTATCCAGTCCAAGGTGACATGGTTGTTGGAAGAAAAGAAGCACTGCGGCGGGAACTTGTTAAGCATGTCACCAGAGATTCACACG
Source organism: Elymus sibiricus (assembly GCA_039707655.1). NCBI lineage: Eukaryota > Viridiplantae > Streptophyta > Magnoliopsida > Poales > Poaceae > Elymus > Elymus sibiricus. The sequence goes on from CM077667.1 coordinate 64,385,418, forward strand.
ATGGATGGTCGGGCTCCCTATCTTCACCAGGTATCGTTGTTTGTTTCCTGTTTCGTTGATTCTTGGATGAAGCATTGTCGTCATTCTTGTGGCTGCTGGTGAATATAGAACAAAAACTTGCACTCCATATATTTTTCTAGGATATGAAATTTCGAACCGTTTGACCTTTTAGTTACGCTAGTGCTCACTGCTCTTTATTTCACCTATTTAATCTGTGTTGTGTGTACCACTTAACTTAGTTCAAACCAGCGACCTTTTCCTGTGGTAAATCTCAAATAACAAAATTATTACTAGAGATAACCTTATCAAATGACAGAGATTGATGGATGTCTCTTGCATCTTCTACTCGCAACCTGAGTCTGTGGCTTATGTGCCAAGTTATGTGGCAAGTATTTCTAAACTCATCCAGTTAGAGGTTGGGTTGAACTATGAGAATGTAGCTAGAACATGGATTACTGACAAAAAGCATGCTGTTATAAACATGATTACTTCTGCTGCTTTGAGTCTGTGGCTTATATTTTGGTTGGTTGATGTGGTCTGGAATGCAGGTGATAGGGCAGCGCTTCATGGGTTTTCTGAAGCATTGGGCTCTCCTGTGTCCCCTGGCTTTGTGGCAGGTGCTGGAACAATAGGCGCTCACTTCTGAAAAGAAAATATGGGAGATTCCCTAGCTGCGCTGTAGAAACGGAGGACCACCCTGAGGCTGCTGGGTCCTGGGATGCATGAAGCTCGTGAAACCCGTGCTTGATTTGGCTACACTTTGTGTCGTCTTGGTGCTATTTTGCTGTAATTTATGAGCATTGGTTGGTTATGCACATGATGTTTGCTTTTGTATTTAAATCTTGAGATCCTATCTAGAGGTGTAATGGATCACATGAAAGATTTGTTTCGTTTCGATGAAATGGAACTGGGCATGATGCCTTTGGATTAAGTACCCAGCGACCCTTTTATGCTGTCTAGAAACAGGGAGAATAACGCCTCCTTATTTTTATTGCATTGGCCTTAAAAAACTACTCTGTCTAATGTATATTTCGCTGCTTTCAAGCATTTCTCTTTTGTAGTGGTGATTTGATATGATATTTTCTTTTTGTTCATCAGACGATGCTGGAATCAAGGCAAACAAATGCATGTCGGTGCTCCTGCTAGATTTTTACTCTAATTAACTTGTAGTATATTTCTATTGCCCAACTTGTCAAAAGTGTTTGAAGCGTCTTCAAACCCCCATACATGGAGACCCGTGTATATATGTATTGATTGGCGAGAGATGATCTCAAGATGGTTAAGAGTATGGCGGCTGCTAGGCGGCAGGCGGTTGTTAATCGTGTCCTAACAGCCGCCCAAACAGCCATCAGTTGCCAGGTATACGCGCCCGGTGGATTGACGACACGTGTCTTGTGAAGCACATGCACAAAACGCGCGATGCTGCAACCGTTCTGTGCATCCGTCCGAAAACAGCTGTTGGAAGCAAAATCCCCTCCCACGTGCTACCGTCCTCTGCATACGCCCGAAGCAGGGCGAGGCGAGATCCCGGCGGCAGCTCCTCCTCTGCAGCACCTTTGCCTTAACCCTGATCTGCAGCTCCCCGGCGGCACCTCCTCTGCAGCATCTCTGCGTCCACCTGCTCCGCAGCACCCGGGCGACTGCTTCTTCGCCTCCACCTCCCGAGCAGCCCCCCGACGGCAGCTCCTCCGCATCGACCTCCACAACCATCGCCGTCGTGCGGGAGCGACTCCCCCGTCGTCTGCAGCAAGCCGATCCCCTCCCCGCGCAATGACAAGTCACCATATCGTGCGCTCTATGTTGTCGCCCGCCATGGATCGAAGCTCCGGTGCTCCATCCAGCAACATGCGGGCCAAATCGGCCCCAATACTAGCCGGCGAGCGCATACTCCGGTCTGGAGCTGCAGGGGAGATCCGCAACCCTCCCGTCTTCTCAGCTCATGGCTCCCGGACTAGCTCCTCTTAAGCTTGGGTAAGTTGCAAACAAACCCTAGATTCACACAAGCATGCAACTAATTGAGAGTGCCATGTTACTGATGTTGTGTCCTCTATTCAGTGTCTACTGATATATGCAGCAATTTGAGCAGTGCATCACCATCTGTACTCTGTTCACTAAACCTCTGTTAACCGAAGCCATATATGAATTGCTGCTTTCAAAAAAGTTAGTTTAAGAATTGCAACAAAAAAGTCCTCAAATAATGTGCATGTTGCATATGGGCACTAGTGCAGAAAACGCTAGCGACAGCGTGCGAAAAACCACATTGTTGACGCAGGGGGTCGACGCCATCAATATGGCGCCATTGTTAACAAAATACCGATGGCGTGCGGACCCCCACGCCATCGGTATCTTACATACTGGTGGCATGATATTATTCACTCACGCCACCACTAACCAAAATAGCAATGACGTGGGCATTTACCCACGTCACTACTATTCACTAGTTGTAGCAACGTGAGCATGAACCCCAACGCCAGCACTAAGTATTCATGGATTAAAAAAATAATCAATTGTACAATTCTTCCATGCATCCAAATATTTATACATTCGCCCATATATTCAAATCAGTTATACAATCCATACATTCATCATGTATATCAGTTGTACAATATGGTCGTCATCGTCACTGCCATAGCCTCGTGTTGATGTCCTCGTCTTCTTCGTTGTCTTCGCCGCCACCGCTGCTGCTCCGTGTCTGTCATCATCGCTGCATTCGTGTGTCAAGGACATCATCTTTGAAGGCTTGTGTCGATGTCGTCGTCGCCGCACCAACTTACTTCCAATGGAAATGAAGCATTAACTATTAGTTAAAATATAGGATGCATACATGTCTTTTTTATCTATCTTATCACATGCCTTTCTAAACAAATCACAAAAACAGATTGCAAGCAGGAGAACAAAGAAGACATTTGTTTCATAACACAGACAATCAAACATAAGAATAAGGAAGGCAAGAAGAAAGTATAAAGATGATCAATTTGCACCCACATACACATGCCAATAAAACTATACCCAGTAGAACACTCAATCATGATTTGCTACTATGCAGAATAGCATGCACTGCAATACGCTAGGTTTTTCTGATGCATAGCCCACACAAGCACATCACACTACTGGAATCAGAGAATTTGACATCTTTCAGTTCTTTGCCGCCTGCCAGCGGACGACAAAGAAGGTCTTTGCCGTCAGCTTCCAAAAAACAGACGACAAAGAAGGGACTGATGGCGAAGATATTATTTGCCATCAGTCAGTTCTTTGCCGTCTGCTGGCAGACGGCAAAGAGCCCAAAGGCAGACTGATGAGGACATCCCTACTATTGTTACACCCACAACCCCTGCTGCTATACATACTGGACCAGTTACTAGAGCTCGCGCACGCCAATTGAATTACCAGGTACTTTCGTTTCTTGGAAATCCTTCTAATGTTCATGAACATATGATGCTGCCTAAATTAGATACTTTTGTTTTACTTATGAATGAAGGACCTAGCATGGACAAGAAGGATGGCCATTGGAGCGGGATCAAGAATGGAGAAGAAGGTGCGCGTGCGGGAAAGAACAATGGAGCTTCTAGTGATGATGTTCGCACTTTGAAGCCACCATAATGAGAGCAAGAAGGCTTGGACGAAATATACATGATGCCACTTTATAAATTTTGTCCATAGGCTAGTATAGGTGCTGCGCCACCTTATTTTTGGGCCAGGCCCATGTAATTTCGAAATACCATACTTTAGGCTATTTTTAGAGTCCGTATGTATGGGGAAACTGAGTTAGGGTCGGTTTCGGACCCCTCCTTCAAGGGGCCAAGAAATCCCCCTCTATTCCCCCATATATACAGCCCTTAGGGCGTCGTTTTAGATTTGGGTTTTGTTTAGATTACAAGTTCGCCATAGCTGCAACTTCACGTTCTTCGTTTGTGTTCTACGACCAGACAAAGGCGTCACAGAACCCCACTTTCATCAATAAAGCTTTCCTCTTATATTCGCAATATCCAGATTGCAATCTTAGTTTCTTGCTTGTTCTTCATTTGCGTGCAGGAAACAGACCCTCGTGGTCAGGTTGATCATGCTCCGGCGTGGTCAATAACCTCTCGGAGTTGGTTTAGCGATTGCTAAGGCGCGACGTCCTCACACGTTCGTAGTTGGATCGTCAAAGTCTACTCCACCAAAAACGATAGCCACCATCTCATCAAAAGACAGGGACAACTTCGCCTCTATCAAGTGGTATCAGATTTCCAGGTTGCTCGGTGAGATTTTACCAATTTTTCGTAGTTAGATCGCATCTGTTCTTCATACCTACCATCCACGAAAAAGCCACAAAAAAAATTAGGGTTAGATCCTCATATCCGAACCAATCCGAGCCTTTGCAATTTTCTGTTCGGTATTTGCTTTGTTGAATTTACGGTTGCATCATCATGTCAAGTTGCTGGTCTTAGCTTCTAGTCCTTTAGAGTTTCGAGTTCTGTTCATTGGTTGTCACGTCGCCGCCGCACCATCTACATCGCATCTGCCATACCCACCATCATCAGCATCGCTACCATACACACCATCGTCACCACCGCTGCCATACCCACCATCATCCCCAGCACCGCTGCTATACCCGCCATTGTCACCACCACTGCCATACCCACCATCATCGTCAGCACCGCTGCCATACCCACCATCATATACCACCACCATATAGCTGCCATCAATCTCTATCCACATATCCCACCACATATCCGCCACCAATCTGAGTCCTTTAGATATTTAGGTTTAGTTTCGAGATCCTCTTGTTTTCGGTTTCGCGTTTCCTTACCTGAGTAGGTAAAAAAAAGAGTCTGGCACGCTTTCCAGAGCACTTTTTAGGCCAAAATTTCGGAGGGTGGATTTTCCCCTATCGTTTTGTTAGGCTTTTTAGCGAGTTTTGAGACACTCGCCACCATAGTGATTTTTGTCGCATTTTTTGGTCGTCGCAGCCACGAATCGCTCCAGAAAAAAAAATTAGTCAAAAAATTTTCGTGGCTATCCTGCTTATACGCCTTCGAAAGAGTTTTGAGACACTCGCCATTATAGTGATTTTGTGAAAAAAAAGAGCGCAAAAAATAAAATAAAATAAAATAAAAATCAGAGTGTGCTCTTCCGTTGATTACGTGTAGGGTCGTGATTTTGTTGGTGTTCTAGGCTCGCGTCTCTAGTACGGTCTAGCCTAGGACTAGCACGGTACCGCCGTTGAGCGTCTTTTCAACTTTGCATATCTGAACTGATTATTGCTGACCTGTTTTGCTACCATATTATAAGCCTTCCCAGCTCCACATACATCTACGTCGTGTGTTTGACACCACCTGGCAATCGCTCTATCCAAGCTTTGAGAGTTTTGACTACTATGGTTGCCGATCACCACCTGCTGCTGGGTAAGAACTAGTAAGAATTTGAGATTTGCTTGACGGATTTGTGACACACCACCACCACCACTTCCTAATAGTCTGTAGGTTCATATTCTTGTGTGTTCCTATTGCTGTTAACCATGCCAGGATCACAAGACGACGCGATCGACTGGGAGCTTCTGTCCAACAAGGAGCTCCATGATAAATTCTAGCAAATGATGGCTGACCAGGTACAAGACTTCGTGACCAGCCTTGGAGAGGCCATGGAGAAGCTAGATGGCTTGGAGAAGACATTCAACACCAAGCTGGACGCCAAGTTCAATGAGGTGCTTGCCCGTCTACCGCCACCAGCTGCAGCTAACGCCCCTGTCCCACAACGACATCAACAGGGAGCGGATATCGAGAGATGAGCGCGACGTGTGCCTCTCGCCGACGGCCAAAATTCTGGTGCCGTTGCTACTGCTGCTACGGTTGCGGCTTTTGTGGTTGCTACCGTCGTTGAGCAGAATGAGGATTATGATGATGATTACGATGATGAGGCAGAGGTTGCTCCAGTTCAGCCCCAAGGGCAACCACCACAACACGCACCAGGTCGTCCACATGGCTACGATCGCAATGGTAGGGCTGCACCACCCCCTCAGGTACGGGATCATGACCATCTCCCTAAACTTAAATTGAATATTCCTACATTTGATGGTCGATATGTTCCTGATATATATCTTACTTGGGATTTAGAAACAGAACAACGTTTTACATGCTTACAATTTCCTGAGGATAGACGTGTTGCTGCTGCTGTTTGTTCATTCACTACTTTTGCTTGTGTTTGGTGGTCTGAACATTGTAGAATACATCATGCTAATATTCCTACTACTTGGGCTGCTTTGAAAACTGCTATGCGTACTCATTGGGTTCCCCCATATTATCAACGTGAATTACTCCAAAAATTGCAACGTTTACGACAAGGAAAGAATTCTGTAGAAGAATATTATCAGGAATTACAAACTGGCATGATTAGATGTGGTATTGTTGAGGACAATGAAGCTATGCTTGCACGTTTTATGGGTGGATTAAATAGAGATATTCAGACTATTCTAGAATATAAGGATTATAACACTATCACTCGTTTATTCCATCTTGCTTGCAAAGCTGAACGTGAAGTGCAGGATCGACATGCATTGGCGAGAACTAACTTTTCTACAGGTCGCACTTCATCATGGACGCCACTGACCTCATCTACTTCCATCCGTCCTCCTGCATCAGCACCACCTTCCTCAGTCTCCAACTCCAACAGAGATACCAGGAAATAGGCCCCTACCCCGCCCTCCACCAAGAGCACACCTTCCGGGCCAGCACAGAGCTCTTCTTCATCCATTGCATCCACAGGGCGAACACATGAGGTTATATGTCGTCGTTGCAAGGGTGGAGGTCACTATGCGAGAGAGTGCCCATCCAAGCGTGTGATGATTGTTACTGACGATGGTGGATATGACTCCGCTAGTGATTATGATGAGGAGACATTGGCTCTTATTGCAAGTGAAGAACAGGGTGTCGAGGATACTGAACAAGAGACACACTACATGGCTGCTGATTACGCTGACAGGTATGAAAGTTTAGTTGCTCAACGTGTTCTGAGTGTGCAGGTGACATAGGCTGAGCAAAATCAGAGGCACAACTTGTTCCATACAAAGGGAGTTGTGAAGGAGCGTTCTGTTCGCGTCATCATCGATGGAGGGACTTGCAATAACTTGGCTAGCATGGAGATGGTGGAGAAGCTGTCTCTCACCACCAGACCACATCCTCATCCTTATTACATCCAATGGTTCAACAACAGTGGCAAGGTTAAGGTAACATGTACTGTTCGTGTGCATTTTAGCATTGCTACATATTCTGATTATGTTGATTGTGATGTGGTACCCATGCAAGCATGCTCCGTTTTACTTGGTAGACCATTGCAATTTGATAAAAATTCTGTACACCATGGTAGGACAAACCAGTATACTCTTGTTCATAAGGATCAAAATATAACTTTGCTTCCTATGTCTCCTGAACATATTATGAAAGATGACATTGCTAGAGCTAGTAAAGCAAAACAGGACCTACATAAGAGTGAAAATAAGATTGTAGCAAAGGAATATGAGCAACACAATAAGGCTAATAAACCATCATCTAGTGTTGCGTCTGAAATACAATTGAAGAGTGGATGTTTACTTGCTACTAAATCTGATATTACTGATTTGGATTTTACTACATCTGTTTGCTATGCTTTCGTATGCAAAGAGGTATTATTTTCATTCGAGGACATGCCTTCCTCTTTGCCTCCTGCTGTCATTAACATTTTGAAGGAATTCGCTGACGTCTTTCCACAAGACGTGCCACCGGGATTACCACCTATTAGAGGGATTGAGCATCAGATTGACTTAATTCCCGGTGCATCGCTACCCAACCGTGCTCCATACCGTACCAATTCAGAGGAGACGAAGGAGATTATGCGTCAAGTACAGGAGCTGCTCGACAAAGGTTATATACGCGAATCTCTTAGTCCTTGTGCTGTTCCTATAATTCTAGTGCCGAAGAAGGATGGTACATCGCGTATGTGTGTTGATTGTAGAGGCATTAATAATATTACGATTCGTTATCGTCATCCTATTCCTAGGCTAGATGATATGCGTGATGAATTAAGTGGCTCTACAATTTTCTTCAAAGTTGATTTGCGTAGTGGATACCATCAAATTCGCATGAAATTGGGAGATGAATGGAAAACAACATTTAAAACTAAGTTTGGATTATATGAGTAGTTAGTCATGCCTTTTGGGTTAACTAATGCACCTAGCACTTTCATGAGATTAATGAACGAGGTTTTACGTGCTTTCATTGGACGATTTGTGGTAGTCTATTTTGATGATATATTGATTTATAGTAGATCTTTGGAGGAACATTTGGAACATTTACGTGCTGTTTTTATTGCTCTACGTGATGCACGTTTGTTTGGTAACCTTGGGAAGTGCACCTTTTGCACCGACCGAGTATCTTTTCTTGGCTATGTTGTTACTCCGCATGGAATTGAAGTTGATAAAACCAAGATTGAAGTTATTCAGAGTTGGCCGCAACCCAAAACGGTCACACAAGGGAGGAGTTTTCTTGGCCTCGCTAGTTTCTATAGGCGTTTTGTGAGAGATTTCAGCACCATTGCCGCACCTCTCAATGAGCTTACAAAGAAGGATGTGCGTTTTGCTTGGGGTACTGCACAGGAAGAAGCCTTCACGGTATTGAAAGATAAGTTACCACATGCTCCTTTACTCCAACTTCCTGATTTTAATAAGACTTTCGAGCTAGAATGTGATGCTAGTGGAATTGGATTAGGAGGTGTGTTATTACAAGATGGTAAACCTGTTGCGTACTTTTCTGAAAAATTGAGTGGGCATAGTCTGAATTATTCTACTTACGATAAGGAATTATATGCTCTTGTTCGGATTTTAGAAACATGACAACATTATTTATGGCCCAAAGAATTTGTTATACATTCTGATCATGAATCTTTGAAGCATATTAAAAGTCAAGCAAAACTAAACCGTAGACATGCTAAATGGGTTGAATTCATTGAGACTTTCCCTTATGTCATTAAACACAAAAAGGGTAAAGAAAATGTTATTGCCGATTCATTGTCTCGTCGTTATACTATGCTTTCACAACTTGACTTTAAAATATTTGGTTTGGAGACCATCAAAGATCAATATGTGCATGATGCTAGATTTAAAGATGTGTTGGAGAATTGTAAAGAAGGGAGAACATGGAACAAGTTCATCATTAATGATGAATTTGTGTTCCGTGCTAAGAAGCTATGCATTCCAGCTAGCTCCGTTCGTCTTTTGTTGTTGCAGGAGGCGCATGGAGGAGGATTAATGGGACACTTTGGCGTGAAGAAGACGGAGGACGTACTTGCTACACATTTCTTTTGGTCAAAGATGAGACGGGATGTTGAGCGTTTTGTTGCTCGCTGCACTACATGTCAAAAAGATAAGTCAGGACTCAATCCTCATGGTTTATATATGCCTTTGCCTGTACCTAGTGTTCCTTGGGAAGATATATCTATGGACTTTGTTTTAGGTTTACCTCGAACAAAGAAGGGGAGGGATAGCATATTTGTTGTCGTGGAAAGATTTTCAAAAATGGCACACTTTATACCATGTCATAAAAGTGATGATGCTGCTAATGTTGCTGATTTGTTCTTTCGTGAAATTATTCGCTTGCATGGTGTGCCAAATAGAATTGTTTCAGATCGTGATGCTAAATTTCTTAGCCACTTTTGGAGATGTTTGTAGGCTAAGATGGGGACTAAACTGCTTTTTAGTACTACATGTCACCCCAAACTGATGGACAAACTGAAGTAGTCAATAGATCATTGTCTACTATGCTTAGGGCTATTTTGAAGAAAAACCTGAAAATGTGGGAAGAATGCTTGCCTCATATTGAATTTGCTTATAATCGTTCGCTGCATTCTACTACTAAGATGTGCCCTTTTGAAGTTGTGTATGGTTTCTTACCTCGTGCACCTATTGATTTGTTGCCTCTTCCATCTTCGGAGAAGGTTAATTTTGATGCTAAAGAACGTGCTGATTTGATATTAAAGATGCATGAGTTAACTAAGGAAAACATTGACCGTATGAATGCTAAATATAAACTTGCTGGAGATAAGGGTAGAAAACATGTTGTCTTTGCACCTGGAGATCTTGTTTGGTTGCATTTGCGTAAGGATAGGTTTCCTGATATGCGCAAGTCAAAGCTAATGCCACGTGCTGATGGTCCTTTTAAGGTGTTAGAGAAAATAAATGATAATGCATATAAACTTGAGCTGCCTGCAGATTTTGAGGTTAGTCCCACTTTTAACATTCCAGATTTGAAGCTTTATTTGGGTGAGGAAGATGAGCTTCCGTCGAGGACGACTTCAGTTCAAGAAGGGGAGGATGATGAGGACATCCCTACTATTGTTACACCCACAACCCCTGCTGCTATACATACTGGACCAGTTACTAGAGCTCGCGCACGCCAATTGAATTACTAGGTACTTTCGTTTCTTGGAAATCCTTCTAATGTTCATGAACATATGATGCTGCCTAAATTAGATACTTTTGTTTTACTTATGAATGAAGGACCTAGCATGGACAAGAAGGATGGCCATTGGAGCGGGATCAAGAATGGAGAAGAAGGTGCGCGTGCGGGAAAGAACAATGGAGCTTCTAGTGATGATGTTCGCACTTTGAAGCCACCATAATGATAGCAAGAAGGCTTGGACGAAATATACATGATGCCACTTTATAAATTTCGTCCATAGGATAGTATAGGTGACGCGCCACCTTATTTTTGTGCCAGGCCCATGTAATTTTGAAATACCATACTTTAGGCTATTTTTAGAGTCCGTATGTATGGGGAAACCGATTAGGGTCGGTTTCAGACCCCTCCTCCAAGGGGCCACGAAACCCCCTCTATTCCCCCATATATACAGCCCTTAGGGCGTCGTTATAGACTTGGTTTTGTTTAGATTACAAGTTCTCCATAGCCGCAACTTCGCGTTCTTCGTTTGTGTTCTACGACCAGACAAAGGCGTCACATAACCCCACTTTCATCAATAAAGCTTTCCTCTTATATTCGCAATATCCAGATTGCAATCTTAGTTTCTTGCTTGTTCTTCGTTTGCGTGCAGGAAACAGACCCTCGTGGTCAGGTTGATCGTGCTCCGGCGTGGTCAATAGCCTCTCGGAGTTGGTTTAGCGATTGCTAAGGCGCGACGTCCTCACACGTTCGTAGTCGGATTGTCAAAGTCTACTCCACCAAAAACGGTAGCCACCATCTCATCGAAAGACAGGGACAACTTCGCCTCTATCATAGACGGCAAAGAGACCAGCTGGGCCCCACTGGACCGTGGACCTGGCTAGGTCCAATGGACGGACTGTATGCCGTCCGCTGGAAGGGTCTTTGTCGTCCGCTAGCGGACGGCAAAGAGGATGCCTACCTCTAACGGCCATCTCCCCCCACCCACCCCTCTCTCTCCCCCTCTCCCCTCTCTCTCTTCACCCACACCGCACACCTCCCTTGATCCCCTCCCCCCACCACCTCACCTCCTCCCTCCCCGCGGCCATCCCTCGCCGAACCTTCTCCCCGTGCCGGCCCTCCTCCCCGTGGCCACCCCTCCCCGCGGCCACCCCTCCCCGTGCCGGCCCTCCTCCCCGCGACAGCCACCCCTCCTCGCGGCCACCCCTCCTCCCCGTGACCACCCCTCCCCGCGGCAGCCCTCCTCCCCGCGGCGGACCCTCCCCGCGGCCACCCCGCCCCGCGCCGGCCACCCCTCCACACGGCCACCCCTCCTCCCCGTGGCCACCCCTCCCTGCACCGGCCCTCCTCCCCGCGACGGCCACCCCTCCCCGCGGCCACCCCTATCCGCGACCACCCCTCCTCCCCGCGGCGTCCTCCTCGATCCAAGGTGAGCCCTCCTCCTTTAAATTTGTATTAGGTTAGTGTCAAGCTTAGGTTATTAGATGTAATATATGAATGTAATATATGAATGCACGTGTGCGCTGGTATTAGGTTAGTGTGCTAGGTTAAATCTGATTTTTTGTTTTTTTGTCATTTAACTGCTATTGGTATTAGGTTAGTGCTAAGTTATTAGTCTTAGTAATATTTAGAGTTAGGTTAGGGTTCGAAGAAGAAGAAAGATGAAAACAAGAAGAAAAAAAGAATAGGAAAAAGGAAAAGAAGAAGAAGAAGAATAAGAAGAAGAAGAAGAAGAAGAAGAAGAGGAGGAGGAGAAGAAAAGAAGAAGAAGAAGAAGAAGAAGAAGAAGAAGAAGAGGAGGAGGAGAAGAAAAGAAGAAGAAGAAGAAGAAGAAGAAGATGATGATGATGACGAAGAAGAAGAAGAAGAAGAAAAAGAGGAGAAGATGAGAAGAAGAGGAGAAGTAGAATAAAAAGAGGAGGAGAAGAAGAGGAGAAGAAAACAAGAAGAAGAAGAAGAAGAAGAAGAAGAAGAAGAGAAGAAGAAGAAATAGAGGAGAAAAAGAATAAAATAGAAGTGGAAAAGTAGCTATATATAGAGAGATTTTTGTATCGGGATTGAATATTCGTGTTGATCGTGTGGATTTAAATGTGCAGTTGTTTCGTCGCTTTGAGGGTCTGGTATTCGACGACCTCCCCGTGCGACCACCTCCCCTACACGGTCTAATGGTGAGCACTACTGTCATCTCCTCCCTGACCCTCCCCTATTTGCTCTGTTCCGGTTATCATGCCGATGTCACTTCATTTTATTTTCATGTCAAGTCTCGTAACCTAGGTGTCTCCCGCTCGAAAGGGTGGCATCTATAAATATGCATGTCTTTGCATATTTATAACCGTCATCCTTTTGAATTGTCCATGTTATCCATGGACAGCCCGAGTACATGTAGATTGGGTTTCGTTTCCCGTGCTCTACTTTGGTCTGAGGCAAAATTTTGTCAGCGCCACCCCGTTGTTCTCCGGGTACACATTCTCTCGTCTTGTTGCCGAGACGTGTATCAGGAGAACAGCGGGGAGGTGCTGCCGAAATTTTGCGTCGGATCCGGAGCAGCGCATGGGAAACGAACCCGATCTACACGTACTCGGGTGGGATTAGGACCCATCTTTACCTATTAGAGATAGATTCAATCCATAAACGTCAGTTTCCCTTTTGTATGGTAAAAAATAAAACTGTGGCATAAAAAATATAACAAAAGTAATTAGTTCTGTATCTAGTCGCAATTACATTCTACATAACTTGATGAATATGAATTTGGTGCACCTACTGTCAGTGCAAGTACGAGCATGGGTGATCGTGCGTGGATTTACACCGGTCACACTAGTCAGAAAGACATGACCAATGAACGGTTAACAAAAACCAAGGGGTTTGTGAAAGCCGCATCTGCAAATGGCTAGAGAAAAACCTGGTGCCCCTGTCTTGGTTGTGACAACTTTAAACAACAAACAGAGGATGTAATGGGTAAACACCTGCAAAGGAAGGGTTTTACACCTGATTATACGGTGTGGACATTTCATGGTGAGTTTGCCCAATGTACTAGAGCTGAGGTGGTTCGTCGTCGCACCGACGAGCATGGTACCGGGATCGAAGACATGGTGCAAGACTTTGATGATGATCGAGATTCAAACGATGAGATGGAGAATCTGCAAAGGCCTTCTATGAAATGTTGGAGTCTTCAAAATGTCCTCTCCACGAGCACACTGAGGTTTGATAGCTGGATGCCATCGCACAAGTAATGGCTCTGAAGGCTCAACTCAACTTGGGCAGAGAATGCTACGACGCGATGATGACACTATTTGGACATTTTCTACCCAAAGGCCATGTCATGCCTGCAAACCTGTACCAGTCAGACAAAATACTCTGTGTACTTAAGATTCCCTATGAGAAGATAGATGCCTGTGAGAAAGGATGTGCCTTATTTAGGCTTGAGTATGCGGGCTTGAACTATTGTCCCATTTGCAACTCTTCCAGGTATGTTGTGGTAGACAACGGTATGGGTGAGAAGAGGCAGACCAAAATCCCCGTTAATGTTCTTCGATATATGCCAATCATACCAAGACTTCAACGTCTTTTCATGGTCGAAGAGACGGCCAAACAGATGACATGGCACAAATTGGGCAAAAGAACCGAACTAGATGCAGATGGGAATAATATGTTGGTACACATATCGGATGCGGAAGCGTGGAAGCATTTCGATGCATTACATCTGGATAAAGCGGCACATCCAAGGCATCCTCGAGTCTGTGTCGGCACGGATGGGTTCAATCCGTTTGGTATGACGACAACCCAATACAGTTGTTGACCTCTATTCGTCATTCCACTCAATCTCCACCCCCGTACAGATTATGCAAAGAAAGAACATATTCCTGATGTTGATAATTCCAGGGCCAAACTATCCGGGGAAGAATATGAATGTGTACATGCAGCCGCTTAAGGATGAATTGCAAGAAGCTTGGGATAATGGGTTCAAGACATACGACGCTGCTAGAAAACAAAACTTCAAAATGCATGTCTGGTACATGTACTCGGTGCATGACTTGCCGGCATATGCGCTATTCGCTGGCTGGGGTACGCATGGAAGGTTCCCGTGCCCCACATGCAAGGCAACTCTTCAGTTTCATTGGCTGCACGTGGGTCGGAAGTTTTCTTGCTTCGACTTGCATAGACAGTTTCTGGATCCTGGCTATCAATTCAGAAAAGACAAGAAGAACTTCATCAAAGGTACTGTTGTCAGAAACTCGGCACCACCTGCGTTGACAGGCTAACAGATCCTGGATCAGTTAAACGCTCTCGAGCCTGATCCAGAGCGTCCAGGGTATTTCAAGGGGTATAATTCGGAACACGCCTGGACTCACAAGACATGCTTGTGGGATCTGCCTTACTTCAAAGACCTCCTTCTTCCACACAACATCGACATGATGCACACTGAAAAGAATATCGGAGAGGCCATTTTTGGTACATTGTTCGGCATAGAGGGGAAGTCAAAGGATAATCCTAAGGCTAGAGTCGATTAACAGACTCTATGTGATAGACCGTTACAAAACATGTGACAATCGAAAGGAAAGCAGAACTGGTCGAAGCCAAAGGCCTGGTTCAATCTTGGAAGGCCATCTATGAGGGAAATTATCTTGTGGGTCAAAATGAACTTGATGTTCCCCAATGGGTATGCAGCGAATCTAAAGAGGGGAGCAAGTCTTGAAAAATTGAAAATATATGGTCTCAAGAGTCATGATTGGCACATATGGCTTGAGCGGGGTAATGCCGGTGATGTTGCGTGGCTTTATTCCTAAGGATGAATGGCTAGTAATGGCAGAGCTGAGCTATTTCTTCCGTGTTCTTTGTGCAAAAGAACTATCACCTGGCGTGGTAGATGACATGGAAGAGTTTGCGCCGGAGTTGCTCTGCAGGTTAGAGAAGATCTTTCCACCGGGCTTCTTTAATCCAATACAACATTTGATTTTACATCTCCTGACCGAGGCAAGATTGGGGGGCCCGTGCAAAATCGTTGGTGCTTTGCAACTGAGAGGATGCAGAAGACGCTTCGAGCGAAATGTAAAAATAAACATAGAATTGAAGCATCGATGGCCGAGGCATTCGTTACTGAGGAGGTGGCAAACTTCGTGACAGCACACTACGAAGACAAAAATAATCATTTGCATAATCCGAAGCCTCGGTACAATGCTGGCGACCCTAAAAAAGGTGGATCCAACCTCAGCCTATTCGAAGGGAAGCTCGCACCAGCCGGTGCTTCGAAACCAATAACGTTGGATGTTGAAGATTGGCGGACCATTTCGTTGTATATCTTCAACAACCTAACAGGAGTGCGGCCGTACATCGAGTAAGTTCTTGGTACATTGTTTCGCAACTTCTAATTCCTTTGAACTGCTCTTATTCCCGGATATTTGATATAGTCGATACGTCGAAAATTCTCAGATGGAGCGGTGATCCAAAGGGATTTCGTCGAAGAGTATGAGCTTCTGGCAAAGCATGGAGGCGGCTATCCCGGTTTCATCTCTTGGTTCAATAAAACGGTAATTACCATTAGTGGACCATTTCATTTCTTTGTCTAATTTGCGGCTAATGCAACAATCCTTTTGTATTGAACTTGTAGGCTAATTCAGAGTCTATGGATGCCGAACTGAGACAAGTCGCTAATGGTTTTGACTATAAGGTCCGTCCATTTGAGAAATACAACATCAACGGGTATCGCTTTCGTACCTTTGGCAAAGAGCTATCTATGGCCGACCGAAAAACTACAAATTGTGGGGTCTCTGCTATGGGCAAAGGAGGTATCGAGTATTATGGAAGAGCTGAAGCAATTTATGAACTTCAATTCTATGGTCAAAACCCACTGAACATCATAGTCTTCAAATGTTATTGGTTCCAGCCGAAGGAGACTAGAAGGACTCATGAACATATAGGGCTAGTCGAAATCAAACAAAGCACCCATTTAGATGTTCCCGATGTCTATATTACGGCTCAACATGCGACCCAAGTTTTCTATCTACCGTGGGCCTGCCAAACTGATAAGAATCTGAATGGTTGGGATGTCGTTTATGAAGTGCCGCCACGTGCTAGACCACCTCCCCCCAATGAAGAGGATTATGAACCTCACATTAACCCACACACATATGAAGGAGAATTCTTCCAAGAAACATGTCTTTCCAAAAAACATTTCAAGAACCGCTTTACTTCACCCCAGAACATGGAAGTAGACAGCGACAGTGAATCCGACTTCACCCCTGAGCCGGAACTAGGAGAGGTTACTGCTGCGGATGACCTGTCAATGCTTGACCGATTATGGAAAGGCCTTCCACATGTTGGTGCCACTGAACCCGATGAGCACATCATTCATGACGACACGCGTGATAGTGATGATGATGATGCATTTATTGATCCCGGAGCATATATAGACGATCCAGACTATTATGAGTTTGTATGCATCCAAACTTAAATTATGTACATATTATTATTCATGTCAGATATGAACTTAATTTTTTTATGTTGTACTAATTTATTTTACTCTTTGTCATGGCAGGTGTTGAAAGATGGTGGGAGCGGGTCCAGAGCCCTCCACGGGTACTTATTCGGCGGCCCGCGGGAGGCCTACTTCCATTCCACCCCTATCTCTCCGGAGAGCGTTGATAAACAATATTGCGACACCCGCGGGAGCTTCTTCGTCGGCGTCGTTGCCAACCGGGAGAGGAGGTCGGGGAGGGAAGAAGCAGAGAGCTACAGGACGTGGCCGCGGGAGAGGTAGACGGACTGCTATGCCTTCCTCTCCGCCACCCCCAGCTCATTCACCTGAGCACATGACTACTAGGGTGGACCCATTTGAGATGGAGGCTACGGGGACTCCGGACCACGAGCCTCGAGTCGATGGGCCGCCGAAACAAATTCTGAAATTTTTACACAAAATTTATATGCAAATTATCTGCGTTGTCCTAATTTTTCAGAATGTTTAGAGTCTGGGAAGTATGGTGATCATTCAGATCTTCACAGACTGTTCTGTTTTTGACATATTCTGTTTTGCATGCATAGTTTACTTGTTTTAGTGTTTCCATAGCTTATATTGAGTGATATAAGTTATGGGAATGATATAATACAGTAAGTATCATGTGAGAACAATTATGTTTCTTGTGTTGACAGCACCTAAGTCAATGATCTATCTTTATTATACTAACCCATCTCACGAAGTTTCGTTAAGTTTTGTGTGATTGAAGTTTTCAAGTTTTGGGTGAGACACCGATATGAGGTGAATAAGGAGCAGCAAGAACCTAAGCTTGGGGATGCCCAAGGAACCCCCAAGGTAATATCCAAGAAAGACTCAAGCGTGTAAGCTTGGAGATGCCCCGGAAGGCATCCCCTCTTTCATCTTCAACACTATCGGTATATCTTACTTGGAGCTATATTTTTACTCGTCACATAATATGTGTTTTGCTTGGAGCGTCATTTTATTTTGTTTTTATCTGTTAGATGTTATTTATAATCTTGTTTTCGAATAAAAGTTCCAAGAATTTCCTTTTAGGATGCTTGCATTGCATGTTTCATGTGTGCTGTGTAAAAACAGAAACTTTTGCTGTAGTGTTTGAATTTTAATATTTTAGTGGGACATGCAAAGTTTCTGAAATTTTAACACAGTAGTGGAATACAAATTCTTTAGCTTTTACTAAATTTTCAAAAAAAATGGAGATACATAAGTACACTGTTTTAATAGATTGCTACAGACTGTTCTTTTTGGACAGATTGCTGTCATAGTTTAGTTATCTACTTATCCTAGAGTTTTCATGGCTTATATTAGTATATATAAATTGTTGAAATGATATTATACAGTACCTAATGTTTGAAAATTATTATGCAACTTGTCTTGGAAGTACATGAAGTGTTGATTTATTCTTATGTGTACTAACCTATCTCACGAGTTCTTTTCAAGTTTTTTGTGGATGAAGTTTTTGAGATCTAGGTAAAACCGGAATATGAGAGGATTGAACGGGATACAAAAGCTCAAGCTTGGGCATGCCCAAGGCACCCCAAGTATATATTTCAAGAAGTCTCAAGCATCTAAGCTTGGGGATGCTACACATCCCACCTCTCTTCATCAAACAAATATCGGTTGGCCTATGTTGAGCCTAAGTTTTTATTTTTTCCACATGGCATGTGCTATTCTTGGAGTGTATTTTTGTTTAGTTTGCTGTTTGAATAAAATTATCAGATCTGAAAATATTTATTGAGAGAGAGAGAGTCCTCACATAGCTACTTAATTGTTTGACTACTCATTGATCTTTACTTATATCTTTTGAGAGTAGTTTGATGTTTACTCTTGTGCTTCACTTATGTCCTAAGAATAAATTTGTGAATGAATGAAATATCATAAATATGAAATTATCAATATGCTTTATGTTTAGTAGTAGCTTCACATCTGGTTTATAAAGTAAAATCCATTGAAGTTTGGCAATCATCAAATTGGTCATACAGGCAATTCATGAATGACTAGTATAAGAAAGAGAACTTTCACATACAAATATATTATCTAGGACATCTTTTATGATTGTGAATACCCATCAATTATTTTCAACCTTGATCAAATAATTGAAGTTGGACAAGGAAGACAACGTAATGGTTATGTTTGGGTATATTTGCATAGAAGTTATATTGTTATGGATCCTCCAACATGTGGTGCTTGTTTAGAACCTTTTGCTAGCCAAAACTTTGTACTAAGTAGAGATACTACTTGTGCATCCAAATCCTTGAGCCAAGTTTCTTCCATGAGAGTCCACCATACCTACCTATATATTGTATTTCACTGCCATTCCAAGTAAATTTGCATGTGCCACCTCTAAACATTCAAATAAACATCTGTTTTGTGTGCTCGTACCGCTCATGGAGCGACGGGGCGGTTATTATCTTCCATGCTAAGCAATTTATTCTCAAGATAAGTGTTTATTCACTTGTCATTGCACGAGAGAGGCTGGTAAAAAGGATTCCCAGTCCTGCATAATACAAAAATAAATAAACAAGAACTCCCCCTAGAAAGTTGATTGTTTGGATGATACCCATGGATACGGCAAGCCATGGAATGTGTTTGAATGGTGGAGGGGGAGTAAAAATTTAAATTCTGTTTGGGAATCGCCAATAATGAGATTAGCATGGAAGATATTGAAAACTCTGTTGTGACGTTGACAGTAAAGGCACACCACCCAAAATTACATATTCATCTTTGTTTTTAAACAATGAGCTCTGGCACCTATGCAAATCCCTGCTTCCCTCTATGAAGGGACAATTTATTTACTTTCATGTTTTTCTATTTTTAATGTTGAGTCAACTTCTTATTCCAACCTCAATCTATTAGTTGGCAAGCACCATGTGGTGGGGAAAGATCCAAACATATATATCCAGTCAAATATATTTGATCATGATTCATTATTGTTGACAATTATCTTTATGATAAGTATGTTGGGAGGCGAAACTTTAAGCCCCTATATTTCTCTGTGTTCGATGGATATTGTTTGTTCTAAAAATATGCCTTGAGTATTAGCAATCATAAAAGACTATATGATAATTGAGTATGTGGAGCTCTTACTTAGACTTGATGATGCATTGGAATTGTTTGATGACTAAGAACATAGATTGTTAAGTTTCAAGTGAATGAATTGTTTGAACCATGACACGTGAATTGATTGCTACACTATCATGATGATTTTTATGAGAAAAAGTTGCTGGTTATGATGCTAGAAAAGTGACTAAAATTATCAATGATCAATAGTATACACTATGCTAGCATTCACACTTCATAAATTATTTCTTTTATTATTTACCTACTCGAGGACGAGCAAGAATTAAGCTTGGGGATGCTGATATGTCTCCAACGTATCGATAATTTATGAAGTATTCATGTCATATTCACCTATGTTTGCAATACTTTTGTATGTTTTTTATGCACTTTATATGATTTATTTATAACTAACCCGGATTGACGCTGTTTTCAGCAGAACTACCGTGGTGTTGTTTTTCGTGCAGAAAATGAAAGTTCTCGGAATCGCCCGAAACTTTTTTATAATTTTTTTCTGGAGAAAATGAGTAACATTGGAGCAAAGAACCACCGGAGGAGGTGTGCCAGGGGCCCAGCACATAACAGGGCGCCCCCCTAGGGGCGTGTCGTGATATGTTTTGGGGCCCACGTGGCTCCGTTTCGCGTGATTCCAATGCTGAAAAATCCTATATATACCAGAAACTCCAGAAATAAAGAGAGACTCCTCGTTCCGCCGCCGTAACTCTCTGTATCGACGAAAAACCAATCTGGAGGCATTCTAGTACCCTGCCGAAGAGGGTAGATCATCTCCGGTGGCCATCTTCATCATCCCCGTGGAGGCCATGACGAGGAGGCAGTAGTCCACCCTGGGGCTAACGGTTTGTACCGGTAGCTATGTGTTCAATCTCTCTCTCTCTCTCTCTCTCTCTCTCTCTCTCTCGTGTTCTTGAGATGTCCCGATCTTGATGTATAGTCGGATCATATGATGTATCTCCCTTGCCATGTTGTGATGAATTGAATCTTTCTCTTTAAGATATCGTTATGTTGGATTGAATATATTGGTTTGAGAACACTTGATGTACATCTTGCGTGGGATACTGATACGTCTCCAACGTATCTATAATTTTTGATTGTTCCATGCTGATATATTATCATTCTAGGATACTTTTTGGGCATTTGTTTACCAATTTGTAATATTTTTGAGCACTAACCTACTGACCCAGTGCGCAGTGCCAGTTGTTGTTTTCTGCGTGTTTTTGCCTTTTCAGGTTTTCTGTATCAAACGAAGTCCAATTGCCCCGAAACTTTTTGGTGATTTTTTCTGGACCAATACCAGACCTACGGGCTTCGGAGGGGGTCAGGATGGGCCACGAGGGAGGCAGGACGCAACAGGGCGCACCCCCTGGGGGGCGCGGCCTGTTATGTGCTGCCCCCCTCGGGCGTCTCTCGACGTCCCTCTCTGGCCTATAAATTCCCAATAAACCTAAAAACATCAGAGGCGCTCCCAAAACACTTTTTCCGCCGCCGCAAGTATCTGTTCCGACGGGAGGCCATCTAGAGCTCCGTTTCGGCACCCTGCCAGAGGGGGGATCAATCACGGAGGGGCTCTTTATCAACCTTGCTACCCTCTCCATTATGTGTGAGTAATCTACCACAAACCTACGATTCCGTAGGCAGTACCTAGATGGCAATCTCTCTCTCTCTCTCTTGATCTTCAATAGAAAGTTCATCGCATCTTCACTTTGAACTCACTAGTGCAGAAAAGCTACGCCACCAATATGGCGCCACAGTTAAAATGTAGTGGTGGCGTTGGAGACGACGCCAACAGTATTTTGAGTACCTGCTGGCATTGGACAGAGTTGCACGCCGACACTGTCATATTTAGCTAATAAAAAAATACCAGCTTCACAAAAGATACTGAACATTTCAGTAATTCACAAAAGATACCTAATTCACAAAAGGAAAGTACCAATTACAAGTATCGATCTTGCCCCTATCTCGATCGACATTGCTATATACCTAGTTTTTTCTAAGGACCATTTTAAGCTCACGAAGCTTATTCCTATTCGTGGTCCCCTCATGGATGTAATGCGCTTTCTCCGTCTTCAGTTGTCGCCTCTCGGCCTGCAGCAATTCTATCTCCTTATTGATATCAGTTATCTCGGCAATATAATTGTAAATCTTCTGGAAGACAATATAATTGTCATCGATAATCACTACTGGAATCAGGGAATTTGCCGTCTGCCTGTTCTTTGCCGTCTAAGGTCTTTGCCGTCCGCTTGCAAAAAACTGACGACAAAGAAATGGCTGATGGCAAAGATATAGTTTGCCGTCTGCCTGTTCTTTGCCGTCGGCCAGCAGACAACAAAGGGCCCAGAGGCGGACGGCAAAGAAACCAGCTGGGCCCCATTGGACCGTGGGGCTGGCTATGTCAAATGGACGGCCTGGATGCCGTCCGCCTGTTCTTTGCCGTCTGCCCTAGGGATCTTTGCCGTCCGCTAGCGGACAGCAAAGAGGATGTACCTCTAACGGCCGTTTCCCCCTGGGCCCACCCCCACTCCCCCCCTCTCTCTCTGTCCACCCACACACCACGCGGCCTCTCCCTCGATC
This sequence comes from Elymus sibiricus, assembly GCA_039707655.1. NCBI lineage: Eukaryota > Viridiplantae > Streptophyta > Magnoliopsida > Poales > Poaceae > Elymus > Elymus sibiricus. The sequence continues at coordinate 64,407,957 of CM077667.1, forward strand.
CCCTTCTCCTCCACCACCACCGCAGATCCCCGCGGCCGGCCACCCCTCGCCGGACCTCCTCCCTACGGCCAACCCTCCCAACGGCCACCCCTCGCCGCGGCCACCCCTCCCCGCCCCCGGCGCCGGCCATCCTCCCCGCGGCCACCCCTCCCCGCCCCCGGCGCCGTTCATCCTCCCCGCGGCCACCCCTCCCCGCCCCCAGCACCGGCCATCCTCCCCGTGGCCACCCCTCGCCGCGGCCACCCCTTCTCGCCCCCGGCGCCCCTGCCCTTGGGTGAGCCTCTCTTCCTCCCCTCTGTCCCCTGTTCTTGTGCATGCTGCTATATTATTAGATTTGGATGTATGTGGATATATGTGGATAGATGGATGTATGTGCATGTTAGGTACTAGTAGATGGTTTGCATCTTATTAGATTATTTCCTGTTATTAGATTAGTTAGATAGTGTGGATTTAAATCTGTTAGTTCTAATTGGGTTAGTGCTAATTAGGTTAGTGTTAATCATTGCATCTGTTAGTGCTAATTAGGTTAGTGTTAATTAGGTTAGTGTTAGTTTAGGTTAATTAGGTTAGTGCAAAAAAAAGAAGAGGAAGAAGAAGAAGAAGAGGAGGAGAAGGAGAAGAAGAAAAGAAGAAGAAGAGGAGAAGAAGAAGAGGAGAAGAAGAGGAAAAACAGAAGAAGAGGAGAAAGTAGAAGAAAAAGAGGAGAAGCAAAAGAGGAGAAGAAGAAGAGGAGAAGAAAAGAAGAAGAAGAAGAAGAAGAAGAAGAAGAAGAAGAAGAGAAAAGGAAGAAGAAGAGGAGAAGAAGAACATATAGAGGAGAAAAAGAACAAATTAAATAGAAGAGGAAAATAGTAGTTATATATATATAGATTTTTCTATCGGGATTGAATATTCGTGTTGATCATGTAGATTTAAATGTGCAGTTCTTTCGTGGGGGAGAAGGAGAAGAAGATGGGTGATTGTGCGTGGATGTACACCGGTCACACTAGTCAGAAAGACATGACCAATGAATGGTTAACAAAAACCAAGGGGTTTGTGAGAGCCGCATTTGCAAATGGCCAGGAAAAAACCTGGTGCCCCTGTCCCTGATGCGACAACTTTAAAAAGAGGGCAGAGGGTGAAATGGGTAAACACCTGCAGAAGTGGGGTTTTACGCCTAATTATACGATGTGGACTTTTCATGGCGAGTCTGACCAACGTGCCAGAGCTGAGGTAGTTCGTTGTCGCACCGACGAGCATGGTACTGGGATCGAAGACATGGTGCAAGACTTTGATGATGCTCGGGATTCGGACGATGAGATGGAGGAATCTGCAAAGGCCTTCTATGAAATGTTGGAGTCTTCAAAACATCCTCTACACGAGCACACTGAGCTTTGTCAGCTGGATGCCATCGCGCAAGTAATGGCTCTGAAGGCTCAATTCAACCTGGGCAGAGAATGCTACGACGCGATGATGAAAATATTTGGACGCTTTCTACCCAAAGGCCATGTACTGCCTGCAAACCTGTACCAGTCGGACAAAATCCTCCGTGTACTTAAGATGCCCTATGAGAATATACATGCATGTGAGAATGGATGTGCCTTATTTAGGCTTGAGTATGCGGACTTGAACTATTGTCCCACTTGCAAGTCTTCGAGGTATATTGTGGTAGACAACGGTATAGGTGAGAAGATTCAGACCAAAATCCCCGTTAATGTTCTTCGGTATATGACAATCGTACCAATACTTCAACGTATTTTCATCGTCGAAGAGACGGCCAGATAGATGACATGGCACAAATTGGGCAAAAGAACCGAACTAGATGCAGATGGGAATCAGATGTTCGTACACACTTCAGATGCTTTTGCATGGAAGCACTTCGATGCATTACATAAGGATAAAGCGGCAGATCCAAGGCATCCTCGAGTCGCCATCAGCACGGATGGGTTCAATGTGTTTGGTATGATGGTAACCCAATATAGTTGTTGGCCTGTATTTGTCATTCCACTCAATCTCCCCCCGGAGAGATTATGAAAAGAAAGAACATTTTCTTGACATTGATAATTCCAGGGCCCAACTATCCGGGGAATAATATGAATGTGTACATGCAACCGCTTAAGGATGAATTGCAAGAAGCTTGGGATAATGGGATCAAGACATACGACGCCACTACCAAAAAAACTTCAAAATGCATGTGCGGTACATGTACTCGACGCATGACTTGCTGGCGTATGCGCTATTCGTTGGCTGGTGTGTGCATGGAAGGTTCCCATGCCCCACAAGCAAGGCAGCTCTTCAGTTCCATTGGCTGCAGGTGGGTCACAAGTTTTCTTGCTTCGACATGCATAGACAGTTCCTGGATCCTAACCATAAGTTCAGAAAAGACAAGAAGAATTTCATCAAAGGTAGAGTTGTCAAAAACTCTGCACCACCTGCGTTGACAGGCCAACAGACCCTGGATCAGTTAAACGCTCTCGAGCCTGATCCAGAGCGTCCAGGGTATTTCAAAGGGTATAATTCGGAACACGCCTGGACTCACAAGAGATGCTTATGGGATCTGCCTTACTTCAAAGACCTACTTTGCCCACACAACATCGACGTGATGCACACTGAAAAGAATATCCCCGAGGCCATTTTTGGTACATTGTTCGACATAGAGGGGAAGCCAAAGGATAATCCTAAGGCTAGAATCAATCAGGAGGCTCTATGTGATAGACCGTTACAAAACTTGCGACAACCGAAAGGAAAGCAGAACTGGGCGAAGCCAAAGGCATGGTCCAATCTTGGAAGGCCAGCTATGAGGGAAATGATCTTGTGGGTGAAAATGCAGTTGATGCTCCCTATGGGTATGCAGCGAATCTAAAGAGGGGAGCGAGTCTTGACAAATTGAAAAAAATTGGTCTCAAGAGTCATGATTGGCACATATGGCTTGAGCGGGTAATGCCGGTGATGTTGCGTGGCTTTATCCCTGAGGATGAATGGATAGTACTGGCATAGCTGAGCTATTTCTTCCGTTCTCTTTGTGTGAAAGAACTATCGCCTCGCATGCTAGATGAAATGGAAGAGTTGGCGCCGGAGTTGATTTGCAACTTAGAGAAGATATTTCCACCGGGCTTCTTTAATCCAATGCAGCATTTGATTTTGCATCTCCCGACCGAGGCAAGATTGGGGGGGGGGGGGGGCGTTCAAAATTGATGGTGCTTCGCAACTGAGAGGATGCAGAAGATGCTTCGAGCAAAATGTAAAAATAAATGTAGAATTGAAGCATCGATGGCCGAGGCATTCATTACTGAGGAGGCGGCAAACTTCATGACAGCACACTACGAAGCCAAAAATCATCATTTGCATAACCCGAAGCCTCGGTACAATGCTGGCGACCCTAAAAAAGGTCGATCCAACCTCAGCCTATTCAAAGGTAAGCTCGCACCAGCCGGTGCTTCGAAAGCAAAAGCATTGGATGTCAAAGAATGGCAGACCATTTCGTTGTATATCTTCAACAACCTAACAGAAGTGTGGCCGTACATCGAGTAAGTTCTCGGTACATTATTGTTCCACAACTTCTAATTCCTTTGAACTGCTCTTATTCCCAGATATTTGATATAGTCGATACGTCACCAAATTCTCGGATGGAGCGGTCATCCAAAAGGATTCCGTCGAAGAGTATGAGATTCTGGCAAAGCATGGAGGCGACTATCCCGGTTTCATCTCTTGGTTCAAACAAAGGGTAATTACCATTAATGGACCATTTCATTTCTTCGTCTAATTTGCGGCTAATGCAACAATCCTTTCGTATTAAACTTGTAGGCTAATGCAGTGTCTATGGACGCCGAGTTGAGACAAGTCGCTAATGGTTTTGACTATAAGGTCCGTTCATTTGAAAAATACGACATCAACGGGTATCGCTTTCGTACCTTTGGCAAAGAGCTATTTATGCCCGACCTAAAGACTTCAAATTTTTGTGTCTCTGCTATCGGCGAAGGAGGTACCAACTATTATGGAAGAGTTGAAGCAATTTATGAACTTCTATTCTATGGTGAAAACCCACCGAACGTCGTAGTCTTCAAATGTTATTGGTTCCAGCCGAAGGAGACTAGAAGGACTCATGAACATATAGGGCTAGTCGAAATCAAACAAAGCACCCATTTAGATGTTCCCGATGTCTATATTACGGCTTAACAGGCGACCCAAGTTTTCTATCTACCGTGGGCCTGCCAAACTGATCCAAATCTGAAAGGTTGGGATGTCATTTATGAAGTGCCGCCACGTTTTAGACCACCTCCCCTCAATGAAGAGGATTATGAACCTGACATTAACCCAGACACATATGAAGGAGAATTCTTCCAAGAAACACGTCTTTCCAAAAAAGGTTTCAAGAACCGCTCTACTTCACCCCAGAACATTGAAGTAGACAGCGACAGTGAATCTGACTTAACCCCTGAGCCAGAACAGGAAGAGCCGGAAGAAGGAGAGGTTACTGCTGCGGATGACCTGTCAATGCTTGACCGATTACATAAAGGAGGCCTTCCACATGTTCTTTCCGATAGTGATGATGATGATGCATTTATTGATGATAGTGATGATGATGATGCATTTATTGATCCCGGAGCATATATAGACGATCAAGATTATTATTAGTTCATGTCAGGTATTCAACTTTTATTATATACATATATAAATTTTTAATTCATGTTAGGTATTCAATTTCTATTATATACATGATGATGATACACTTAAATTATATACATTTTATTATTCATTTCGGTATTCAATTTTTTTATGTTGTACTAATTTCGTTTACTCTTTGTCATGGCAGGTGTTGAAAGATGGTGGGAAAGGGTCGAGAGCACTCTGCGGCTCCTTCTTCATTGGAGGGTGGTGGTATGGGTACTTCCATTCCGGAGAGCGTTGCTCTCTAGTCTGCAGACAACGGTGGCCGCTTCTTCGTTGACCCCTGTGAGAGTAGGTCGACCCCCCGGGAAGAAGAGAGGTACTCGAGGTACACGTGGCCGCGGGAGAGGTAGGGTGGCTGCTACGCCTTCCTCGCCGCCACCCCCAGCTGATTCACCCAAGCACAAGAGTGCTAGGGTGGACTCGTCTGAGGTGGAGTCTATGCGGACTCCAGTGCACGAGCCTTGGGTCGACGAGCCTTCGACCCACGAGACTCCTGTCCCACAGGCTTTGTCCCACGAGAGTCCGGAGCAGAGCAGGGATGAGGGTACGTCCCAGCAGACCCAATGGGATACCTGGCCAGATCTGCGTCAGCAGGAGCCTAGTGGCCATGCTGATGGTGGCGGGGATCGGTTTTCTGATAGCGAGGAGGAGGTGGTTGAGGGGGCCACCGTCTACCAGCGTGGTAGTACACGGCTCCGGCCCGTGCCGGCGACCCGCGAGCAGAGGTGGTCGATTAGGCCTGATGGGGACAAGTAAGTGCATTTACTCTTTTTTTAACTTTTGCCTTCACGTTTTTTCAAATATCTAATGTGTTGGCTTTGTCATACTGCAGGGGTTGGATTCATGCCAAGGGTGTCCGCAGGCCCAACAGCGTCCTTGGTGTGCTTTGCCGGCAAAATTTTTCGGGGTTTGTCATGTTGCCTGGTGAGGGTGTCGGTGTCAAAACCGGCGGATCTCGGGTAGGGGGTCCCGAGCTGTGAGACTAGAATCGATGGTAACAGGAGAAGTGGGAGACGATGTTTACCCAGGTTCGGGCCCTCCTATGGAGGTAATACCCTATGTCCTGCTTGATTATATTGATGGTATAAAGGTTACAGAGTTGATCTACCACGAGATCGTATGACTAAAACCCTAGATGAGTTCTCCTCCCCTACAACCTAAAACCCTCCGGCTTATATAGACGCGGAGGGTACCTAGGGCTTACACATGGTCGGTTACATGTCGAAGGGATAAACATGCCTATTCACTACTCCAATCATGGAGAATACGCCACGATTCTCGAAGCTTCCTTCCTGGAGACAGGGTCTTTGATCAATCCAGTGCTCGGCCAACGGCCCATACAGTCCGGCCCATAAGAAATAGGTCGGCCTCCCGAGGACCCCTTAAACCAGGACTCCCTCAGTAGCCCCCGAACTAGCCTCCAAAGCCAAGGGTCCAAGCTCCAGCTGCTTTAAATGACCAGAGTCTTCGGCTTGCAAGGCGAGTTCCTTTCTCTAAACAGTGATCGGCCGGGCTTTTAGTTCGGCCTCCGACGACCTGTAGTTTTTCCGATCATAGATCGTCCGAACACCATGAATAACTCGACCCTGAAGGCCAAACGTCAAGGAGTCTATAGTGCGCTCTGACAACCTTTCAAATGAAAGGTCACGGCCCACCACGACCGCTGAACCAGTCGAAAAAGCTCGATTCGCGGTTCGAGGCCGTTTTTACTAGCACGATCCATCAATGCACAGATCGTGCTCCGTTTCACACGGGATATGTTTAATCATGCGCGTACAACGCCACGCACGTCTTGGGAAGCGGAGGGATTCACGGTGCAGTGAAAGGAGGCTAACCGGCGACAAGCCCAATAAAAGGGACAGTAAACCCCAAGGCTTAACCATGCTTCCCATTCGCATCCCTGCTTCCCCCATCTCCTGAGCCTCCAGAGCCCAGATCTAGGTTTTCCACCTTTCCCCCTCCGAGCTCAGCCATGGCCGGCTCTGGCTCTAGCGGCAAGTGGGAGGCTTCCACGGTCACAGACCAGGACATCCGGGACCTCAAGGACGCCGACTACCTCCCCGCCAATATCTTCCACCGCGCCGCGGAGGAGGGCCAGGTGATCCCCCACCCCCAAACCAGGCGAGAGGGTGGTCTTCATTCCTCACTTCATCCGAGGACTGAGCTTCCCGCTCCACCCCTTCGTGAGGGGCCTCATGTTCTTCTATGGACTCGACTTCCACGACCTCCCGCCGAACTCCTTCATGCATACATCAGCTTTCATCATCGTCTGCGAGGCCTTCTTGCGGGTCGAACCACACTTCGGACTATGGCTTAAGATCTTCAACATCAAGCCGAAGTGTGTCGCAGGCACACGCAGACTGTGGCGGGGCGGTCATCAGCAAGCTTCCCCGCGCAGTATGGCCATCCGGCACCTTCATCGACACCATCAAGACTTGGCAAAAAGAGTGGTTTTACATCATCGAGCCAAGGGAGGAGGGCGGAACTATTCCTGCCGAATTTAGATCCGGCCCCCCGACCAGATTGACCTCATGGGTCCGAAAGGGCCTCGACTGGGGGTCGGATATAGAGGTGGATGACCTACAGAGGTGCATCACCTCCATGATTAAGGACAAAATCGAGCTGGCCAACGTGGTCCAGATTATGCTCCGGCGGCGCATCCTCCCCTGCCAGCGCCGACACTCTCCTATGTGGACTTATCGGCTTGACGATGAGCCTACAATCTGGCAGCTCTTCCGCACTACTCGGGAGAAGCTGTGGAAGGCGCTACTCAAGGCGCAGGAGAACTGGCCAGCCAAGAAGGAGGACCGGGGCCTGCGCGCCGATAAACCCCCTTCCGAGGTATGACATAGTTTTATTAGATCGGCTTCGTTTTCCTGAAGGAAATCTAAGTACTTTCCGATCACTTCCGCAGGAATGGTTGAGCAAGGCCACGGGCATCAAGTGCCCGGCTCCACAGCCCGAAGACCCTAGGTCCCAGCTGCTGTCGGAGATGCTCGTCGTGGCGCCTTACAAGGCGCCAGAGAAGAAAGAGCAGAAGAAGAAGCCAGGCTGAGCAGGCCTGCGCAACGGGGACCAGCCAGGGGCTGTGTCCAAAGAAACCCATGCCACCTCGAATCAAGAGGAGGAGCATGAGGGTGAGGGGGGAGGCGATTCCCCCCTCGCAGGAAAGAGGGCGGCGTCATCGGACGCCTCAGAGGATGTACCTCCTCCCGCCCAGAAGAAAGCACGTCGAACACAGGTAGTTCTGTCCGACAACAGTTCGGACTCGGATACCGAGTCCGAGGATTTCGAGAGGGTTCCACGAAGGAACCTCAGGGTCAAGCCCCCAGCTCGAAGGTAATGATCCGAAGACCTCCTGAGTTATTAGTGCTAAGTTTTGAATGTTACTAACATGTGAACGCCTATTGACTTGCAGCCCACCGCATGTTCTCCCCACCGATCAAGTTTCGGACGGGGAGACCCCGCCCGCCGAGCTAGCGGAGAGCGGGACCGCGTCGCACCCTTCTCCTCCGGGCGCCGCGAAGGATGCCGCGAAGGTGTCATCCCAACATGCCCCTTTGGAGCCGGACACTGGAGGTGGGGGCGATGACGTCATGGTCGAGGCTAACACCTCGGCCACCGAAGACCTGGGGGTGAAGCCCCTCCCGGATACTAAGGAGACCGGACGAGGAGATGTCCAGTCACCTCCAAGGCTGTCTCCGGACCGTATCATGCCTCCAGAGGCACCGGTTCAATCCCCGGTTGGAGATCAGGTCAACCAATCCCCACCGGCGCCACCGACCAATGGGTGGCCGGCTATGGGGGAGGCTCTGTCAGGCGCCTCCATCTCTGGGGAGCACCGCACCCTTATGGGTGCGGTATTGCAAAGCATTCAGTCCGTTGACAGTGGACTGAAGGAGGCCTTCAATGTTCTCCTGACGGGCTTTCAGGTGAGCCACGTAATGCTCTTGTTTGTGAAATATTAATTTCTCTGAGTTATCATTATATACATGGCAGCCCCCGAGCCATAGGTGAGTTTGGAAAAACTTACCTGGGGGTCGATCGTAGATCCTTATCCGAACTATGTATAGGACAATATTTGTTCGAAACGTTCTAACAGCCCTTAAAAGGACCGAACCCAGGATCATGTTTATGACAGTTCGGAAGTTTTGAACCCATGTAACTTGATATGGTGTTGTTTTTTACAGGCTTCATCGACGGCGGCGGCTGCTAATGCTGCCGAGCTGGACGAGCTAAATCGGAAGCTCAAGAGCTCCGAAGATGAGCTTGACGCTCTAAACAAGAGATTCGACGAGGCGCAAGGTAAGCCGGATTAGAGTATCCAAATTATTCATCACCGTACTGTTAAAGCAGTATTTTTGATGTGTTGTAATGCTTACGCAGCCTCGGCGAAGGAAATTGAGAAGCTCAAGGCCAAGCTTGAGAAGGCAAAGCAAGAGGCTGCGGTTGAGAGGGCGGTGGCCAAAGAAGCGGCTACCGCGCTATCCGCCCTGAGAGCCACCAGCGACAAGCATGAGGCTCGGGTGGAGGAAATCCAACAGGAGCTCAAGGACGCCGGCCGAAAGTGCGAGGACCTTGAGCGGAAGGGCAAGGAGCAGGCCGCCGAACTATCCACCCTGAAAACCAATCTCCAAAAGGAGCGGGTGGATAGGCGGTCTTTCGAAGAGCAAGTCAGCCAGGCCAAGGCTATCATGGATGGTAAGCCGTATTTATTGCAGTGTGTCTTCGGGGATAGCAAGTTCGAGTTGCTTACCCAAGTATGGCGTTCCTCAGGCACCTGCTCGGACCTCCAGAAGAGCACAGTGGACGCGAAGCAGTTCTATGCTTCGCGGGGAGAAGGAGATGAAGCTCGGCTGTTTTGGGCGCAGTTTGAAGCCCCCAAGCGCTCTCCTCTTCTTGTTGAGCAGCTGAAGCAGCTGATGGAGCTACACCGGATGGCGGAGCCGGCCATGAAGGATCTATGCATCCGGCTATGGCCCAACGAGCCATTGCCGGGCAGCTACTTCGGCCTGGTGCAGAAGCTGAGCGACGCCTCGCCCCGGATCGACGCGCTAAGGCGGTCCTCCTGTATCAAGGGAGATCGGATGACCTTTGCGAAGGCCAAGGTGCACTGGCCGGGGCTGGATCCGATGAAGATAGCCACCGCCCCTCCGCCTCCTAGAAAGGAGCATAGGTGCCCCGAGCTATACTTCTCCGGAGTAATGGAGGGTGCTCGGGCGATAGAGTCGCAGTGTTCGAGAGAGAACATGTATGAGTAAAGCGTTGTAATATGTCCGAAGACCTTTTAACGCGCTTATATTAAGATGCATGGTTTATCATGTCTTTCGTGTTTTGCATCCTTTATAACTCTTGTGTGGCCATTAAAACTGAAAGTTGTGAGTCGTCGGCTTCAGCCCCCATGTAGATACTACGCGGGGTGTCTCTGCCAACGCACAGTGACCCTTAGCCGAGCTATCGGTACCCGAAGGCGGTAGTGTGGGGCGGACAAGGCAATCGGACCATAATGCTTTATTGCTTTCACTTAGCCATAGGGGCGCGAGAAAGGAGTGCGGGGGGCTGATGACTAGCCCCCAGGGGTTGTGATGTTTGGATGAACCGTGGCCAAAGCCTATATCACATGGTTTGTACTAATACCAAACCCATCGTATGACACGGAATAACCTCTGACGAGATTTAGTTAAGCTCGGATTCGCAGACCAGTTCTCGCATACCATGACAGTCAGTTTTCGGCTTTCTCCGCTGAGGTGCTTGACCAGGCTAGCCGGAAGCACAATCGCAACGGTTCTCCCTTTGCCCTTTTAGCCGAACGAGCGGAACATAAAGGGGCAAGCACAGGAGCCGGGCAACCCAACTATTGACCCAAGACATAGTTTGGAACCAATGCATATAAGGCAGAATTCCAAGACGCTGAACGCAAGAATCAGTTGTGCTTAAGGCGATTTTCTTTAGTTCGAGCCCCCGGTCTATTAGCCGGTTGCATCGTATAGTATACCAAACAGGTTCGCAAGAAGAGAGGAAAATAGAGAGTGCGCCAAAAATAGCGAAACGATCATGCATGATACATCTGTATTTTACTCAACAGCTCTTATTATTCAAATTGCTGATACAACTGTTTATAGGTATTAAAAATGAAATATAAACCTTACAGGAGGGGTTGTACCAAGGGTCTTCGATAGGTGACCTGACGTCCTCGATGTGCCATGTCGCTTGTCCGCTCCTGCGTCTCCCAAGGAGTTGTATATCGCGATGGGTGTAATGTTCGGTGAGCGGACTTTGGAGAAAAGTCTTGAGAAGTCGCCGAAATGTGAATGAGCTTTACGCCGTAGCAGGTACTTTATGGCACCTGTAGTGTGTCCGAAGACATGTTGATGTTGATAGTTCGGTCTAACTGAACACTTACCCTTTAATAATTTTCCCCACCGCTGCCCATGGAATTTTGAGCGCGAAGTTGTGCCTCCTCGGCGCGTACTTTGCCGGTTCTAGGGCCGTGCGATGGGGGGTGAATCCCTATTTATGGGGAGAAGAAGGTTCTGGTACTTCGGGTTGAGACCGAGCGTGCTTCCCAGCCTTGGGTGCCTTTACGGCAGATGTCGGCGCTTGCCGATCATGAGTGTAATGGAATTCGGCCGCCAGGGCCAACGCATGTTCCTCTGTTCGGAGGGAGCGCTCTGTGTTGCCATTGACAGTAATGACCCCCTTGGGGCCGGGCATCTTGAGCTTGAGGTATGCGTAGTGCGGGACGGCGTTAAAGTGAGCGAACGATGTACGGCCGAGCAGGGCGTGATAGCCACTGCGGAAAGGTACGATGTCGAAGATCAAGTCCTCGCTTCGAAAGTTATCGGGCGAGCCGAAAACTACTTCCAGGCTTACAGAGCCCGTGCACCGGGCTTCAACGCCTGGGATCACTCCTTTAAAGGTAGTGTTGCTGGGCTTGATCCTTGACGGATCTATGCCCATCTTTTTCACCGTATCTGAGTAAATCAGATTGAGGCTACTTCCTCCGTCCATTAGGACTTTAGTGAGGTGATACCCGTCTATGATGGGGTCTAGGAGTAGGGCGGCCGAACCCCCATGACAGATACTGGTTGTGTGGTCACGTCGATCGAAGGTGATCGGGTATGCCGACCATGGGTTGTACTTCGGGGCTACAAGCTCTACGGCGTAGACATCTCGAAGGGCGCGCTTCCTCTCCTTTTTGGGTATATGAGTGGCGTATATCATATTTACTGTTTTCACCTCTGGAGGGAATTTCTTTTGTCCGCCAACGATCGGACCGCGGGGCTCATCCTCGTCCTCGCTGCGTGGGCTCTTGCCTTGGTCCTCGGATGCGAGCTTGCCGACCTGTTTGAAGACCCAACAGTTACGGTTGGTGTGGTTGGAGGGCTTCTCTTGAGTGCCATGGATCTGGCAAGGCCTTTCCAGGATCTTGTCCAGCAGGGTGGGTCCGTCGCGATTGCCTTTAGGAGGCTTCTTCCGCTACCCGGGCCAAGAGTTGCGGAAGCCGGCGTTAACAGCCGTGTCATCGGCATCACTATTATTGTGCCGGCGCTTGTTCTTGTTGCGCTTCGGTTTCCCGTTTCCATCCCGAACTTCAGAGATTTCGGGGTCTTTGGGGTTGTGGCTACGTCTTGCTAGCCAGTTATCCTCGCCCGCGCAAAAGCGGTTCATGAGTGATGTGAGGGCGGACATTGTCCTTGGTTTGTCCTGGCCGAGCTGACGAGCCAGCCATTCATCCCGAATATTGTGCCTGAAAGAGGCTATTGCTTCGGCGTCCGGGCAGTCCACGATCTGGTTTTTCTTGGTCAAGAACCGATTCTAGAATAGCCGTGCGGATTCTCCTGGCTTTTGGACGACGTTGCTTAGGTCGGAGGAGTCCGGCGGCCGAACATAAGTGCCCTGGAAGTTAGATCGGAATGCCTCTTCTAGGTCCTCCCAGCACCCAATGGAATTTTCGGGGAGGCTATTTAACCAGTGCCGAGCTGGCCCCTTAAGCTTCAGGGGTAGGTATTTGATGGCGTGGAGGTCATCTCCTCGTGCCATGTGGATGTGGAGGAGGAAATCCTCGATCCATACGGTTGGGTCAGTTGTCCCATCGTATTGTTCTATGTTTACAGGTTTAAACCCTTCCGGGAACTGATGCCGCATCACCTCGTCCGTGAAGCATAGTGGGTGGGCAGCGCCTCTGACCCGAGCTATGTCGCGCCGGTGATCGGCGTCTGTCCTAGCCCGGTTTCGTTCCCGACCTTCATTGTTGCGGTCGAACCAAGACCGGTACCCTTCCCGTCTATCGGGTGAGTATCCTCTGGATCCATAGATGGATCGCGTACGACCTGCTCTGTAGTCCAGGTCGTGTCGCAGGTCGAACCTGTCATCGGGCTCTAGTGGCTCTTTTCCCCGTGTATGAGGTATCGTCGGCCTATAGCCGATGTCGTCGGCCGTCCTGTCTCGTCCTCGAGGAGGGCGGTCTGGCTTGTCGTATGGGGTATGTTTGGGAGACAGCGTATCAGTGAGCTCGTCATCGAATTGTGGCAGCAGCCTTCTGCGTGGATAGCTCTTGGGCTGGTCTGATAGACCGGTACCGTATCCTTCCTCAGCTGAGAGGACTCTGGTCCATCGATCGTTGAGGTTGTCTTGTTCGGCTTTAAGCTGTCGTTCTTTTGCTTTCAGGCTATGGGCCGTGGCTATAAGCTGTTGCCTAAATAGTTCCTAATCTGCAGGATTATCGGGGATGGCGAAGTCATCGGCTTCCGCATTGTCCTCCCCCTCGACATAGCGGAGGTAATCGTCGTCCTCAGGATCATCTAGATCGTCGGGGTTGCGCTGGTCCTCGGGCCTCTCCTGACCCTCTAGCGGGTGCTCGGGGATATCGAGATCGCCGAGGTCTTCCGGGGTGTCTCCGTCCCCGGTGCCGTCGATAGCTTTTCTTCCCTTTTTTCCTTTTGACCGTTTATGCGGCTTCCGGCGCCTTGACGGCGCTTCACCCGATTTGTCACCATCGTTTTTCGGAGTGTCCACCATGTAGACGTCGTATGTGGAGGTGGCAGTCCATCGCCCGGTGTTAACGGGGGTGAGGGCGCAATCCTCTTCATCCATGTATTCGGCCTCTTCGGAGGCATAGTCCAACATGTCGGTTAAATCCTCGACAGTGGCTACCAAGTGGGTGGTGGGTGGGACGAAAAATTCGTCCTGACCCGCCTTGAGCCCGATCTGAGTACATATCGGGGTCGGCTTGTCGATAAGTTTCATCTACGAGATCCGATCTAAGGCCTCGTTGAGTATCGAGAGCTCGATCGAGTTGGCCTGATCGGAGCTTCCGGAGTTAACGTCCGATGCGTCCACGCGGGGAGAGTGTTCAGCAAGAACAGGTGTCCGGACGTCTGGCGCTATGACCGGGTCCGAACTGAAAGTCGGGTCCTCGCCAGGGTAAATCCCGTGGGTGGGACCAAAATATGGATCCGAGGTTAAAGCCTCAGAGTCTTCGGGCGTGGTAGGCGAGGCTGCGAGCCCGGTTAGTGACAGGTTGCCCTGAGAGTCTACAGAGAACTCTAGGTTCCCCAATCTGATCTCTTGATCAGGGGCGAAACTTCTAACACGGCCTAGATGGCCGGTCGGGCCTGCGTGCAGTACAATGCTGCCAAAAGCGAAGATCTGTCCGGGGACGAAAGTGCCCGTATTGTGGACCTCTTCGTTGATGACAAGGTGAGCCATCGATTCCTTTGGTGATCACAGCGGAACTCTCAATGAAAGCACCAATGTCGGTGTCAAAACCGGCGGATCTCGGGTAGGGGGTCCCGAGCTGTGAGACTAGAATCGATGGTAACAGGAGAAGTGGGAGACGATGTTTACCCAGGTTTGGGCCCTCCTATGGAGGTAATACCCTACGTCCTGCTTGATTATATTGATGGTATAAAGGTTACAGAGTTGATCTACCACAAGATCGTATGACTAAAACCCTAGATGAGTTCTCCTCCCCTACAACCTAAAACCCTCCGGCTTATATAGACGCCGAGTGTACCTAGGGCTTACACATGGTCGGTTACACGTCGAAGGGATAAACATGCCTATTCACTACTCCAATCATGGAGAATACGCCACGATTCTCGAAGCTTCCTTCCTGGAGACAGGGTCTTTGATCAATCCAGTGCCTGGCCAACGGCCCATACAGTCCGGCCCATAAGAAATAGGTCAGCCTCCCGCGGACCCCTTAAACCAGGACTCCCTCAGAGGGTCAGGTTCGAGAGGTAGGATTGACCTGGGAGCACTACTTGGCTGCACCGGCCGCGCCGGAGGAGACAATCGATGGTGTTTTGTGCCACACGAGGGCCGACATGGTGATCAGACAGTTTTGGGTAATTTCTCCTTTACACAATTAAAAATCAATAATAGCTAGTTATTGTACTAATCAATGTTGTCTCGTTTGATTGCAGACCTTCTACAGGTGTGAGGAGGGATATGAGGAGGCTGCGGCAAAGGTTATCGATGCTGAATGCAGGTGCCTACTGCAAAACTTACGACACGAGGCTCGGGTGCAGGCTGTTCGAGACTACTATGCCTTGCGGCATATTAGGAAAGACAAGTCGACGTGCCGCGGAAAGAAGATGCACAAGGAGCATTACATGAAGGTAATTACATATTCTTAAGGCCTTGTACTTAGTTTCCTTGATTTGATTCGTACACGTAGCGATCAACTTTCTCTTTATTAACTTAGGTGCCCTCGAGGTGGTGTGCGGATAAGATGGATTGTTGGGAGGTGTTGGTTGATGAGTGGTGCTCAGAACACTGGCTAGCCGTCCACAACAATGCCAAGGACTGGTGTGTCAAAATGGTTGGTGTGCCACACCATCAAGGGAGCACCAACTTAAATTAGTTCGGTCAGAACTGGGTATGTGGTTTGCTTCATGATTCATGCAATTCATTCTTGATGCTAGCTTGAGCCTTTTACTAATACTTTGTTCTTCTCTCTCTCTCGCTCTTTTAGGAGCATCACAATAACACGGAGGTGCCAGAGATGTACGACCTCTATGCGATGGCCCATACTGCCTCGTACAAGAAGGTCAAGGCATTCTCTGAGTCCGACCTCGATCATCCCGAGAACTTCACCAACATCTCCTCCCACCACAAGCTCGTGAAGTACAGAGATGAGGGGAAGGCGAGGAAAGGGGAGGAATTTAACCCGAGCCAAGGGCCTATTGATCTAGAGGTGGTGATGATATCTGGCAACGGGAGGCCCCATGGCTCGATGGCCATTGGAGATGGCCTTATACGTTGTCCTAGCACTCTCCGGTAGATCAAGGCGCGCCAAACGAGCTCCTGTCCTGAGATAAGGCCTCGTCTATGGCCAGTCGAGCTCGCCATCGAGGTTAGTTATACGGACTTAGATATCTTTCCTCATTATGTTATGTGTGCGAACAAAGATGATTACAATGCTAGCGAGGAGTTGTGTTGCAGGCTGCTATTCAGAAAGAGAGACAGACAACCCAGGCGCTTATGGCGGCGAAGGAGAAGGAGTTGGAGGAGAGGATGGCTAGGTTGTTGGAGGAGGAGAGGGCACGGAACGATGCGTCTCACCGGGCCATCTACGAGCTCTTCGTGGTAAGTTTCTTCTTCATATTTGTCAAATCTTGCATTTACTGTTTGTTTCATTAATAACTAATATGATTGACTTGTCAAAACCAAATGTGCAGTCTATGTGCGAGAAGACCGGCCAGAACAACCCCGGTGCTTCACCTCCGTGCTGACGAGAACGGTAAGTTTTTTCTAGTGTTTTGCTTAACAAACGCATAATGACCTATACTTAGCTTATTTAGTTCATTCATGACATAATTAGCTTACTTAGGTCAAAAATGGCATAATAACCTTCGTTAGCTCATAAATGTCATATACTTAGCTTATTTTCCTCCAGAGGGACATAATAAGCTTACTTAGCTCCAAAATGACCTATTTTACCTAAGTTAGCTCTAAAATGACCTATACTTAGCTTTGTTTCCTCCCAAATGACATAATAAGCTTACTTAGCTCCAAAATGACATATTTTTACCTAAGTTAGCTCTAAAATGACCTATACTTAGCTTTTTTCCCCACAATGACATAATAAGCTTAGTTAACTCAAAAATGGCATAATTACCTAGGTTAGCTCAATAATGACCTGTACTTACATTACTTATGTCAAAAATGGCATAATTAGCTTACTTGGGTACAAAATGGCATAATAACCTCGGTAACCTCATGAATGTCATATACTTAGCTTATTTTCTTCCAAAATGACACAATAACCTTAGTTAGGTCAAAAATGGCATAATTACCTAGGTTAGCTCTAAAATGACACAAATAAGCAATAAGAAGAAGAAAAACAAGAGGAGAAAGAGAAAGAGAAGAAAAACCCTTCTTCTTCTTCTTCTTCTTCTAGTCTTCTTCATCTAACTTTCTTATTTCCCATTTTGCAGATTAGATTCACTTCACGAAAGATTGCATTGATGGAGTGCTTGTGTTTGATGGAGTGCTTGTGTTACTTGTTGTTTTGATTTTGTATCGATGAACAATGTGAAACTTGCTACATATGGATGAAACTATGTACGTATGGATGAAACTATTGTAATATGGTGAACAATGTGAAATTTGCTACTTTTAATTTGGTATAATTGTTGGTTGATCATATCCATATGGCAGGGATATTGTTTCTGTGAAATATATATATATATATATCATATATTTGCGTGTGAAAATTCTTGAATATAACAAAAACAGAAGAAAAGAGGCAATACTGGCTCTTTGCCGTCTGCCACCGACGGCAAATGCCTATTTGCCATCTGCCACCGACGGCAAAGGTGGCACGTGGCAGCCACCTTTGCAACCTGGGAGCACCAGGCCTGGAGCCATTTGGTCTCTTTGCCGTCCGTGGGCAGACGGCAAAGAGGCTTGTCATGTGGCTGTCCGCGGGCAGATGGCAAAGGGGCTTGGCTCTTTGCCGTCTGTGGCCGGCGGCAAAGGCTGTCGTTAGCCACCTAACGGGGCTTACTTCCGTGCTACACCGTCCAGCCGCTTTGCCGTCTGTAGGCTGACGGCAAAAATACTTTGTCATCTGCTGAACCGAGGCAGACGGCAAAGAACCCCTTTACCGGAGTTTACAGTGCCGAAACTGTGGTCGTCTGCTGGCGGACGGCAAAGGGCTTTGCCGTCAGTGAACCTACCCTTTGCCGTCTGCCATGGCAGACGGCAAAGTACCTGATTCCAGTAGTGAATTTTGTGTTTCTCCTTCGTCAGGGAGTCATTCAACTCCTGCATGGCCTTCATGGTACTCCGACGTGACGCGATCAGCTCTTGACTGAGCATGTCCATGTCACCTGTTGGCTGCACAACGGGTGCTGGCAAAGACGGACCAGCTGGTACGTATGCCTGGCAAGGGTTTCAAATCATCAACAATATATATATGCATGTTTGTAATGCTAATGCATGTTTTCTGTAACCAGCCTTATTACTTGGTTGGTGCTCACTTCGCCTTTCTCTTTGGCAAAATCTGACCAATGCTCAGAGGAGCCTACCCAGATGCTAGAGTCGGCCATGTTGTACCATCAAACAGAAAACATCAACTATGTATTGTTTTAGCTAAGTTATCGCAGCTTGTTTACACACTACTCCTACATGGCCACCCTTCCATATGTGTAATGCAAAAGCTTTTTAGAATTATGGTTTATAGTTTATTGTTACTAATATACCATTTCTAATTAAGGTTCATAAATTACAACTCATATACCACTTCTAATTAAGGTTTTCCATAGTTTATTGTTACTAATTTGGTCTAGGCCAAAAATTCTTCATACATTGCAACTCATATACCACTTCTAATTAAGTCTATAGCATATTGTCTAATTTAGTCTATTGTCTAATTAAGGTTTTCCATAGTTTATTGTCACTAATTTAGTCTATAGTCCATAGAAAAAATATAGCAAATTCTTCATACATTGCAACTCATATACCACTTCTAATTAATGTTTTACATTGTAGCAAATTCTTCATATACTACTAACACTAAATATAGCAAGTATTGAAAAGTGGTGTTGGGAAAAGTGCTTTCCATACCTCTTTGGATATGACATGGAAGGAGACATCGGCGGGACGGTGACGGGCGGCCGGAGACGGGCGGAGACGGGTGGCGTTGGTGGGGCAGCGTAGGGTGGAGATGGGCGGCGTGGGGCGGCGGCGTTGGCGGGGCGGCGTGGGGCGGAGACGGGAGACGTGGGGCAGAGGCGGCGACGGCTTCGGGCAGGGTGGAGACGCGAAGCGTCAAGCGCCGGCGGCGGGGATCGAGAGGAGGACGGGCCGGTGGAGTTGGGGTGAAGAGTGAGGATAAGATTTTTTTACTGCCCGGGAGCTGTTAAAACCGACTACTGCTGGCGTGGGCCTAATGGGCCTAATTTGTGCAACGCCAAGCCTAATGTGCAACGCCAGCGCTAACAAAATAGCCATGGCATACGAATTTACCCACGCCAGCACTATTTGAAAATATTAGTGTTGGCGTTGGGAAGAAATAGCGTGCCGCTAACAAGAGTTGTGGCTAGCCATTTCTCCACTAGTGTCTATCCGATGTAATCACTATGTATGGTGTGTTTGTGGGGATCCGAGGAATTGTGGGTTTATGTTCAGATGCTTCATGATAAATATTTGAATCTCCTCTGATATTATATGGTTCTTATGTGCATGATCATTATAGCTTCGTAATGCTTTCCGATCTATTGATGTAGTTTGGCCAACTAGATTGATATTTCTTCGGTGAAAGTAGTGCGTTGTAGTAGGTTCAACTTGGCGAGTGTCTATATCCCAGTGACAGAAGGGGACAAGATGCGTCTTTGTGTTGCTGCTACTAAGGATAAAACGATGGGGTTTATTTGATACGTTGAGTTTACTTTGTCTACATCATGTCATGGTTCTCCAAGCATTACTCTGTTTTACTTAATACTCTAGATGCATGCTAGATAGCGGTCGATGGGTGAAGTAATAGTAGTAGGTGCAGGAAGGAGTTGGCCTACTTGCTTGTGGACGTGATGCCTATATACACATGATCATTGATGTGAACAATCGCATAACTATCCGCTCTTCTATCAATTGCCCAACAGTAATTTGTCTACCCACCATATGCTACTTTCATTAGAGATGCCACTAGAGAACCCTAGGGCCCCGGGTCTACTCCTTTATATATTTACAAAACGCTTTCAATACCTTGCTGACATTTATTTGCTTTTATTTTATTTTGCAATTTACAATTATCTACAACTATCTACACACCTCACTTGCTTGCAAATAACGAGATCAAGGGGATTGACAACCCTCTTTCCCGCGTTGGGTGCAAGTTGTTTGTTTCTTTGTGTGTAGTCGCTGAAGACGGTTGAGGATTGGTATTCCTATTGGTTCGATAAACCTTGGTTTCATAACTAAGGGAAATACTTACCCACTTTGTGCTGCGATAACCCGTTCCTCTTCACGGAAAACCCAACGCAGATGACGAGTATCAGGAAGGATTTCTGGCGCCGTTGCCGGGGAATACCGTCACCAACTATCAAGTAGCTTCTCACAAATTTTCATTCACTTGCTTATATTTTTTTTTGCTGGTATATTTATTTTGTCTTATAAAAAATTAAAAATACAAAATATTTACATTTACTTGTTGCTAGTTCTCTTGTTTGAAGTCATGTCTAGCGCTACTTTCGTCCGCATTACTCCCAGTCATGATGTTGTCAACTTTAAGCAAAGTGGAGGAGAAAGCTTGAAAGATGCTTGGTATAGGATTTGTCATTCTCAAAATTAAGCAACTAATAAGTTATCCACCACTACCTTGCTTCATAATTTTTATGTGGGTGTGACAACTTGGTATAGGTTTGTCCTTGATACCATTACCGGTGGAAACTTTTTGATGTGTCACATGTTGGATGCTTACAATGCTATTGAAAATCTTATTGGGACTCCTCCCATTATTGTTAATGAAACCAATTTAACTTTGGAGCATGTTATGCAAAGGCTTGATGCTATTGAAAGAAAAATGATTACTAGCGAACCAATTGAGGAGCTAGATAAGAAGCTTCATAATCATATCACTCAATTTGGGTCTCGCATGGGAATGACTTTGAAAACTCTAAAGGATAAGGATATTATTATTGATGAGAGGGTAGAACAAGGTTTGAATAGGATTGATAAAATGTAAGAGGTAATTAACAAGGTGGGTTCCTCCTTCACACCCTCCAAAACTAGTGCTAGTACTTCTCGAAATAAGAGTCCAAAGTTCATATATGTTCCTAAGAGCATTAGCACACCTCCTTCCAAAGAGAATGAGGATCTTAAAATGATTAGTGTCCACCCCAATTTTGATCACATTCTCAAGTTTCCCATGGTTCCTAATGGTGGTTGTGTTATTGAGGAGCTTGGTGTCAAGGATGACAACACTTGATACTATGCATTATGCCTAGCTATGGGTGTAAAACAATATCGCTTGTTGGGAGGCAACCCAATAGTTATCTTAGAATTTTTGTTTTACTTTATGTTATTGTGTGATAACATGATTATTGCCTCTTTAATGATTGTGTTTTTATGTTTTAATTAGTGTTTGTGCCAAGTAAAGCCTTTGGGATGATTTGCATGATGAGTAGAATCGATACGGTGCAGAAACAGAAACTTTTGACTCCAGGATATGAATTTTAGTTTTTTAATGGAGAGAGATAATGACCTGAAATTTTGATACAGTACTGGTATACAAATTCCTCAGGTTTTCCTAATTTTTCAGAATTGTTTTAGTTAGAGAAGTATGGCTACCAAACGTATCTTTACAGACTGTTCTGTTTTAGATAGATTCTGTTTTTTGCATGCATAGTTTGCTTGTTTTGATTATGCTATGGATTATATTGGGGGATATAAGCCATGGAGAAGTTAGAATACAGTACCCTATGCTAAAAATTAACAAAGAATGAATTTATAACAGTACCCAAAAGTATTTGATATGTTGGTTATACTAACGGATCTCACGAAGTTTTGTTGAGTTTTATGTGATTGAACTTTTCAAGTTTTGCGTGTTGATACGATGGACTACGGAACAAGAAGCAGAAAGAGCTTAAGCTTGGGGATTCCCAAGGCACCCCAATTAATATCTTAAGGAAGACTCAAGCGTCTAAGCTTGGGGATGACCCGGAAGGCATCCCCTCTTTCGTATCAATCCATCAGTATGTCACTTGAAGCTACATTTTTATTGATCACATGATATGTGTTTTGCTTGGAGCGTCGTTTGCTTTCGTTTGCTTTTACTTTTTAGTTTGCCACAATCATTGTTTACTGGACACACCTATTTGAGAGAGATACACCTACATCATGATTTGTTAGAATACTCTATGTGCTTCACTTATATATTTTGAGCTTGACAGTTGCTCTAGTACTTCACTTATATATTTTTGAGCACGGTGGCGTGTAGATTTTATAGAAATAATTTGCTCTCATTCTTCACTTATATTTGTTTGAGAGTTGAGCAATAGTGATGGTAATTTGCATGGGTCATAAGACTAGTCCAAAAATAATAGGTATTCAATGAATGATAAGCAAAAGCATCATGTAGCACATATAGAGAAATTTTGCGTTGATGACAATGATGTAGTGATATGAAAAGGTGTAAGTACATAATTGTTGATTGATAGGAGTATTGATATTAAGAGGTGCTGATCCTTTTTTCATTTAAAAATTAAAAAGGCATGGTGATGATGAGTGAGCATGTCTATTCCTCGTTAAAATACTAGTGTTGTTTTGAGTCGGGGGTGCGCGATGGTTAACTCCTACCAACCTCCTCCCTCGGGGCATGCGGGGAGTACTTTGAGGTGTGATAAAACTAATGAAACTTTGCAATAAGTATATGAGTTCTTTATGACTAATGTGACACCATGGACATACGCATCTCCACCTTTTCATATTTGCTAGCCTCTTCGGTACCGTGCATAGCCCATTCTCACCTCGAGGATCGGTGCAACTTTCGCTGGTGCATCCAAAACCCGTGACATGATACGCTCTGTTGCACATAAGCCTCATTATATCTTCCTCAAAACAGCCACCATACCTACCTATCATGGCATTTCCATAGCCATTCCGGGATATATTGCCATGCAAATTCCATCGTCACTTCACATGACTAGTTCGTTCATCATTATAATGCTTTGCATGATCATATAGAGCTGACATAGTATTTGTGGCAAAGCCACCGTTCATCATCTTTTTGATACATCTCACGCTAGATCGTTGCACATCCTGGTACACTGCCAGAGGCATTCATATAGAGTCATATCTTCATATCTGTCTCTCATGTTGAGTTGTAAGTAAATAAAAGTGTGATGATCATCATTTTTAGAGCATTGTCCCAGTGAGGAAATAAAAATGGGGGAAGCCAAATGATCCCACCATATAAAAAAAAGGGAATGGGGGGAGGCAAAAAGAAAAAAATCCCACCATCAAACTAAAAAAATAAAAAAATGATGAGAGAAAAAGAGAGAAGGGACTTTGCTACTACCTTTTACCACACTTGTGCCTCATAGTGGCACCATGTTCTTCATATAGAGAGTCTCCTATATTGTCACTTCCATATGCTAGTGGGAATTACCTATCATAATAAACTTGGCTTGTATATTCCGATGACGGGCTTCCTCAAATGCCCGAGGTCTTCATGAGCAAGCAAATTGGATGCACACCCACTTAGCTTCAGTTGAGCTTTCGTACACTTATAGATCTAGTGCATCATTTGCATGGCAATCCCTACTCCTTGCATTGACATCTATCGATGAGCATCTCCATAGCTCGTTGGTATGCCTAGTTGATGTGAGACTATCTTCTCCACTTTTTACCCCTTTGATACCTACCACCATATTCTATTCCACCTATATGCCATGTCCAATGGTTCACGCTCATGTATTGCGTGAAGAATAAAATGTTGATGCATATTGAAAAAGTGCGATCCAATTGCCTGACTTCGGCACCGTGGTGCTTAACATTTGTATTAATGTGGTGAAGATGGAGCCATGCCTTCACTACTACAGAATGGTCCAAAGACGACACATCAATCAGAGACCCTTCGACAAAACTGTGTGCGATGACCAAATCGCAAACGGTATAGTTATAGCTCGGTCGCTAAGGACGTAAACTGTGTGCGATGGCATATCTATCAAATACGATCTAAAAAATAGTTGCCTGTGCGATGTTTGGCAAACAGTTAGCCTAGATAAACTGTTTGCGGTTGGATAATATAACGCAAACGCTTATAAAAATACAAGTTTGTGCGATGTACGACATACAGTACACCCCGATAAACTGTTTGCGCTGATCAAGCAGAACACAAACGATTGTCCAGATGATCACGTGTGTGATAGACGGCATACAGATCACTCGGATGAACTGTTTGTGATGAGGTAAAATAACATAAACAGTTACATAGATCAAGATGTGTGTGATAGACAGCATACAGGCCACTGGGATGAACTGTGTGCGATAAGCAAAAATAACACAAATGATTTCTCGGATCAAGATGTGTGTGATGTACACAGGCCACTCGGATGTGTTGTGGGCAAACGGTTCCGGATAAAGAACTGTCAGGGACTGATGAAATCATCACCGACAGATTTGGTTGTTTATTCCGTATGCGATGTGATTTGCTCAATCTGCCCACAAACATCTATGCTCTGTTTAGAAGAACATCATTGCATAACCAAATTAAGCATCCAATACACACATAACATTGGTGCACACCGTAATAAACTATTACATGCATAATAAACTTATCCCTCTAAAACTATGAATATTTCTGCATCGAGGGAGTATAAGAATTGAGAAACGATCATCAAATCATCTACTTCTTGTGACACTTGCCGCCAGCGCTCTGCTTGTGGCTCGATCCCTCGTTGTCTTCAGGTAGGAGGCACTTCCTCATGTCAACGATCCGCCTGAACATCTTGTAGCATGTGTACGCTTCTTTGGCCCCGGTCTGGAGGTGATATTCATCCAGTTTCTTCACCCAGGCCCTGTGCCAGACATGCTTGTTTTTGTTGCACTCAGCCTTCATGTCAACGTAGTAGGGGTCGATGATGGCCTCGGCCAGGTCAACATGGGAGTCCATGTTCTTATTGCTTCCCAAGACCCTGTAGTGGCCGCGGATGTCGACAAGCTTCTGGCAGGCCAAGCCCGAAGTCTTGAGCACCTTTGGATCGTTGGTGCTGTCCACCGTAACGAACCTGTAGTCGGTGCTGTTGACAAACCTGGTGAAACAATCGCAAGGCACTGTGGTCAGGCAGTAGTGATAGATGAGGACATGATGGCCCACGCACAACTGGGCGACGTCAACCTTCTGATCATGCCCGGCACGACCGTCGGTGTAAGCGAGGTCGAAGCCGACCACTTTGTACTTGTCATCCGCATCAATCAGCCGCTCCATGGTGTCAATGGAGTCCTCCACCATGCCCGGGTCGTTGGTTTACACCACCGTGAGGTCCGTATTCCTCATGTGGGTCTCCACATGATGCACGCCAAACTCCATTGGAGCGCCGCTAGACATGCTCTCTGTATGCGTCGTCCAGGGTGTGCTTATTGTGTTGTGGGACGCGATCGAAAGCGTGAAGAGACTATGGTTAATGGTCATGGGTATAAATGGGGTCGGACATCCTGGAAAACCGGCACGTCCGGATGGCAGTTTTTGCAGCGCGTGATTCAGTCATGGAGCACGTAACTGCATGGGGCGACGCGCGTGGCGCAACCGCATGCATATGGAGCCCCGAACATGATCGTGGGCCGGCCCCAACCGGTGGCAGAGCACGCGTGGAGGGGTGCGAGAGCAGAGCACGCGCAGGGACGCGAGAGCAGAGCATGCAGTGGGATGCGAGGTCGGACTAGACCACTCTGTACTTGTCGTCGTCAAGTAACAGGTCCATGACGTTGGAGTTCTCCATCCAGATCGGATGTTTGGTGTACACCACGAACCGACAGGGCGTGTCCACTATGGCATGCATGGTGAACTGGCGCTCGTCGTCAGTAGCCACTGGGAGCGCCGTTGGAGCCGCGCAGGCGGTCGTGGTTCTGCTTCTTAAGGTCCGGATATTAATCGTCAATTGCATATTGATGTCCAGATATTAATCGGCCATTGCATACTAAGGGAAAGATAGTAGTACCAAAATAAGAGTCTCCCTCATAAGATGTCATTTGCATGGTTGTATCACAAATGACAGAAATAGTACAAAGGTTCAAATTCCAGCATTACAAGGCTCAAATTCAAAGATTATAAGGTTCAAACCGATAATAGAAATGAAATTCAGCTGATGCAAAAACGTTGTCATGCAGCTCTAGACGCCCGCGCTGATCAGCTGAACATGAACATATATGATAGGTTCATACTGATATTACTACGAGTTTCACAACTTCAATGTTTCTGCAAAGGGATCCGCCACTGACATGTCATTTATGGGCTTGGCATTAGGACTTCTGAATAGTCTGTCAAATGAAAACGAAATTGAGCTTCTGTAGAGAGTTTTCCATTCTGTCCTACTCGCCGGAGCTGATCATCAAACCATTCTTTTTTGCGCGATAAATGTAGGGAAAATCTCATTATCTTTAGCACACTTGCTCTCACAACAAAGAACCTAGCGAATATAATCTCTGGTAAGGTCCCTCGATAGGAGTTCAAAGTAATTTCTGAGAGATGGAGATCAAGGCATTCGATGGGATTGTTATATTGTATCACATTATCCACTACCGGACCTAACCGTATCTGTGAAAGAAGAAAATGTATTAGTGCTTGGACACACAACGGACCTCTTACGATTTGCAGGGTTTCAAAATTTGAACTCCCTTGTGGTTAAAATTTAACATGAAAGAGCATCACCTCGACATATAGCTTCTCCAGGAACGGAAAGCATCTCAGCAATCTGACAACTTGGTCCAGGTCGGGGCCGATAGATTCTACTGCTAAGACCTTCACTCTGAGTAGATACGGGGTCAAGCTTGTCGATATGATTTTCTAGATGACAGACGAACATACATCTTTAATACAGAAAAAAATGTTAATTTAAGAATGAGAAGAGGGCGATTGTTGTACCTGGACGGTTATGGATCCAAAAACAAGTTCAGATAAGTTGACGAGCGAGTAGCCAAACACTGTCAATTTCGGCGCATGAATGACCCTGATTCTTGTTGGACCTTGTTGATCAACAACAAGTAATCTCTCAAGTAAATGCACGTCCACAATGACCATTTGGTGATTCACCTACTGCGATCTCCTGTTGCAACACCAGCAATACACACAAATTGCCCGGAGACTCATGGAGGTGATTTGGAGGCTACTCAACCCATTGATTGCCTGAATATGAAGGTACTCGAGCGCAGTACAGCCGGCGGAGCAGGCGCTCCATGTCGTCGTTGGGGATGCAGACGGCGACAAGCTCAAGGTGCTTCAGTCGAGGTAGCAAAAGAGCGGGATTGGCGTTAATCTGGGGAAAATGGCAGTTCAAGAACGTTGCGAAGCGCAGCATTGGCGCGAGGCGCAGTGCAAAGGGTGGCACTGGGTGCATATGTCCATCATTGAAAGTGAGCTCCTCGAGATGATCTAGGGCTGGCGATAAGAACCACTCATCAAGCTTGGCTCGGTCCTTGCCATTGGAACGGAACTTGCCCATGGTAAGGCCTTTGATTGGGCCACAGTGCGTGCCGAGGATCTGGGATAATGCATCCAAGCGTTTGCGATAACCAGTGCAAAGCATGTGATCGCTGATGATGCCGAGAGGGGCGCAGCGCCATAGGGGGCGCCACCACCGAGAGAGGACGGTTGTGTGCACGCCATCTTCGATAGGGAGGATGAAGATGATGACTCTCAACATATCGTCGAGGAGGCTGCTGATGTAGTCTACGCCTATCGGAGGCGCTTGTGTTTCTGGCTCAGCCTGCCTCCGCTTGTTGGCAACCTCGACATCCACGTCCGAAGAATGGCCGCTGGCATATCTTTCTGTCAAGAGTGGAGCAGTGGGAGGATAGTGATTATGTAGCTAGATCAGGGTAGAAGAATAGTGCATTGATAATTACAAGTTACTACTTACTAGGTAGGAACAGTTTTAACAGATTAAGAAAATGAAATCCAAATTGGTTGCTGAAATACTACACAGTTACATTGATATTGCTATGCAAGTCAACATGCAGATACTACAAAGAACACTTACTTCCAACAAAGCATGTACGGAGAATGTCGTCGGGGAAGTTAGCATTTATCGTATGGTAATGCTCTTTTAGGTGCAGCGTAATTTTAGTGCCAGCTTTCAGTACATAAAACTTAGAAATTTCTCCCCAAATGCCTTCTTCAAAATAGGAGTGACAATCTTCATCAATTTTTACAGAAACAACGATTGTAAATCCATGGTTTGTGCTCAATATGACATCCCTCGAGTCTTCAGTTATATAAAGGCCAAGATTTAGCGCTACAGTTGTCGTTGCAACGCAAGGGATGTACTGCAGGAAATGATAAGATTGTTATAGAACAGGGTAACGTGATAGTATGGGAGTAGTAGTTAAAGGAATAGCATGCACATCAGTTGATTTGAAAGGACAAAAAATTACAAGTAAACAGATAATGTAACCATGATGCCATGCAAATATATATGAGAGTAAACGAAAGAACAATACAACATTAATTTTCCTAATATAGAAGGAGAAGAAGAAGAAGAAGAAATCACATTTGACGTAAATGCTGCATGTGGCATCTTTTATCCAAATATAGCAATCTATAGTATAGGTTCAGAAAAAGAATAGGCCATGCATGTCAACCCATGTAGTGTGAGAATTAACATACCGTGCGCTCTGTGAAGTCGTCTGGTACGGTGAGATGGAACTCCTCGATTTTTTGGCCGAGTCCGCATAGCCCTGATGTGTCCTTGCACTGTACACTCTATGAATGAAAACCCTGAAATCAGCTAGAAGAAACATGAATCCACGGCAATTTCGGACGGGTGATTAAAAGGGGCGGACGGACTGGGATAAGAGATGAGCGGAAATATTTCAGTAGATTAGTTACCTGGTTCTTCATGGGGGAAAGACTAGTACCGAAGATTCCCCAATCGGGCGAGCTAGGTCGACAACGAGCAGCATCGAGAAAGTCAGTGCCGATAGGCCGCGGCAATCGGTAGTGGAGATATGCGGTGGCGTTTTGTGGCAGCCGACGGTGGTGACATGCGTCGAGCTAAGTGGTTGCCGCAGGGATAGGCGGTGACATGCATGGAGAGTCCCGGAGTACTAGTGTTAGTGTAGGTGCTACTGGGGTGGGGAGGGGGAGGGGGAGGGGAGCAGGCGAAGGTTTTGTGACGTGTGGGTACTGATGTTTTTTTTCAAGTGGTGCTGAGGGTTTCTGTCCTAGAATAATGTGCTTCGGAGGAAACGGTTTATTAGATCCAACCGTGTGTGATAAATCCTGTATCAATATTACTCTCAAGTAAACTAGCACTCTGGTGTGATGGAGATACCGCATAATGAAAGTCGTCGCACAATTTCAATCTCAGGAAAAAAAATATAATACACAAGCATAGATATAATACACACAAACTAGATAGATTCAATCCAATATTTTTTTTGAAACTGTCAATCCAACATCTCATCTTCATGCTTGATGGTTAAGATTCTCCAGGAACTGGGCATACGCGGCGTGCGCTATCCTGCAAGAATACTTCTGCTTGAAGGAGCCAACGGCTCATCCTCTTGCATGCGCCAGAACACTAGAGTACGTGTTGTTAATCTTATGGGTGCAGAACAGGCATCCATAGCCCCCATTCTTCGTGACACGCTTGTTATACTGTCAAGGCCGGTTTTCCAAAAAAAACATTTATTGAAAAACCGTCCTGATAGTCCGGCCAGTACAGAAAATCCTTCTTACTGGTAGACAAATCCTTTATACAGAAATCCAGTAGTACTAAATATATTACAGGGTTGAGCGGAGGCTGCTCAACAATTTATTACAAGCACGCCAATATTACACATAAAGGTGGATATGACACAATGGATGTGGTGGCATACTACTGACTCGTAAAAAAAAAAGGTGGATATGTCACAGTGGTGAGAGTGACATAACTCTAATATCTTACAGCTCATCAAGCATCGGAGTGAGGCTCGATGATTTATTTGGGTAGCGGAAGCGTATATAATACAAGTGACAAACTCCAGGATCGCAAGAGACTGACTGGGACTCCTCTAGGCGTCGGACTCGCTATCGTACTCTTCATCCATAAGATCGCCTTCGTCAACATCTGGCCAAAACAATAGCCAGGGACAAGCCAGTGAGTACTTTGAATGTACTCGCAAACAGTTTGGACATAAGATATAACAAATGCAAACATTATGCACATGAGCAGAATTAGCAGTACACACACATGTATTAAAATTTGTATCACAAAAATAAAGAAAAGGAAGTCGGGCGGTAATCCTCCCGAAATCCCAATAAAATAAGAAGAAGGCCGATCGGGTGTCTGAAGCGACGCCTCGAAAGGTAAGAAATAAATGACGTGCCTCAGTCGGGCGTCTGAGCGACACCGCATAAAGGGCTTATGTCAAAATTTAAATAACAAGAATGCCACAGTCGGACGTCTGAGCGACATCACATAAAGGGCTTATATCAAAAGTAAATGACAAGCATGCCACAGTCGGACGTCTGAAGCGACATCACATAAAGGGCTTATATTGAAAAGTAAATGTAGCAGTGCCACAGTCGGACGTCTGAAGCGACATCACATAAAGGGCTTATATTGAAAAGTAAATGTAGCAGTGCCACAGTCGGACGTCTGAAGCGACATCACATAAAGGGCTTATATCAGTAACATTAAAATACGAGTAATCCAGGAGGTAACACCATCCCAAGGAATACCCGGCATATCACAATAATAAACAGGTTAGTCCATCACAAGAATAATATTCAGCCAAATTCACTTCTGTTGTTTAACATATTAGTTCTCCAGAGACTGACACTGAGACCGACACTTGACCTGTCAACCAACGTCCTTGACCGTGGACACGGCTACTCGAATAGTTTTGACTCTGCAGAGGTTGTACTCTTTACCCACAGTCAACGGATTTCAGTAGTCACAAAGGACTAGTTCCGTCTACGGTATTTTAGAAGAAAACACATCTGACCAGTACACACCCATTTTTCATCCCGCTGCCAGGAATCACCCTAGGCAACGTTCCAGAAAAACCTTAAGACGGGGAGGCCACTACCTCGAATAGCATGGGATCAAATTTATATCGCGCGCTCTAAGGGGTGCCCCCCTCTCGGTCCAACCGGAAACACCCATGCCCCCTGACCGGATGACTGGCTTTATCCAGGGCCATGGTACCTTCATCACGGCCCCTCTATTTGGTGTGTACATGGAAAGAGGTTTGCAACTTACTAAACCGTATTCTTTGCAGAAAACATGTGGTAGCACGAAAAGAAGGTGAACGGGGACAAGACTCGATCTATGTCAACACTGGAGTTTAAACAGTTTTCTTTGTTAATACCGGCATGCTCCAACAATACCGGCGTACAACCTATCATGCCACAACATGACTAGGTTGCCTCATATCTCATCAAGTTTTGTGGCTCACTTGTAACCCATCATGTATGAAATAAACATATTTCAAATACTTCCATAACCATGTCATGCAAAACATCATGCAAGCAAACATGCAAAACACTCGTCATATCAAAGGTTCAAACATGCTTGCCTGGTTCGGAGTAGTCGGAGTCTAACTCAGTGAAGTTGACGGCACCGTCTCCTTCCTCGGTATCTACGAAATCACATATACGAATTCTAACGTAAATACCGCGCGTGACAAAAAGTTGTTCCAAATATTTTTCAAATAAATACTATAAAAAACTAGACAGAAAAATAAAGGTGACAGAAAAAGAATCAACTAAAAATCAGTTTTAGTTTAAAAGTTATAAAGAAAACAAATCCAGGGACTAATCTGTTATAAACAGAAAGTTTCCCAGGGGCTAGATTGAAAAGAACAGAAAACGTTTCGGGGAAACTACGCCAGCTCAAAGAGAAAACGTACTCTGCCCGAATACGCCAACGGAAAACAGTTCGAAAAAAAAGAAGAGAGGCTGACAGGGGGGTCCACCTGTCAGGTTTGAAAACGGCTCGCCGGCGCAAGAGAGCTTACGGCGATCGCCGGCGACGAACCACGGCGAGCTAGAGGGAAAGAAGGGTACCGGCGTGCTCAGGGGAATGGACCGCGTCGGTGAGAAGTGGAAGGAGTCGACGGGAAGCACCACGGCGACGACCTACTCCTCTCCGGCGGACGGCGGCGTCGGGTGAAGTTGGATCTCGACGGAGAGGTCTGCTTTCACCGAATTGACGCGCGGGTTAGAACGGGCGGTGGAAAATATTACTACTGGCAAGTTTTGGGCGGCGGGGATGCACTGACCAGAGCGAATCGACCGGGAGCCCGAGGCGGATCGGGGCGGCCGGAGTCGGAGAAGAAGACTTCCCCGAGTCCCTCTGGTGAGCTTGGCGTGGCTATGGGAGTAGGAGGAGGTGTGCTGGAGCGAGTGGAGGGGCTAGGGCTCTATTTATAGCCGGAATCGAGGGGGTGCCCGAGAACGGGATAAGTCCGGCGAGCGATTACGGCGAGGCAGTGGCTTAGCAGGCGGTTTGCAGATGTCGGCAGCTTCGGATTCGACCCCAGGTTCCATTCAATGCATTAGCTCGGCCTAATTTGGCCTGGTGCTCGGGAATTGAACGGAACGGCCTCACGGGCTCGTCGGCGGCAGGGAGCGTGCTCTGCGCCTCCCAGGACACGGCGAGTGTCCCTTAGCGCGCTCTGAAGATAAGATGGCCACGCGGAAGCTCCTGGAGGTTTGGGCGGTGCTGGATTGCGGTGATCTTCGCTGCACCTCTCTGGCGGCCGCAGCGGGAGGTTCTGTCGCCGCGGTACTCGCCGGAGACGATGGGACGGCTCACCACCGACGCCCACGTCCAGCCAACCGACCGTGCGGCGCGTGGATAAGAAGGAGGAGCAGTGAGCAATCGACCAAAACGGCTACTAGCGAGATTGACGATGATCTCTGTCAGAAACGACACTGCCTCCTCTCTGAATTCTGAATTTTTTTCTGAAACTGACAGGAACAGTGCACTGAACCTGCTCGATGAAATGATTCTGGCACGAGGAAAATTTATCTGGAGCTGAAACTTGGTGAGGGGGTTTCTTGATGCATCTAGAGGCTCCCTGATTTTTGTCAGAATTCTTGGAAGAAAGAAAATATGAATTCCATCCAATTTTGCAAATCTGGTCCAAACTTGCAGTGGACAGAATTTGAAATTTTTGAACTGTGGACCAGGAGATTTTTGGTGATCTAGGTTGAGGGTTCTAAGGAGAAGCTGGGGAAATTTTCTTGGGGTCAAAGATCAAAGAAATCTGGTACTTCCTTTGTAAATCAAAGGAGTCCAGGAAAAAGACAGAAAAAGAATTGAGAAGGAATTAAATAGAATAAAAATCAAAAATAGGTTGAAACTTGCTGGAATTGGATGCTTGACTTGATCCAAAGTGGATAGGATAGATTTTGGAAGAAAGATCTTTAGGAAAGATTATGGCAAGGAGTGACATAGGATTCTTCTTAAAAAGAAAGGAATAAATCCAAATAAAAGAATTATTTTAATAAAAGAAAAAGTAAAAGAATCCAAGAGTAATTGTGTTGACACAATCACAAGATGAAAAACCCTTAAGACCAGAACCAAATTTGAGAAAGGTCTCAAAAAGAATTGCCATCAAAATTTATTTAGAAGGAGGTTCTCTTGGAAAAAAAATTCAAATGACCTCCTCCAAAACCAAAATAAGAATTTGCTGGCAAAAACCAAATTAAAATTTTTGGGGTGTTACAACACCTACCCCCTTAGGAAAAATCTCGTCCCCGAGATTTCAGCTGATCCTTAAACAGGTGTGGGTGCTCTGCCTGAAGGAAATCCTCTCTTTCCCATGTTGCTTCATCCTCAGTGTGATTGCTCCATTGAACCTTGAAAAACTTGATTATATTCTGACAGGTCCTTCTTTCAGACTCTTCCAATATTTTTATTGGATGTTCTCGGTATGTGAGATCTGGTTGAACGTCAATACTCTCATGAGATACACGCTTCGCTGGATTGCTCACACATTTCCTTAATTGTGAGATGTGAAATACGTCATGTACGTCTGACAGTTCTGCTGGTTGGTCTAGCTGGTAGGCTACTGTGCCTCTTCGTGCAAGTATGCGGAAAGGTCCAATAAATCGTGGTGCCAGCTTTCCTTTAACTTTGAATCTCTGCAGGCCCCTCATCGGGGATACTCATAGATATACGTAATCACCGGGTTCAAAACTGATTTCACGATGTTTTTGATCATAATAACTCTTTTGTCGGCTCTGTGCTGTCTTGAGTCGATCCCTGATTTGTTTAACTTTTTCCTCGGCCTCCTTGAGAATGTCTGGGCCGAAGATACGGCTGTCTCCTGTCTCTGACCAATTTAACGGAGTACGGCATCTCCGCCCGTACATGGCTTCAAAAGGTGCCATTTGCAGACTGGCTTGGTAACTGTTGTTGTACGCGAATTCGGCGTATGGTAAGCTTTCTTCCCAACTGGTTCCATAAGTGAGAACACATGCTCTTAGCATGTCTTCTAGGATCTGATTCACTCGTTCAGTCTGTCCTCCAGTCTGTGGATGGTATGCTGTACTGAATACTAGTTGAGTTCCCAGAGCTTGTTGTAAATGATCCCAAAATCTGGAGACGAATTGAGTGCCTCTGTCGGATATTATAGTCTTTGGAACTCCATGTAAACAGACAATACGGTTGAGATAAAGTCTGGCAAGCTTCTGTGTGGTGTG
This sequence comes from Elymus sibiricus, assembly GCA_039707655.1. Classification (NCBI taxonomy): domain Eukaryota; kingdom Viridiplantae; phylum Streptophyta; class Magnoliopsida; order Poales; family Poaceae; genus Elymus; species Elymus sibiricus. Next base: position 64,442,473 of record CM077667.1, read on the forward strand.
GGTTGTTTTCACTGGAATAAAATGTGCCACTTTGGTTAACCTGTCGGTGATGACCCATATGGCATCATTTCCGTGTCGTGACCGGGGTAGCCCGACAATAAAATCCATTCCAATCTCGTCCGACTTCCATTCAGGTATCTTGTTTGGCTGTAATAAACCTGCTGGTTTTTGGTGCTCGGCTTTAATGCGTTGGCATGAATCACAACATGCAATGAACGTGGCTATATCCCTTTTCATACCGTGCCACCAAAAATTTTCCTGTATGTCTTTGTACATTTTGGTTCCTCCTGGGTGGATTGAATATGGAGCGGTGTGGGCTTCAACTAAAATTTGTTGTTTGAGGTCCTCTATATTTGGTACGCATAACCTGTCTCCGTACCATAATATTCCCTTGTCATCCACGACAAATTCTGAGGCCTTGCCCATACTTACTTTTCTTTTTATGCCTTCGATGCTAGGATGTCCATGCTGAGCTTCTTTGATTTGCTCCATCAAGGTGGGCTGAATTTCTAAATTTGCCACAGTACCTTCGGTGACAAAAATCATGTTGAGCTTGGCAAACTCCCGCTGAAATTCAGGTCTCAAATTTTGCAGACTGCCGTTGCTTGAGCTTGGGTTTCGGCTGAGAGCATCTGCTACGACATTCGCCTTGCCTGGATGGTAGTGAATACCAACATCATAGTCCTTCACTAATTCCAACCAGCGTCGTTGTCGCAAATTGAGTTCCGGCTGTGTGAAAATATATTTGAGACTTTTATGGTCTGTATATATTTCACAACGATTTCCAAGCAGAAAATGACGCCACTCCTTGAGTGCATGTATAACTGCTGCCAATTCCAAGTCATGGGTAGGATAATTTTCTTCATGTCGTCGGAGCTGTCTTGAAGCATAAGCGACTACTTTACCTTCTTGCATTAGTACACATCCAAGACCTTTCCTGGACGCGTCGCAATATACTTCAAAATTTTTGTGTATGTCTGGTATGACCAAAACTGGTGTTGTTGTTAATTTCTTCTTTAACTCTTGAAAACTTTTCTCACAGGCATCGGTCCATTCAAATTTCTTATCCTTCTTGAGTAGTTGGGTCATAGGTTTTGCTATGGTGGAAAATCCCTCAATAAATCTTCGATAATATCCAGCCATTCCCAGAAAACTTCGAACGTCTGTTACGTTGGCTGGTTGTTTCCATTCAAGCACAGCCTTGACTTTTTCTGGGTCCACGGCAACACCTTCTTGGTTTAGTACGTGGCCTAGAAAACCAACTTGTTTTAACCAAAATTCACATTTGCTGAATTTGGCGTACAATTGATGTTTTCTTAATTCTCCCAGTACCATTCTGAGATGTTCAGCATGTTCTTCTGGTGTCTTGGAATATACCAAAATGTCATCAATGAACACCACAACAAATTTGTCCATATATTTCATAAACACCTTATTCATGAGATGTACGAAATATGCAGGGGAATTTGTCAGTCCGAACGGCATTACCGTAAATTCATATAAACCGTATCGGGAGGTGAATGCTGTCTTGGGAATATCTTCTGTCCGTATTTTTAATTGATGATATCCTGACCTCAAATCAATTTTTGAGAAAACCTTGGCTTGTGCGAGCTGGTCAAATAAATCATTTATTCGCGGCAGTGGATATTTATTTTTGATGGTGACCATGTTCAGGGCTCGATAGTCCACACATAGTCTCAGAGTTTCATCTCTTTTCTTGGCAAACAGTACTGGTGATCCCCAAGGTGAGGAGCTGGGCCTGATATAACCTTTGTCCAGTAATTCTTTTATTTGCTTCTTTAATTCTACCAACTCAGATGGTGCCATTCTGTATGGTTTCTTGTAGATAGGTTCGGTGCCAGGTGCTAGTTCAATGATGAACTCTATTTCACGGTCTGGTGGCATACCTGGTAGCTCTTCTGGAAATACATCTGGAAATTCACAGACCACCGGAACTTTACTTAGTTCAGAAATATCTATCTTGTTCAATCTTGGTTGAAGTGATATTGGTCTTTCTTGAGCTGCAATTCTTATGGTCTTTCCGTGATGATGAGTGAGAGTCACTGTCCGATTGAAGTAGTCAATAAAAACTTTATTTGTTGCTAGCCAATCCATTCCAAGAATAACATCCAGTCCCTTATTTTCTAGTACAATGAGGTTTGCCCAAAATTTCAATCCTTCAATCTCAATAACCACACCTTGGCAGTAACTTTGAGTAATTTGCTTAATCCCGGGGGACTTGATAGTCATAGAATTTTCCAAGGGGAGAATCGGAAAATCATGTTGCAAAGCAAATTTCTTGGAAATGAACGAGTGAGAAGCTCCAGAATCAAACAAAACCGTGGCAGGTATTGTGTTGACAGGAAACGTACCGAGTACGATATCTGGGGCATTCTGTGCTCCTTCCTTGGTCACATGGTTCACGTGACCCTTTCTGTGGTTGTTATTGGGGTTGAAATTGTTGCGCTTGGGAGCTGAATTATTTCCATTGTTGTTCGGCTTGGGGGCCGAGTTTCTTGGCTTTGGACACTGCCTGGCATAATGTCCTTCTTCTCCACAGGCGAAACAGGTAACGCCTGGGCGGTATGTAAAATCCTTGTCCCTTGCATGGAAATTTTTATTTGGGCGAGGAACATTGGTTGAGGATTTGTTCGCCCCATTTTTCTGGAAATCATTCTTGTTCTTGAGGTTGCGAGAATGAGCAGTCTTGTCCCTCTTGCGCTTGCGAAAATCATCCAAGCTGCGACGCTCATTTTCAAGTGTAATGGCCTTGTCCACAAGTGTCTTGAAATCTGGAAAGGTGTGAACGACCAGTTGGCACTTTAATGCTGGTGTCAGACCATCCAGAAATTTTTCCATCTTTTTATCTTCAGTCATATGTTCTTCATTGGCATAGCGAGATAATTGCGTAAACTGACTGTTGTACTCAGTCACTGTCATGGTTCTCTGCTTGAGGTCATCAAACTCCCTTTTCTTGATCTTCATAACACTTTTAGGAATATGCGCCCCACGAAATTTTTCCTTAAATTCCTCCCAGGTGATGTTGTTTTCATTGGGGTGCATGTGTAGGAAATTTTCCCACCATGATGCAGCTGCTCCAGTAAGGTAGTGAGGTGCATAAAGTACCTTCTCACGGTCTGAACATTGTGCAATAATTAATTTCCTCTCAATGTCTCGAAGCCAATCATTGGCCTCAAGAGGTTTATCAGTGTGAGAGAAAGTCGGGGGACGTGTCTTCTGTAGTTCAGATAATTTGGAATGCTGCTGGTATGGTTCGCGGTGATTTCCCATATTGATAATATGATTCATCATTTCTTGATGCTGCTGCTGGCTTTGCTCATAAAGGCGGCACACTTGAGAAAATGCTGCTTCACTGTCTTGCTGACTTGACTGTCCCTGTGTGAAATTGTTACCTGTCTGCGTACCATGATTTTCTTCTGGCGGACTTGGCATAGAACGAGTCCAGGGACGATGCATTTTCCACACTGGGGTATATTTTGCAAAACCCAAGAGAAAACAAATCTGAGAGGCAAATAAATAATTTGCAAAAGCAGAAATTTCAAATACTCCAAGATTTTTCAAGAAAATATTTGATTGCGCACGGAGAAGGACCGCTCAGTACATATCTTACAAGCAAGCATAATTATACAATACTCCACTCAGGATGCGCGTACACACTCCTGACATGTTATTTAGGCTAGTGCACTTCTCCACATTCCTACATGATGCGCAAACAAACTACTTCTCTCCAAGCCTATATACATATAAACATATCATACAAACTGCTACACAACACAACACTGCTTGGCGCACTCAGTCGGAGATGGTGAAAATCTCCCTCGACCTGCCGAGGGTAAGTCCCAGAGGTGCTGGAGACTCAACCTCCTCCTCAAGAATAGGCTCTAGGCGCGGAGTGCTGGGCTGCGGAGCTGGTGCGGGCGTAGCAGGTGGTGCAGCGCTAACTGGGGTAGGAGCAATGACTTGGTCAAACTCCTCAGTGGTAGGCAGACGGCGTGCGGTGGCTAAGATGGCAGGTGTATAAGATGCTGCAGACGAGATGTACGACAGAGGTGGGGCTGTATGGAGGAGCTCCCTCCTGTTGGCAACACATCCCTGAACTGAGTCCATACGAGCAGCCACATAGTCGTCCACGAGGTTATCAAAAGCTGCCTCGAGAGCTTTGAGATACTCAACAAGCATCTCAATGGCTTCATCTCGCTCGCCCCTAGCGCAGGCAAATGCATAGTGACATGTGTAGGGCACGTGGCATGGAAGGTAGCGGTAGCGACGAGCTTTCATTGAAGGAAGAGCATCCCGGAGACGTGCAATTGCCTCACGGGCAGCCATCTGCTTAGCATGCCTCTCCGTAGGCATGGCCCTCCCAACAAATCGGAAGTGGCGTGTTTCAGAACGCCCTCCCTTAAACTGCACTGCGGCCTGGTGCATAGACACGCTGTCGCTGAGCTTGTGCTGGTAGAGTGTGAACTCCGGACGAGTCGATGGCCCGATCGCGATTTTGGCGATGGAGACGAGGAGCTTAATAAACCCCTCGGGCACATTGGCGAACACCTGTGACTCACAGTCGCCGCCAGCCATCTACAAAAGTAGACAAAAATTCCAGATAGTCAAATCATAAATTTATGATGACTAACAGAAAAATTGCTACAATTTGCAAACTGCTAAAATAAATTACGCTAATAACCGATTAGCGATCGCACCTAGTGGCTTCCTACAGTCAGCCTGGCTCTGGTACCAAGGTTGTCAAGGCCGGTTTTCCAAAAAAAACATTTATTGAAAAACCGTCCTGATAGTCCGGCCAGTACAGAAAATCCTTCTTACTGGTAGACAAATCCTTGATACAGAAATCCAGTAGTACTAAATATATTACAGGGTTGAGCGGAGGCTGCTCAACAATTTATTACAAGCACGCCAATATTACACATAAAGGCGGATATGACACAATGGATGTGGTGGCATACTACTGACTCGTAAAAAAAAAAGGTGGATATGTCACAGTGGTGAGAGTGACATAACTCTAATATCTTACAGCTCATCAAGCATCGGAGTGAGGCTCGATGATTTATTTGGGTAGCGGAAGCGTATATAATACAAGTGACAAACTCCAGGATCGCAAGAGACTGACTGGGACTCCTCTAGGCGTCGGACTCGCTATCGTACTCTTCATCCATAAGATCGCCTTCGTCAACATCTGGCCAAAACAATAGCCAGGGACAAGCCAGTGAGTACTTTGAATGTACTCGCAAACAATTTGGACATAAGATATAACAAATGCAAACATTATGCACATGAGCAGAATTAGCAGTACACACACATGTATTAAAATTTGTATCACAAAAATAAAGAAAAGGAAGTCGGGCGGTAATCCTCCCGAAATCCCAATAAAATAAGAAGAAGGCCGATCGGGTGTCTGAAGCGACGCCTCGAAAGGTAAGAAATAAATGACGTGCCTCAATCGGGCGTCTGAGCGACACCGCATAAAGGGCTTATGTCAAAATTTAAATAACAAGAATGCCACAGTCGGACGTCTGAGCGACATCACATAAAGGGCTTATATCAAAAGTAAATGACAAGCATGCCACAGTCGGACGTCTGAAGCGACATCACATAAAGGGCTTATATTGAAAAGTAAATGTAGCAGTGCCACAGTCGGACGTCTGAAGCGACATCACATAAAGGGCTTATATTGAAAAGTAAATGTAGCAGTGCCACAGTCGGACGTCTGAAGCGACATCACATAAAGGGCTTATATCAGTAACATTAAAATACGAGTAATCCAGGAGGTAACACCATCCCAAGGAATACCCGGCATATCACAATAATAAACAGGTTAGTCCATCACAAGAATAATATTCAGCCAAATTCACTTCTGTTGTTTAACATATTAGTTCTCCAGAGACTGACACTGAGACCGACACTTGACCTGTCAACCAACGTCCTTGACCGTGGACACGGCTACTCGAATAGTTTTGACTCTGCAGAGGTTGTACTCTTTACCCACAGTCAACGGATTTCAGTAGTCACAAAGGACTAGTTCCGTCTACGGTATTTTAGAAGAAAACACATCTGACCAGTACACACCCATTTTTCATCCCGCTGCCAGGAATCACCCTAGGCAACGTTCCAGAAAAACCTTAAGACGGGGAGGCCACTACCTCGAATAGCATGGGATCAAATTTATATCGCGCGCTCTAAGGGGTGCCCCCCTCTCGGTCCAACCGGAAACACCCATGCCCCCTGACCGGATGACTGGCTTTATCCAGGGCCATGGTACCTTCATCACGGCCCCTCTATTTGGTGTGTACATGGAAAGAGGTTTGCAACTTACTAAACCGTATTCTTTGCAGAAAACATGTGGTAGCACGAAAAGAAGGTGAACGGGGACAAGACTCGATCTATGTCAACACTGGAGTTTAAACAGTTTTCTTTGTTAATACCGGCATGCTCCAACAATACCGGCGTACAACCTATCATGCCACAACATGACTAGGTTGCCTCATATCTCATCAAGTTTTGTGGCTCACTTGTAACCCATCATGTATGAAATAAACATATTTCAAATACTTCCATAACCATGTCATGCAAAACATCATGCAAGCAAACATGCAAAACACTCGTCATATCAAAGGTTCAAACATGCTTGCCTGGTTCGGAGTAGTCGGAGTCTAACTCGGTGAAGTTGACGGCACCGTCTCCTTCCTCGGTATCTACGAAATCACATATACGAATTCTAACGTAAATACCGCGCGTGACAAAAAGTTGTTCCAAATATTTTTCAAATAAATACTATAAAAAACTAGACAGAAAAATAAAGGTGACAGAAAAAGAATCAACTAAAAATCAGTTTTAGTTTAAAAGTTATAAAGAAAACAAATCCAGGGACTAATCTGTTATAAACAGAAAGTTTCCCAGGGGCTAGATTGAAAAGAACAGAAAACGTTTCGGGGAAACTACGCCAGCTCAAAGAGAAAATGTACTCTGCCCGAATACGCCAACAGAAAACGGTTCGAAAAAAAAGAAGAGAGGCTGACAGGGGGGTCCACCTGTCAGGTTTGAAAACGGCTCGCCGGCGCCAGAGAGCTTACGGCGATCGCCGGCGACGAACCACGGCGAGCTAGAGGGAAAGAAGGGTACCGGCGTGCTCAGGGGAATGGACCGCGTCGGTGAGAAGTGGAAGGAGTCGACGGGAAGCACCACGGCGACGACCTGCTCCTCTCCGGCGGACGGCGGCGTCGGGTGAAGTTGGATCTCGACGGAGAGGTCTGCTTTCACCGAATTGACGCGCGGGTTAGAACGGGCGGTGGAAAATATTACTACTGGCAAGTTTTGGGCGGCGGGGATGCACTGACCAGAGCGAATCGACCGGGAGCCCGAGGCGGATCGGGGCGGCCGGAGTCGGAGAAGAAGACTTCCCCGAGTCCCTCTGGTGAGCTTGGCGGGGCTATGGGAGTAGGAGGAGGTGTGCTGGAGCGAGTGGAGGGGCTAGGGCTCTATTTATAGCCGGAATCGAGGGGGTGCCCGAGAACGGGATAAGTCCGGCGAGCGATTACGGCGAGGCAGTGGCTTAGCAGGCGGTTTGCAGATGTCGGCAGCTTCGGATTCGACCCCAGGTTCCATTCAATGCATTAGCTCGACCTAATTTGGCCTGGTGCTCGGGAATTGAACGGAACGGCCTCACGGGCTCGTCGGCGACAGGGAGCGTGCTCTGCGCCTCCCAGGCCACGGCGAGTGTCCCTTAGCGCGCTCTGAAGATAAGATGGCCACGCGGAAGCTCCTGGAGGTTTGGGCGGTGCTGGATTGCGGTGATCTTCGCTGCACCTCTCTGGCGGCCGCAGCGGGAGGTTCTGTCACCGCGGTACTCGCCGGAGACGATGGGACGGCTCACCACCGACGCCCACGTCCAGCCAACCGACCGTGCGGCGCGTGGATAAGAAGGAGGAGCAGTGAGCAATCGACCAAAACGGCTACTAGCGAGATTGACGATAATCTCTGTCAGAAACGACACTGCCTCCTCTCTGAATTCTGAATTTTTTTCTGAAACTGACAGGAACAGTGCACTGAACCTGCTCGATGAAATGATTCTGGCACGAGGAAAATTTATCTGGAGCTGAAACTTGGTGAGGGGGTTTCTTGATGCATCTAGAGGCTCCCTGATTTTTGTCAGAATTCTTGGAAGAAAGAAAATATGAATTCCATCCAAATTTGCAAATCTGGTCCAAACTTGCAGTGGACAGAATTTGAAATTTTTGAACTGTGGACCAGGAGATTTTTGGTGATCTAGGTTGAGGGTTCTAAGGAGAAGCTGGGGAAATTTTCTTGGGGTCAAAGATCAAAGAAATCTGGTACTTCCTTTGTAAATCAAAGGAGTCCAGGAAAAAGACAGAAAAAGAATTGAGAAGGAATTAAATAGAATAAAAATCAAAAATAGGTTGAAACTTGCTGGAATTGGATGCTTGACTTGATCCAAAGTGGATAGGATAGATTTTGGAAGAAAGATCTTTAGGAAAGATTATGGCAAGGAGTGACATAGGATTCTTCTTAAAAAGAAAGGAATAAATCCAAATAAAAGAATTCTTTTAATAAAAGAAAAAGTAAAAGAATCCAAGAGTAATTGTGTTGACACAATCACAAGATGAAAAACCCTTAAGACCAGAACCAAATTTGAGAAAGGTCTCAAAAAGAATTGCCATCAAAATTTATTTAGAAGGAGGTTCTCTTGGAAAAAAAAATTCAAATGACCTCCTCCAAAACCAAAATAAGAATTTGCTGGCAAAAACCAAATTAAAATTGTTGGGGTGTTACATATACTTTCCAGCCATAAGCTCTCTAAGCCTTTGCCTCTTGAACCTCTCCTGGACGTCTTCATCCGCGCTGTCCACATCGTCAGATAGCACCTATAGATAGTAAAAAATGTGACGTCTGTATATTTTATAATGCGAACTCTCAAGGCAAAGTTTATGAAACATACTATATCATGCGACAACGTGAACCCTAAATCGAAGCTAACTGATTTGATGCCAAAAGTTGGCATGCCATGTTTTGGTAGCAAACCAATCAGCCTATCGTATGTATTTACCAAAAATGGGTATATGTGACCAACCAGTTCTCCGTCCGAGTCGTTGTCGTCGCTGGAGTGTTCGTTGGAGTTGTTGTGGACCACTGGCTCCGGCTGGGGAAGCACGGAGGTGGCGACAATGTCAAGGCCGCGCTGGTGTCCGCGCGATGCGTCATCTCCGGCGAGGGCAATCTCTGTGCCCACCTTCATGCTGTGCTCGGGTGCTTTGCCGGCACCGACGTGGTTACTCCCTCCCATGGTCCAGGGAGGCCACTGATGACGATTCAGAACGGCGGCGAGGATGCGGGGGGGGGGGGGGGGGGTGAGAGAGGATTGTGTGTAGTTAGCATGCGTCCCGTCAAATCATATCTGCATGCAAGGATCGCGCTTGATACAGTTTGACCAACTTTAAAGAAATAAATAGAAATAATTACCATGACAAATATATATGATGTGAAAGTACATTCAATAAAGAATCTAATTGTAATAATTTTTAATTGTAAACGTAAACGTTTTTTCTAAAAAAATTCAAAGTTTACAAAGCTTGACTTTATCCAACGCTAATACGCGGTGTAAATAAAAACAGTTTGGATTAATAAACCGTTTGCGATGTAAACGTGACGGTTCTGTGTTGCATTTATTAATAAGCCCCCTTTTGCAAGAAGCTTAGATGAAAACTTCTGTCAAATTGGACGATTTATTTACCACGACCTATAAGTTCCATATCATGAAATCATGTCAATGTTTCATGAATTCTAGCTTAGCTGGGCGTTTGCTGCAAATTGATAGCCAAGAGTCAATGTTTGCGGCCCCGAGATGTTCGAAATTTATTGTTTTTCCTTCCATGGGGACTAAACATGCACCCAACACAAAAAATGAATTTCTAATCCATTCGGGCGCACAACCGCGTGTGCATATAGTTCAAATTTGAATTTTACAAATTAAATACCTAAGGAATCAATCTGATGTATATAATGTCTTAATGTTCTTTAAAAATCGAATTTTAACACTACGCTCCTATTGTCACATGTGCACTACATAAAAAAGTTTGACATGCATGCCTCGAAGTGACGGTTGTGTGGTGGGACGAGTGGGGGTGTGGGGTCCGACACACAATACGCGTCGTATGTGCGCCACCATGTGGGGTTGTCCGGTTAGTTGTGCATCAAGCTGACAACGCGGATTACTCAGGCGGGTATATTGGAGTCCCATCCCCGTCCCCATCACCGCCCTCCCATTCCCGTCACCGTCTCCGTACCCGTGCGCGGGGATAAAATGTTTCCCATCCCCGTACCCATCACCGCCCTCCCATTCCCGTCACGGTCTCCGTACCCGTGCGCGGGGATAAAAAGTTTCCCATCCCCGTTGCCACTTCTTTATCCCCGTGGGGAAACCCAACATGCATTTAAGAACAATATTCGATAGTATTTCAGTAAAAAAACAGTACTCCAATGCAATAAACAATATGTTGTGGCTAAGTTTGGGATTTCTTAGGGGTATTTGGGCCAGATGGGTGGGATCTGTGGAAATTTGGTTGACCGAGGTCACAAATTACGTGGGGTCTACTAATTTCAGAGCCCACATGTAAGTACTTCATGGTTAAGGCAGGTAATGCTATGTATATCCCATCCGCATCCCCGTCCTGCATGCTGGGTAAGGTATTTGACCCACCATCTTCCCCATGGGAATTCAAGCTGGCACTTCTCCGTGCCCTAATATAGTAAACACTCATGGGGATGCGGGTAATGGTTTTAACCATTGACAGCTTCAGGTGAGGCACACGTGCCACGTCAAAAGTCATGCATTGGGTATATATTTAAAGCATCTCGATCATGACCCTTTCATGCATATGTTTGTGTCTCATGCATGCGGAGGTGGTCCTCATACACTCACTCATGCGGTTACCACCGACACACCCATTCGTTGCCCCCGCGTGGTCTATCACCTTGGATGGCGCGCGTGTGAGGGGTTTGATCAAAGGTGGATTCATCTTAGTCCGACTTTTGGCGAATATCATGGTGACATTACGGATGAAAGTTTGGGCGCATGTGTGCATGCACGTGCTCATTGTACAAGTTGTGAACCTCCGTTTTTCCTATTTGCGAAGGTGCCACATGAAAGGTGTGCATTGGGTATTCAAAACATCACACAACACCTTCGTACATATGTTAGGGCGGCATGGAGGCGGTGGTTGTCCTCGGACACCGCCCCCTCGCACAATTATTAGTGTCACTCCCATCTGTGGCCTCGCGTACTTTTGTACCGCAATGAGAGAGGTTAATTATTGTGGATTCTTTTTTGGTCGATGTTTGCGGTAGGCCATGGGTGTGAGATTACATGGTATAAATTGAGTGCGTGTAGTGTACGCATGAATGTCTCTCCCATCGGCTCGAATGGGGGGTATATATATACTACACGTTATGAATCTCGCTTTCCGTGCGGACTTTAAGATTCCCGAGGAAGGTGTGCCACGCTAAAGTTTGTGTGCTGGGTATGTAAACATCACACAACACTTCCATGCATATGTTTGATCCACGCTTATACGGTGATTGTCTTTGGATACTCCTTCATGTGCTTGTCATTGGAAAGTCCATTCCTGGTCCCACGTGGATGTCCATTACATTGACTAACAACGAGAGAGAGGTTACCATGGTGGAATCTTCAATTGTTTTGTGTTATGGTATACATTATATAGGTCATTTGAGTTTCCTTAGCCAAGTCTGAGCACACGCCCATGAATGCGTGAATCGTTCCCATCGACGCTCGACATACTAGTTGTACGCGTCATGAACACTCGCTCGGGGGGGGGACTTTCCCGTTCCAAAGCATGTGACACATCAAAATTGCACATGAGGTATATATTAATGAATTCAAACGCAACAAAACATTTCCGTACACATGTTTGCACCACCAACAGGTGATGGCTGTCTTCGACACTCCACCGCGTGGTTAATTATTGGCGTCACGCCCATTCATGAGCCTCGGTAGACGTCCATCCTTTCGACCGACAACGGGAGAGGTTTGACCAAAAGTGTTGATTCTTTGGTCAGGATGTTCGTGTTTCGAGGCACATGGGCCATAGTCCACCTTTGACCGGAAAAGAGATGGGGTGGTTCGACCATGCTAGATTCATGTATATGTTTCATTTTCGTGTTACGACATGAGTGCTACGCAAGACCTGTTTGGGGGCATGTATTCATGGCTAAGATTCCCCCTCCACCGACACGAAGTGGCGACGGAGGAGACATGTGCCACATCAAAGTTGCGCATTGGGTATTTTGAACGATCAAACCACCCTGTGCATACATATTTTTGTTCCACATGTAGGCGTGTATGTGTTCTGACCCCTTTCCCACATTTTTTTGACGAAATGCTCCGATATAATATTATTCTAGGAGTAAATAGCAAACGATTCAAATGTAACAACCGTTTGCGATTGTACACTCAATGGAAACCATTCCATCCGCCTCTGGCACATCAGCACGGTCCACTGGTGGGCGCCGGACACGATTGGGTTCCACGAGACTTCCCTCGTAAAAATATCTACCACCTTGAGCCATTTAAAAAATGGCGGTTTCACGGGTTTTTCCTATTTGATGGCACACACTTATTATGTTTCTGCTGTGTGTGATGTTTGATGATCCCGCCCTGGCTGCGCTGCTTCAATCCCATAATCTAAATTTTCAGTAGCCCCGGCATTCCCGCCTAGTAAAATTTTCAGTAGCCGCGCGGCATTTCCTCAGACACCATCTACCCCCCTCCCCAACACAAAACCTCTGCTCAGATAACGTAAAAAAAGAAAACCTCCGCTCCCGCTCGCACCACTCCTCTCCCTCGCTCGAACCATAGCTAGCCCGCCGCTGCCCCCGACTCCACCGTCATCCTCTGCAGGACTTCCCGTGACTATCTCGAAGTCCTCATGAAGATCCATCACAAGGGGGTTGGATTAGAGTCGTCCATGCAATCGACAGTAGTGCTCCTCCATGTCGAATAATGCATGCACAACTCTGGTCCACCCCATAGTGTCGGCCTGTGAAGCACCCTCTTCCCCACAGATCCCCATCCCCATTCTCACCCGCACTCCAGAGCGTTGCTGCCTCAGCCCGGCTATGCTTCCCGGGGAGCTGGAGGAGTGAATGGCCAAAAAGAGGTATATCGAGGCATGTCCGCTGGACGACGGCGAGGTGGCCGCCGAGGCCCCCAGGGGAAGCTCAGTATGATGACTGACCCGGGGCTTCTAATAAGCGGGCTCGCGCATGTCTGTATGTCCCGGTAGCCGGCTACGACATCGAGCTCGTCGGCAGCGATGGCTTGACGCGGGCTATGACACAGGTTAAGTATATCACCCCTGCCCCTTCGGGTTCAACCTCCTTGGATCTTCTCCATGCCCCCCCGCCTTGATCTACTCTGCTTCACTGTCAGGATTTTGCCTTCATCGCCATCGAGACCCTTTTGTCATTACTGAAGGTCGCGTTCTATCTATATGGTGGTGGCTTAGCATCGTCAGCTGCCAAGTCAGACCTCATTGACGACGACGACAAGGCGCCCTATCCGTCGCTTCCAAGGGGGAATAGCCCATCCACGACATCAGGGACGTCACCCTGCAGACGTGCTCTTCCAAAGGCAAGGAGCTAAGCTGCCACAACAGGGAGCGCACGGTGCGCACCCCCACTCCAGGTTCTTCCAAGGGGTATGAATAGTTCAAAAGTGCAATTTGATATGCTGGAGTATGAATTTTTCAAAAGTGCAATTTGATATGCTGGAGTATGAATTTTTCAGTTCAATTTTAGTGCTGATGCATTTGGTTGTCTGTAGTGAGCATATACCTTGTTTAGCATGATATGTGGTTGTTTGTAGTGAACATATGTCCAGTTTCATTGCTAGATTTGGTTGTTCAATCATACAATTGGTTCCCGTTAAAGCTGGTGTATTTAACACGCCCCTGTTTATTTCAGTTTTCTCACAATGTGATGTTGGATCATACAATTTGATGTTTAAGCACATGGTGCATTCTATCTTCTATGCAATTTCAACAATACTGATATGAATGGCTGTTTGGTTGCTGTTAAGTCTGTTGTAGTGAGCATATGCTTCCTTTAAAGGTTTTTTGGTGGTTTGTGCTTATGATTTGTCCAGTTTCAATTGCTATATTTGGTTGTTTGTAGTATGCCTCTGATCTACTCTGCTTTGCTGTCAGGAATGTGCTATGCTGGAGTATGAATTGTAATGTTCAAAAGTGCAATTTGATATGCTGGAGTATGGATTGTTCAGTTCAATTTCACTGCCTATGTTTGGTTGTCTGTAGTTAGCATATACCTATATTTGGTTGTTTGTAGTATGCATCTGATCTACTCTGCTTTGCTGTCAGGAATTTTCCTTCATCGCCAACGGGACCCTTTTGTCATTTATGGAAGTCGTGTTCTATGGCGATGTTTTGGCATCGTCAGCTGCCAAGTCAGGTCTCATTGACGATGACAACTTGTCGTCGACAAGTGCGCCCTACACTCGAGTATGAATTTTTTAGTTCAATTTCACGAACGCCTATGTTTGGTTGTCTGTAGTGAGCATATACCTTGTTTAGCTGTTTTTGGTTGTTTGTAGTGAACATATTTCCAGCTTCAATTGCTAGATTTGGTTGTTCAATCATACAATTGGTTCCTATTAAAGCTGGTGTAGTTAACATGCCCCTGTTTATTTCGGTTTTCTAACAATGTGATGTTCAATCATAGAATTTGATGTTTAAGCACATGTTACGTTCTATGCAGTTTCAACAATACCAATATGAATGACTATTTGGTTGCTGTAGTATGCCTTGTTTATTTAGTTATACACCACCTGTTTTTTTCACTCTGTGATGTTCAATTATACAATTTGATGTTTAAGTACAAGCTTTGTTCTATGCAAATTCAACAATACCATTATGAATGACTTTATTTGGTTGTTGTTAAGCCTGATGTAGTGAGCATATGCCTATTTTAATGGTTTTTGGTTCACATGGCTATATTTGTTTCCCATGTTATACTCCCTCTTCCCCATAATATAAGACGCTAATACATCCAATATGTTTGTGCATTGGATGTAATTAGATCTTATATAGTGGGACGGAGAGAGCATCATGTGAGTTAACTAATAAATATTGCTAGTACAATGGGTCAAAATGTGACAGTTAAACTATTTATTTACAGTTTGTCCAAGACAACAGTGATATGAAGTATATTAACTCAGAACTATGTACCCTTTTTACTGCACATAATGAGTTGTTAGATGACAATTTATGTATCTTTTTCCTTTGCAGTGGTTCCCAACGCAGTCTACCCAAGATCACCTCTCAAACTACATGATTGTTGGACATGCAAATGTACATGTATTTCTACCGGACTAGAATGACTATCTGGAAGTCATGAAGATATTGAAGGATGGGCGGTCGGCCATCACAAGGGATTGGGCTAGAGTCGTGTGTGCATACGACATGGAGGAGGGCACACTACGGGCATTCCGCTTCACCTTTTACAGCAATCAAAATATATTTTGCCTCTTTCTTTGTCGTCTTTAATACAAGTATTCAACCGTCGTTCATCATTCTTTATTTGGTGCTTATGTAATTCTTTCGTTGACGTAATTCTTGAGCGTATGTACATGTGAATGGAATAATGCATTGGTTGATGAACCTATCTATGTATATGTAAAAAGCTATTCCCTACTTTCAAATTCAAATTCTATACAATTTTAAATTGTAGCGATTAAAATGATAAAAAAATGCTCTACGGGTCATTACGCCGCACACGGTTTGTAAGTCTCAACATTTGTGATATACCTCAAGATCCGACACGTTTCACAGATAGAAAACGTGTGCGACCATGCACACAGTTGCCGTTTGCAAACCGTGTGTGATTTCAGATAATATAACAAACGGTGCAAGCGAATGCAACATTGGTGATACAATCTCTATCGCGCACAGTTTAAAATGATAAACTGTTTGTGATGTAGCATGCATCGCAAACGTTGGACCACAGAATAGCGCGTGCGATACTTATCCTGTCGGACGCGAGTACGACATTTCTTAAACCTATCCGATACTTGTACGACGGTTAAATTATATTCTTAGTTAAATATCGCCAATGGTTCATCCAATATAAGTGTTTGTGATATACCCCTTATCATACACGCTTCATAATCGTGAACTGTTTGTGATTTGGTGCACATCGTAAACGGTGAGCCACAGAATAACGCGTGCGATGTTAGTGTGATCTCACACGAGTTGCAAGGATGGGTCGTATGGGAAGTCCACCATATCTCAAACGGTTGACCGATGACTCAAGTTTGTGATAGATGTGGACATCCCATACGCTTAGTTTTGCCAAATGTTTGCGTTCGTTGGACACCATCGCCGACGATTATTCTGTGTCGTGTGGTATGGACCCCCCCTATCGCCCACACATGCAAGGCGATGGTTTCAAAGTACGTCGTGGAAAAGGGTTAAAAACTGTTTGTATAGCACGCCGCTGCACCAATGCTTGCTAATATAATAAGGTGGATAGGGGTAAACATTCTTTTAGGATCGTATACTTTGAGAATCAATGATTTTGTTTCTTATGCTTATAAATATTGCTATGTTGCTGTTATTAATTCATCGTTTCTCAATGAGCATACATATAAAAGATTACATAATGGGTAGCATGTCAAAATCAAAAATTCTGTTTTTATCATTTACCTACTCGAGGACGAGCAGGAATTAAGCTTGGGGATGTTGATACATCTCCAACGTATCTATAATTTTTGATTGTTCCATGTTGATATATTATCATTCTAGGATACTTTTTGGGCATTTGTTTACCAATTTATAATATTTTTGAGCACTAATCTATTGACCCAGTGCCCAGTGCCAGTTGATGTTTTCTGCGTGTTTTTGCCTTTTCAGGTTTTCTATACCAAACGATGTCCAATTGGCCCGAAACTTTTTTGTGATTTTTTCTGGACCAATACAAGACCTACGGCCTTCGGAGGGGGTCAGGATGGGCCACGAGGGAGCCAGCACGCAACAGGGTGCGCCCCCTGAGGGGCGCGGCCTGTTAGGTGCTGCCCCCACGGGCGTCTCCCGACATCCCTCTCTGGCCTATAAATTCTCAATAAACCTAAAAACATCAGAGGCCCTCCCGAAACTCTTTTTCCACCGCCGCAAGTCTCTGTTTCGACGGGAGGCCATCTAGAGCTTCATTCCGGCACCCTGCCAAAGGGGGATCGATCATGGAGGGGCTCTTCATCAACCTTGTTGCCCTCTCCCTCATGTGTAAGTAGTCTACCACAGACCTACGGATCCGTAGGCAGTACCTAGATGGCAATCTCTCTCTTTCTCTTGATCTTCAATACAAAGTTCATCGCATCTTTGCTTTGATCTATCCGATGTAATCACTATGTATGGTGTGTTTGTTGGGGTCCAATGAATTGTGGGTTTATGTTCAGATTCTTCATGATCAATATTTGAATCTCCTCTTATATTATATGGTTCTTATGTGCATGATCATTGTAGTGTCGTAATGCTTTCCGATCTATTGATGTTGTTTGGCCAACTAGATTGATATTTCTTCGGTGAAAGTAGTGCGTTGTAGTAGGTTCAACTTGGCGAGTTTCTATATCCCAGTGACAGAAGGGGACAAGATGCGTCTTTGTGTTGCTGCTACTAAGGATAAAACGATGGGGTTTATTTCATACGTTGGGTTTACTTTGTCTACATCATGTCATTGTTCTCCAAGCATTACTCTGTTTTACTTAATACTCTAGATGCATGCTGGATAGTGGTCGATGGGTGGAGTAATAGTAGTAGGTGCAGGCATGAGTTGGCCTACATGCTTATGGACGTGATGCCTATATACACATGATCATTGCCGTGAACAATCGCATAACTATCCGCTTTTCTATCAATTGCCCAACATTAATTTGTGTACCCACCATATGCTACTTTCATGAGAGATGCCACTAGAGAACCCTACGGCCCCCGGGTCTACTCCTTTATATATTTACAAACGCTTTCAATACCTTGCTGCCATTTATTTACTTTTATTTTATTTTACAATTTACAATTATCTACAACTATCTACACACCTCACTTGCTTGCAAATAACGAGATCAAGGGGATTGACAACCCTCTTTCCCATGTTGAGTGCAAGTTGTTTGTTTCTTTGTGTGCAGTCGCTGAAGACGGTTGAGGATTGGTATTCCTATTGGTTCGATAAACCTTGGTTTCATAACTGAGGGAAATACTTACCCACTTTGTGCTGCGATAACCCGTTCCTCTTCGCGGAAAACCCAACGCAGATCACGAGTATCAGATACCCATAGTGACATTGGGGTATTCTATTGATTCACTTGATATATGTTGAGGCATCAACTTGTGGATTCTAGTGACCTTGGGAATCTATGCATAGTGGTTGATTGCACATTTTCTTACCATGTTCTCCGATAGAAATCTTGGGGTGCTCCTTAAAGTTCTTTGTGTTGGATTGAATATGATAGATCTGAAGTTGTTTGATGCATGTCGTATAATGTACCCACGGATACTCGAGGATTGGGGTATCTAGGTGACATTAGGGTTGATTGATATGTATCATGGGTGTTATTCTAGTACGAACTCTAGGGCTGTTTGTGACACTTATAGGAATAGCACATAACTTTGATCAGAAAGAATAACTTTGATGTGGTTCTACTACCTACACCAATTTCATCTATTTGTTCTCCGCTAGATAGGAACTTTGGAGTGATTCTTTGTTGCACGTTGAGGGATGATCATATGATTCAACTATATTAGCATTGTTGGGAGATTGCACTAGCGAACGTATGAACTTTAGGCCCTATTTCCAAGCATTTATACAATGTTTTGCTCGCTGTTTTACACTTGTTACCTTGCTGTTTTTACATTTTCAGATTACAAAAACCTATATCTACTATCCATACTACACTTGTATCACCATCTCTTCGCCGAACTAGTGCACCTACACAATTTACCATTGTATTGGGTGTGTTGGGGGCACAAGAGATTTCTTGTCTTTGATTGCAGGGTTGCTTGAGAGAGACCATCTTCATCCTACACCTCCCATGGATTGATAAACCTTAGGTCATCCACTTGAGGGAAAATTGCTACTGTACTACAAAACTCTGCGCTTGGAGGCCCAACACAAGTCTACAAGAATAAAGCTGTGTAGTAGACATCAGGCGCCCCCAGGGGGGGCATTGGCTTATGCCCCCCTGGCACTCCCCCTCCGGCAGGTCTTCGCTCCATAATTCATTATATATTCCAGAAAAAATTCACAAAAAGTTTCGTCCAATTCCGAGAACTTTTATTTCTGCACAAAAATAACACCAAGGCAATTCTGCTGAAAACAACGTCAGTACGGGTTAGTTCCATTCAAATCATGCAAATTAGAGGTCAAAATCAGAGCAAAAGTGTTTGGAAAAGTAGATATGTTTGAGACGTATCAACTCCCCCAAGCTTAACTCATTGCTTGTCCTCAAGCAATTCAGTTGATAAACTGAAAGTGATAAAGAAAACTTTTACAAACTCTTTTGTTCTCGTTGTTATACACATGCTTAGCTAGTGTTCAAGTTTTCCGCATAAATCATAAACAACCACATCTTATGATAACAATAATATATCTCACTTACTCATGGCAATACATAACTAGCTAGCAAGCAATAATAAAATATCTCATATGCCAACAGTTTGTCAAAACAATCATGATATAGTATAGTGGCATGGTATTTCGCTAGTCCTTTCTGAGAACGCAAAAAATAAATGCAGAGCACCTCCGAGATTCAAGCAGTGACTGAACATTATAATTAAGAAATAGAAAAGATCCAGTAATGCTCATATTCAACATTAACTAGACACAATGCATAAGAATGACAATAGTGCTCTCCGGTCTGGTGCTGTAAGTAAGAAGGTGATGACTCAATGCATAAAAGTAAATGGATAGGCCCTTCGCAGAGGGAAGCATTGATTTGTAGAGGTGCCAGAGCTCAAGGTTTGAAAACAAGATTGGAATATAGTTTTTGAGGTGGTGCACTTTTCCTGTCAACGTTACGACAAAGGTTTTCAATATCTTCCATGCTAAACTCATTATTGGCGGTTCCCAAATAGAATAGTAAAGTTTATTCCCATCCACCATCCATACACAAACCATGGCTGATCGAATCCATGGATGCCTGCCAACATGTCAGCTGTCCCAGGGAGTTTTGTTTATTATTTTTGATTAAGCATGACTGGGCATCCCTTTTTACCAACGTCTCTCATGCAATGACAGCGAATAAATGACCGTCTTGAGAATAACTTACTTAGCATGGAAGATTCCGACCGCCTCGTCGCTCCATGAGCGGGACAAGTGCACAAAACAGATGTTTATTTGAATATTTAGAGGTGGCACATACAAATTTACTTGGAACGGCAGGGTAATACCGCATATAGGTAGGTATGGTGGACTCGTGTGGAATAACTTGGTTCAGGGGTTTTGGATGCACAAGCAGCATTCCCGCTTAGTACAGGTGAAGGCTAGAAATAGGTTGAGAAGCAACGAGCTAGAGAGAAACAACAGTCATAAACATGCATGGTGAATAATTAACATTGAGCAGGGCATGAGTAGGATATAAGCATTCTGAATTTAAACATCGAGGAGGTTGCATTGGTCTTTAATTAACTACATGTTTGCACATGGGCCAAGTCAAGCTGCTCAAATTACTCAGAGGGAAATACCATCCTACTATATCACATCATACTTATTCTAATGCAATGTTTATGCACAAGATAAATCATTATTCGCCACTAGCTGTTTAGGCATGGCATGAGAAACTATAATCTCTAATTGTCATCCTAAACATGTCTACTCATGATACACTGAATCAGGATCAACTGGCTAAACATATTTACAAAAACAAAAAACAGGAAAAGTTCATACCAGCTTCCCTTGTCACGATCACTTCATCAAATATCGTCATTATTGCCTTTCACTTGCATGATCGAATGATATGATAATAATAATATTGCAAGAATATCGTGGACTAAGCTGAGATCTGTAGGGCAGTTTAGTACAAAGGAGAAGACAAGGTAATTTTGGCTCTATGTTAGTTCATCAATAAAGCATATAAGAGCTACTCAAGATTTTCATCGCGGTCTTCTGCTTTTAAAATTTCAACCAAAAGAAAAGAACTTCAAAGAAACACACTGAAATATTTTTGGAGTTTTTGTTTTTCTCAAACACGGAAATAAGCTAAGGGAAAACAAGAACGAGAAAAACTATTTACACGGGAAAGCTCCCAACACGCAAAGGAAATCTTTTTGGGTTTTCTATTTAGTACTACAACTAGGAAGGAAAACTTAAAAAAAAGCGAGAAATATTTTTGGATTTTTAAAGTTTTTCAAACAGACAAGAAGAAAGCAAGAAAGATAAAGCTAACATGGATAGACAAAGAAAGAGGATGATCGCCGACAATTTATATGAAGTGTGTAAACATGAATGTAATATCGGTGAGAAATACGTACTGCCCCAAGCTTAGGCATTTGCCTAGCTTGGTGATCACCACTGAGGATCTGGATAATGGTTGAAGTGAAAACTCATGGAGGCATTCCTGGCCTCCTCCTCTGCCAAACGGGCAGCCTCTGCTGTCAAACGAGCGGCCTCCATCGCAGCATTGTACTCTGGTACCTCGTCCTCAAGAACATAATATCTTTGTCGAACCTGAAAATTAAAGAGGGCAGGTGCAGGCAAAATGACAGACCTAGTTGCATGTTTTCTAAATATTATGTTGTACTCATAGCCCCTAGGATGGTTAACAAGAAATTCATGAGAGCGCAAAGCTTAAAAATCCAAATATCTGTCAGGCAAAATGGGATCGTTATATTGAGGTGACACTCCTAATTTTGCAGCTACGCGGGATGCATAAATGCCCCCATACAGTTCTCCATTACTAGAGTTGGAGTGCACCCTTCGGGCAACAATAGCACCAAGATTAAAAAGTTTTTCACCCGTCACAGCAGCATGTATAAGACTCAAGTCGGGGGAGCATAATGCACTGCACTCTTGTTTTCCTACTACACATTTCCCATTGAACAATGCAAAGTAACGGATCGAGGGAAAAATGTATACTTTTAATTCTAGCATGTGTTACCCCTGTATCTTCTCCTACACAAAGACTCTTGAGAAACATATTATAGTCAACTGTCGAAGGTTTCTCAGGTGAACCCCAAAGTGGAAGTTTGCACGCCACTGAAATTTCTTCCAGAGTCATACTAAAAGATTTATCATACAAATTAAATAACACCCTAGAGTCATGTGCCTGAAAACGGAATCCATTCATGAATGTACGGGTAAGGTTATAGTGTTGGACACACTTATCTGTGAGGAAGTCAGTAAGGTCGGTATTCTCAATGAAATGGTCAAATTCCTCTTTGATACCTATGGCTATCATGAACTCGTCGCTTGGCCATCGACAAGATTTTGCGTCGGCCATGACTATTTGATTAGCCATGGGCTCTATATAGGCTTGTCGAACCGAACTTCGACTAGATGACTCACCCAACGTACGTCTCCTTCAGGTGCTTCTCCTGAGGAAATTCATCTCCCAAACCACAAATTTCTGAAATTGTTGAGTCACAAATTAATGTCAATGAAACTTTGCAAGAATGATAGAAACTACACGTAGAGATGCCTAGAGGCCATATCAAGCATTCATACTACTTGGAACTCAAAGAATTCAACATGCAAACTCATTTTCTGTAGCACCAAGTGCAGCACATTAAGCAAATTATAAACCACTAGAACAAAAACTAATTGGAGGAATGGGAGAATCACATACCAAGGAGCAATTCCTCAAAACAGTTTCGGAAACGAAGTTCCGAGCAAAGAGATCGAAAATTTCAGTTTCTAGGGGAAGAACACAGTAGAGAGATGGATAGGGAATTTTTTCTGGAGGTAGGAGATGATGTGGGCTAAAGAGATAAGGCAGAGGGGCACGTGGGTCCTGAGGGAGTCCGGGACTAAGGGGTCCTCGGGCCATCGGCTTATCTCTCATGGGCCGACTTGTTGGGCCGCTCTATAGCAGGACGGACTACGAGATGACCTCGTGTTAAGGAAGGAAAGCTCCGGAGATTGGCGTGGCGTCCAAGTTTGGAAGCTGAGATCGGCGCATCTATCCCCGGCGGGAGGCTGATTATGTGTAACCCTAGGGACCCATGGTGTCTATATAAGCCAGAGGGTTTCATACGTAGAGGCAGGTAGACTCATCTAGGGTTTTAGTTCACACGATCTCGTGGTAGATCAACGCTGTAATACTCATCCACATCAATACAATCAAGCAGGGCATAGGGTTTTACCTCCTCAAGAGGGCCCGAACCTGGGTAAATACTGTCCCCATCATCCCCTGTTACACATCGATTTATGGTCCACAGCTTGGGACCCCCTACCCTAGATCCGCCGGTTTTGACACCGACATTGGTGTTTTCATTGAGAGTTCCACTGTGAGATCGCTAGAAGGGTCGATGGCGCGCTTAGTCATCAGCGAAGAAATCCGCAACAAGGACGCCTTCGTCCCCGGACAGATCTTCGCGTTCGGAAGCATCGTTTTGCATGCTGATCCGGCCGGTCACCTAGGCCAGGTCGAAAGCTTCACCCCCGGTCTGGAAGTCAGGTTCGGGAACCTGGAGTTCACCGTCGACCCCCGGGGAGATCTTGTTTTAACAATGCTCCTAGCTTCCTTCAAAGAGCCCGCGAACCCCGACGATTTGACTTCAGGAATCGTGGATCCCTCTGCCGAAATGGCCATTATCCTGGGCCCGGTCCTAAAACCTGACTCGGCAGATACGCTCCGAGTCAACCCGACCGAACAAGGCTCGGAAGCATCCTCGAACGACTCCTGGGCGTCGGTGCCACAGATGAACCCTGAGCACTTGAACAACTCAGACTCCGCCGAGATCCGGTTGCTACACGAGATACTCGGCCGAATCCAAACAATGGGCATGACCGGGGACCAAACTCCGATCTATGATCGGATCGGGCTTAGACCCTGATACGTCTCCAACGTATCTATAATTTTTGATTGTTCCATGCTATTATATTATCTGTTTTGGATGTTTTATATGCATTAATATGCTATTTTATATTATTTTTGGGACTAACCTATTAATCTAGAGCCTAGTGCCAGTTTCTGTTTTTTCCTTGTTTTTGAATATTGCAGATAAGGAATATTAAACGGAGTCCAAACGGAATAAAATCTTCGGAATGATTTTTCTTGGACCAGAAGGAACCCACCAAACTTGGAGATCAAGTCAGGAGAGCCGCCGTGTGGTGACAAGCCACAGGGGCGTGCCCTAGGGGGGGCGCGCCCCCTGGCTTGTGGCCCCACGGCAGCCCCCCTAACCCTATTCTTCGGCCTATAAATTCCCAAATATTCCCTGGATATCAAAAAGAGCCACAAAAATACTTTTCCGCCGCCGGAAGCCTCTGTTCCCGTGAGATCCAATCTTGGAGCCTTTTCTGGTAATCTGCCGGAGGGGGATTCGATCACGGAGGGCATCTACATCAACTCCATTGCCCCTCTGATGATGCGTGTGTAGTCCACCACAGACCTTCGGGTCCATAGCTAGTAGCTAGATGGCTTCTTCTCTCTCTTTGCTCTTCAATACCATGTTCTTCATGATCTTCATGGAGATCTATCCGATGTAATACTCTTTTGCGGTGTGTTTGTCGAGATCTGATGAATTGTGGGTTTATGATCAGCTTATCTATGAATATTATTTGAGTCTTTTCTGAATTCTTATAAGCATTATTTCATTTCTTTGCAAGCCTCTTCGAGTTATTGGTTTGGTTTGGCCAACTAGATTGGTAATTCTTGCAATGGGAGAAGTGCTTAGTTTTGGGTTCAATCTTGCGGTGTCCCCACCCAGTGACATAGTAGGGGTAGCGAGGCATGTATTGCATTGTTGCCATCGAGGATAAAAAGATGGGGTTTTCATCATATTGCTTGAGTTTATCCCTCTACATCATGTCATCTTACCTAATGCGTTACTCTGTTCTTCATGAACTTAATACTCTAGATGCAGGCAAGAGTCGGTCGATGTGTGGAGTAATAGTAGTAGATGCAGAATCGTTTCGGTCTACTTGACACGGACGTGATGCCTATATGCATAATCATTGCCTTGGATATCGTCATAATTATTCGCTTTTCTATCAATTGCTCGACAGTAATTTGTTCACCCACCGTATTACTTTCCTTCATGAGAGAAGCCTCTAGTGAAACCTATGGCCCCCGGGTCTATTTTCCATATTATATTTTCAGATCTATAAACCAAAAATACCAAAAATACTTTTCTGCAATCTTTTTACTTTTGTTTTACTTTCCGTTTTAGTAATCTTCCATATTTATCTCTATCAGATCTCATCCTTGCAAATAACCGTGAAGGGATTGACAACCCCTTTATAGCGTTGGGTGCAAGTGTTTGATTATTTGTGTAGGTACACCTATTAGGGACTTGCTTGTATCTCCTACTGGATTGATACCTTGGTTCTCAACAACTGAGGGAAATACTTATCTACTTTGCTGCATCACCCGTTCCTCTTCACGGAAACCAACGCATGCTCGAGAAGTAGCAAGAAGGATTTCTGGCGCCGTTGCCGGGGAGATCTACATCAAGCCTACCAAGTACCCATCACAAACTCATCTCTTGCATTTACATTATTTGCCATTTGCCTCTCATTTTCCTCTCCCCCACTTCTAAAACGATTTTCAGAAAGATTTGCCTTTTTATTCGCCTTTCTTCCGTTCGCCTTTTCGTTTGCTTTTTGTTTGCTTGTGTGCTAGGTTTCCATGATCTTGATGATTGCTCTTTAAATTTGCATCTAGCGGATTCCACTATTAAGAAACCTATGGGAAGAATTAATGATGTTCTTATTTTTGCAAATAGGAATTATGTGCCCGTAGATTTCATTGTTCTTGATATAGATTGCAATCCTACATGTCCTATTATTCTTGGTAGACCTTTCCTTAGAACGATTGGTGCAATTATTGATATGAAAGAAGGAAACATTAGATTCCAATTTCCATTAAGGAAAGTCATGGAGCACTTTCCTAGAAATAAAATAAAATTACCTTATGAATCTATTATGAGAGCTACTTATGGATTGCATACCAAAGATGACAATACCTAGATCTATCGCGTTATGCCTAGCTAGGGGCGTTAAACAATAGCGCTTGTTGGGAGGCAACCCAATTTTGTTTTTATGCTTCTGTTTTGCTTCTGTTTTTGTGTGCTGCACACATTATTACCTCTGTAATAATGGTGTTTTTTGTGTTTTAATTAGTGTTTGAGCCAAGTAAGACCTTTGGGATGGTCTACGGTGATTGTTGATTTGATCTTGCTGAAAAACAGAAACTTTTGTGCTCAGTCCAGGAATTTTATAAATTCACTGGAACGTGTTTTTGATCTGAATTTTTTCCACAAGATTTATATACAAATTTCCATGGTTGTCCTAATGTTTCAGAATTTTTAGAGTTATAGAAGTATTCGAAGTTTACAGATAGCTACAGACTGTTCTGTTTTTGACAGATTCTGTTTTCTTTGTGTTGTTTGCTTATTTTGATGTATCTATGGGTTGTATCGGGGGGTATGAACCATGGAGAAGTTGGAATACAGTAAATATTACATCAATATAAATAAAGAATGAGTTCACAACAGTACCTAAAGTGGTGATTTATTTTTCTTATACTAACGGAGCTCACGAGTTTTCTGTTGAGTTTTGTGTTGTGAAGTTTTCAAGTTTTGGGTAAAAATTTGATGGACAATGGAATAAGGAGTGGCAAGAGCCTAAGCTTGGGGATGCCCAAGGCACCCCAAGCCATATTCAAGGATACCAAAAAGCCTAAGCTTGGGGATGCCCCGGAAGGCATCCCCTCTTTCGTCTTCAATCCATCGGTAAATTTACTTGAGGCTATATTTTTATTCACCACATGATATGTGTTTTGCTTGGAGCGTCTTGTATGATATGAGTCTTTGCTTTTTAGTTTGCCACAATCATCCTTGCTGCATACCTTTTGAGAGAGACACGCTGAATCGTGAATTTATTAGAATACTCTATGTGCTTCACTTATATCTTTTGAGCTAGGCAATGTTGCTCTAGTACTTCACTTATATCTTTTTAGAGCACGGTGGTGTTTTATTTTATAGAAATTATTGAACTCTCGTACCTCACTTATATTATTTTGAGAGTCTTTAAAACAGCATGGCAATTGGTTTAGGTTATGAATTTGGTCCTAGTATAATGGACATCCAAGGGGGATATAATAAAAACTTTCATATTAAGTGCATTGAATACTATGAGAAGTTTGATTCCTTGCATATAGTTTTGAGATATAGAGATGGTAATATTAGAGTCATGCTAGTGAGTAATTGTGAAATGGTAGAAATACTTGTGTTGAAGTTTGTGATTCCCGTAGCATGCACGTATGGTGAACCGTTATGTAACGAAGTCGGAGCATGATTTGTTTGATGATTGTCATCCTTTGTGTGAGGGTCGGGAGCGCGCGATGGTTAACTCCTACCAACCTCTCCCCTAGGAGCATGTGTCTAATGATTTGTTTGATAACTAATAGACTTTTGCAATAAGTATGTGAGTTCTTTATGACTAATGTTGAGTCCATGGATTATACGCACTCTCACCCTTCCACCTTTGCTAGCCTCTCTAGTACCGCGCAACTTTCGCCGGTGCATTAAACCCACCTTCCTCAAAACAGCCACCATATTACCTTTCCTCAAAACAGCAACCATACCTACCTATTATGGCATTTCCATAGCCATTCCGAGATATATTATCATGCAACTTCCACCGTTCCGTTTTTCATGACACGCACCATCACTTTCATATTGCATATAGAGTCATATTTTGTTCTAGGTTTCGAGTTGTAATTTTTAGTTTTGAGTTGTAAGTAAATAAAAGTGTGATGATCTTTCTTATTAGAGCATTGTCCCGTGAGAGAAAAGGATGATGGAAGCTATGAATCCCTCACAAGTTGGGATGAGTCTCCGGACTTTATAAAAAATAAAAGAGGCCAGCGAAGCCCAAATAAAAAAAAAGAGGCCAAAGATGCCCACCAAAATAAATAAATAAAAGAAAAAAATGAGAGAAAGAAAGAAGGGACAATGCCACTATCTTTTTCCACACTTGTGCTTCAAAGAAGCACCATGATCTTCATGTAGAGAGTCTCCTATTTTGTCTCTTTCATATAGCTAGTGGAATTTTTTTATCATTATACACGTCCACTTAGTTTCTTTTTGAGCTTTCATACACTTATAGCTCTAGTGCATCCGTTGCATGGCAATCCCTACTCACTCACATTGATATCTATTGATGGGCATCTCCATAGCCCGTTGATACGCCTAGTTGATGTGAGACTATCTTCTCCTTTTTTTTCACAACCTCCACCATATTCTATTCCACCCATAGTGCTATGTCCATGGCTCACGCTCATGTATTGCGTGAGAGTTGAAAAGGTTTGAGAACATAAAAAGTGTGAAACAATTGCTTGACTTGTTCATCGGGGGTGTGCATGATTTGAATACTTTGTGTGGGGAAGATGGAGCATACCCAGACCATATGATTTTGTAGGGATGAACTTTCTGAGGCCATGTTATTTTGAAAGGACACGATTGCCTTGTTAGTATGCTTGAAGTATTACTGTTTTTATGTCAATATTAGACTTTTGTTTTGAATCTTACGGATCTGAATATTCATGCCACAATAAAGGATATTACATGGATAAATATGTTAGGTAGCATTCCACATCAAAAATTCTGTTTTTATCATTTACCTACTCGAGGACGAGCAGGAATTAAGCTTGGGGATGCTTGATACGTCTCCAACGTATCTATAATTTTTGATTGTTCCATGCTATTATATTATCTGTTTTGGATGTTTTATATGCATTAATATGCTATTTTATATTATTTTTGGGACTAACCTATTAATCTAGAGCCTAGTGCCAGTTTCTGTTTTTTCCTTGTTTTTGAATATTGCAGATAAGGAATATTAAACGGAGTCCAAACGGAATAAAATCTTCGGAATGATTTTTCTTGGACCAGAAGGAACCCACCAAACTTGGAGATCAAGTCAGGAGAGCCGCCGTGTGGCGACAAATCACAGGGGCGCGCCCTAGGGGGGGGGGGCGCCCCCCTAGCTTGTGGCCCCACGGCAGCCCCCCTAACTCTATTCTTCGGCCTATAAATTCCCAAATATTCCCTGGATATCAAAAAGAGCCACAAAAATACTTTTCTGCCACCGGAAGCCTCTGTTCCCGTGAGATCCAATCTTGGAGCCTTTTCCGGTAATCTGCCGGAGGGGGATTCGATCACGGAGGGCATCTACATCAACTCCATTGCCCCTCCGATGATGCGTGAGTAGTCCACCACAGACCTTCGGGTCCATAGCTAGTAGCTAGATGGCTTCTTCTCTCTCTTTGCTCTTCAATACCATGTTCTTCATGATCTTCATGGAGATCTATCCGATGTAATACTCTTTTGCGGTGTGTTTGTCGAGATCCGATGAATTGTGGGTTTATGATCAGCTTATCTATGAATATTATTTGAGTCTTTTCTGAATTCTTATATGCATGATGTCATATCTTTGCAAGTCTCTTCGAGTTATTGGTTTGGTTTGGCCAACTATATTGGTAATTCTTGCAATGGGAGAAGTGCTTAGTTTTGGGTTCAATCTTGCGGTGTCCCCACCCAGTGACATAGTAGGGGTAGCGAGGCATGTATTGCATTGTTGCCATCGAGGATAAAAAGATGGGGTTTTCATCATATTGCTTGAGTTTATCCCTCTACATCATGTCATCTTACCTAATGAGTTACTCTGTTCTTCATGAACTTAATACTCTAGATGCAGGCAGGAGTCGGTCGATGTGTGGAGTAATAGTAGTAGATGCAGAATCGTTTCGGTCTACTTGACATGGACGTGATGCCTATATGCATAATCATTGCCTTGGATATCGTCATAATTATTCGCTTTTCTATCAATTGCTCGACAGTAATTTGTTCACCCACCGTATTATGTTCCTTCATGAGAGAAGCCTCTAGTGAAACCTATGGCCCCCGGGTCTATTTTCCATATTATATTTTCAGATCTATAAACCAAAAATACCAAAAATACTTTGCTGCAATCTTTTTACTTTTGTTTTACTTTCCATTTTAGTAATCTTCCATATTTATCTCTATCAGATCTCATCCTTGCAAATAACCGTGAAGGGATTGACAATCCCTTTATAGCGTTGGGTGCAAGTGTTTGATTATTTGTGTAGGTACACCTATTGGGGACTTGCTTGTATCTCCTACTGGATTGATACCTTGGTTCTCAACAACTGAGGGAAATACTTTTCTACTTTGCTGCATCACCCGTTCCTCTTCATGGAAACCAACGCATGCTCGAGAAGTAGCAGACCCAATGACAGGGAAATCCATGTCCCACCCATCACGCATTTGCTCGCCACCATTGAGTGCCCGGCCGAAGGTTCCTCGCCTCAACTATCGGAGCTAAGGACGGTTTACATCCCGGTCATCAGCCATCCGGATCCCTCCGATAGCCTGGCATCCGGTGGTCACCCCGAGAATAATCCGGGGCCAGCCGCCGGCTCAACGCTCAACCCAGAAACAGTACGGCAGGATCTCGTTGAAGCCAAGGGCCCTGAGCTTGCCGCACCAAACCCGCATCCTCTGGGAACGCGAAATTTTATCCCACCCACCACCCAACTTGAGCATCCTTCAAAAAACGCCGAAGAATCAGACTCGTTGGGCCCACAGGAAATTAAACAATGGCCAGGGGAATCAGTCCATCACTTCTGGGCTAGATTCCTCCTCAACAAGGACAGGGCAGAGGTCCGCAGTGAACGAGAAACGATCAACGCCTTCTGGCATAACTGCCACGATGAAGGAATCCTCAACGCCCTTGCCCACCGCCAAATCCAAACCTTCGCCGAATTGTCAAACATGGTGCGCAAATATTGCGCCATGGAAAGCACTTGGCAAACAGAGCAAATGTGCATAGAACGGGCCCATGCTGAACAAACTAGAGGAATACAGAGAAAGCGCACACTCTTGCGACGGCTGGTCACCCCCGGGCCTACAGATAAAAGGAATAAAACTCCGACGAGCGCCAGAACGGTCCTTGACGGGCTACTAGACAGACCATGCCCCATACACTCGGACCCGCCGAACACAAACGCGACCCACAGCCTGCGAGCATGTTGGGTCGTCAGGCAAGTCGCAAAGAGTGGAGAGAGCATTCTCAAGGCCCCATCTCCAGAGAAACGCCCGACAGTGCCATCCGAATACAACGCGCAGATCCTAACGATCTACAAAACGTTTTCCTTGAGAAACCAAAGAAAGAGAGCTCTTCGAGAGCTCCACCAAATTCACCACATGGCAGCGGCGAACTCATGGATAGACACGCCAATTACTTACAGCGAGGCTGACCAACCAATATCTCGCACAGACCGAATACCTGCCGCCCTGGTCTTAGACCACATAATCGACAACTTCAGGCTAAGCAAGGTACTAATGGATGGTGGCAGCGGTCTAAACCTCATTTATGAGGATACACTGGAGAAAATGCAGTTCGATGGATCTCGAATAAAACAAAGCAATACTACCTTCCGAGGAATCGTCCCCGGGAGAGAAGCATGTTGTACCGGACGAGTAGTACTGGATGTAGTATTCAGTACACCCGAGAACTATAGATCTGAAGAACTTCTTTTCCATATCGTGCCCTTCCACAGTGGCTAACACGCCCTATTAAGACGTGAGGCCTTCACAAGATTCCAGGCCATACCACACTACGGGTATATGAAGCTCAAAATGTCGGGGCCGAACGGTGTGATCACAATTACAAGTGATCCCAACAGAGCCCTCCGAGCTGAAAATAAAACGTCATCTCTAGCCCTCGAGGTACTAGCTGAGACTCTCACCGCAGAAGAACTCACTACACTCCGCTCTATAGTGGATAAGGACGATGTGGTCCTCGGGAAGCGCCCGAAAACCACATGCTTCAAACCCGCGGACGAGATCATCAAATTTCAAGTTCACCCAACGGATCCCACTAAAACGGCGTCCATCGGAGCCGGGCTGGATCCCGCGGTTGACGAAGCATTGCACACATTTTTGTGCGACAATTGGAACATATTCGTCTGGCATCCATCTGATATGCCAGGAATCCCAAGAGGGAAGGCGGAACACAACCTGAATATAATAACAGGCTTCAAGCCCGTCAAACAGGCCTTGCGCCTATTTTCTGAACTAGAGCGTCAGGCTATGGGTGAGGAACTCGCTAAATTACTTGAGGCCGGATTAATCAGGGAAATCAAACATCTCGAGTGGTTGGCAAACTTGGTCATGGTACTAAAAAGGACAAATCTTGGCGGCTGTGCGTCGATTTCAAAGACCTCAACAAAGCCTGCCCCAAGGATCCTTTTCCCTTACCCCGCATAGACCAGATAATTGACGCAACCGCCGTACATGACTCTCTGTGCTTCCTCGACACCTACTCTGGATACCATCAGATCAAAATGAAGGAATCTGATTAGGATGCAACCGCCTTCATCACCCCCTACGGGCCATTTTGTTTTAACAGAATGCCCTTCGGGTTAAAAAACGCAGACGCCACATACCAGCGCATGATTCAAACATGCGTGGCAGAGCAAATCGGCAAAACAGTCGAGGCATATGTGGACGATGTGGTCATCAATACCAAACACGTCGGCCAGCTGGGAGACGACCTTAGACAAACTTTCGCCAGCCTACGAGAATACGATATACGGCTTAATCCAGACAAGTGTGTCTTCGGAGTTCCCGCCAGCAAACTTCTCGGGTTCATTGTGTCGCAAAGAGGGATAGAGGCCAATCCTGCCAAGATCCAAGCCCTATCCCAACTCGCGGTTCCTATGGAACTAAAGCACGTCCAAAGGCTGGCGGGCTGTGTGGCGGCCTTGAGCCGCCTTATCTCCCGCCTTGGCGAAAAAGCCCTCCCACTCTACAGGTTGCTCAAAAAGACCAAGAAATTTGAATAGACCGACAAGGCTGCGATGGCTCTAGAGGAAATCAAAACACTACTGGCCAATAACCCCACATTTGCAGCACCCTGCGCCGAAGAACCGATGTTATTATACATCTCGGCCACCAATCAAGTGGTAAGTGTGGTCCTCGTCGTAGAACGAGAAGCCGAGGGTCACAAACTGTCGATACAAAAACGGTCTTCTATGTATCTGAGGTGCTCACTCCATGCAAAAGTAGATACCCACACTACCAGAAGATAGCCTACACAGTGTTTATGGCATCACGCAAGCTCAGACATTATTTTCAAGAGTATGCAGTCACAGTGATATCCGAGGTACCCCTGAATGACATTATCAACAACAAGGATGCCACCGGTCGAATAGCTAAATGGGCCATCGAACTCCTTCCGTTCGAGATCACTTACAAGCCACGACGAGCTATCAAATCTCAGGTATTGGCTGACTTCGTCGTTGAATGGACAGAAGCCGAGCTTCCCAAAGAGTATAGCACATACGCTCACTGGACGATGTACTTCGATGGGTCTAAAACCCTTGCTGGACTGGGGGCTGGAGTTATCCTCACATCCCCCACCGGAGACAATGTCCGATACGTACTACAGATCATGTACGCCGACTCAAATAATGCGGCCGAATACGAGGCACTGCTGCACGGACTTTGAATGGCATCATCAATGGGGATACAACGGCTTGAAGTACGGGGGGACTCAAATATTGCCATATCGCAAATCAATGTCGAATTTGATGCCAAAAATCCAAAAATGGCAGCTTACATAAACGCCGTCCTTAAGATATCTGCACGGTTCGAGGGACTGGAATTCTACCATGTCTCAAGGGATAACAACCAAGCTGCTGACATCCTCGCCCACCTGGGCGCGAAGCGAGACCCCGTCCCCAATAACACATTCCTAGAGAGGCTCTTCAAGCCATCCATGGTATGGCCGGATGAGAGCACTATCGAAGGGACTAATAGCACGGAACAGGTTGTTCCCCCCATGATCGAACCGGACTCCCAAATCATTGGCTGGTCTGCAGTTGAAGAAACACCTTCGGCTCACGTGGTCATGGCAGTGATCGCGCCATGGATCAAGCCTTTCCTTGCTTACCTCATGCGCAAAGAACTCCCCGATGACCAGACCGAGGCACGACGCATAATTCGTCCATCAAAGGCTTATAAGGTCCACGAGGGTGAACTATACAAGAAAAGCACTACAGGGGTACTCCAACGGTGCATCTCTGAGGAAGAAGGGAGGCAGCTTTTGGCCGAGGTGCACGCAGCTATGGGCGGTCATCACGCAGCGGCACGGGCCCTTGTAAGCAAGGCCTTTCGAGTCGGTTTCTTCTGGCCCACCGCCCGAGCAGACGCCCATACACTCGTCCAACACTGTGTGGGATGTCAACTCTTTGCAAATCAGAGCCACATGCCACCAACGGCTCTTCGGACAATTCCGATCACCTGGCCCTTTGTGATCTGGGGTCTGGATATGGTCGGACCTCTTAAAGGGGGTGGGCAAGAAAAAGAAATACCTTCTGGTTATGGTTGACAAGTTCACCAAATGGATCAAAGCAAAACCAGTGAGCTCCGCTAAAGCCGGGCCGGTCATCGACTTCATATCTGGCGTAGTACACCATTCTGGTGTCCCGCATAGTATAATAACGGATAATGGATCCAATTTTACCGCCCAGGAGGTAAAAGATTGGTGCGCTAACTTGGGCATCAATCTCGACTACGCTTCAGTATATCATCCACAGACCAATGGACAAGTTGAACGAGCTAACGGGCTCATCATGAGTGGCATTAAACCAAGGCTGGTCCGATCACTTACAGAATCCGACTGCCATTGGGTGGAGGAGCTTGACTCCGTACTATAGGGTTTACGTACCACCCTGAATAGATCAACAGGGTACACACCATTTTTTTATGGTATATGGGGCTGAAGCGGTCCTTCCCTGACATCTTCCACGACACGCCTCGGGTGCGCATGTACGAGGAAAAAGAGGCCGAGTTAGATCGGCGGGACGACTTGGACGCATTAGAAGGAGAGCGGGATATAGCTCGGGCCCGATCTACTTTCTATCAACAGCAGGCTCGGCGCTATCAAAGCAGGGAAGTTCGGGCAAAGGCATACAACGTGGGCGAACTCATCCTACGCCTCCCGGAGAAGCAGAAGCATAAACTTAATCTCAAGTGGGAAGGCCCCTTCATAATTGATGAAGTCTTGACAGGAGGAGCTTATCGCCTGCGCAACTGACAGGACAACCGCCTCGAACCAAACCCATGGAACGCAGCTCGCCTTCGGCGTTTCTACGGCTAGACCGGTGTCGTCACCTTCTCTAAACCCTTGTATTTTCCTCAAGTTTTTCTTGTTCACTTTTATAGGATTGTTTAGATTTTCCCAAACTATGTTCGGCTCAACTGAACTATCTTAAAGCTTTCATCGGAAGACATTCATAATAAATAGAATGTTCAAACCCGATAGCACCTGGGGGCTTCTCAGCGAGGCCATGCAATTTATTTATTTATTTTTCCTGCATCTATACGTCCTGTATACCTCAACTCGGTATCGGTTTGCGCCACTATATGCATCAATTGGACTTAGGATTTAGCCAAGCTGGGTTGCCTTGCTCCTATGCTTACCCTCTACGTTCCCGATTGTTCGGCTAGGGGGTAAAGGGAGCACCTCTGCGATTGTTATGAACAGTTCACCCAGATACGTACCTCAGACGGGTGAAGCCAAAAGCTAGCGTTTCTTAAGACACAACTTGATCGGCTACGAATGAGGTTCACATGATCGGCAATCTTCGCCGCAAACAGGGATTATTCTCCCAAAATAGTGACTATCCGTACACCACGGGTACACAGCTATGATGTCTACGATCTATGTAGCAGCCCGAAGAAAGGAACCCGTTGAGGAACTATTTTCTTTGGAAGATCTTTCTTACGTCAACTAGTAATATAACATAATCCCCCCGTGCGCTTTCTGTCTGTTCGCACCACATGGCCGGATTGCCTAGTTTTCCAAACTTAGTTCCTGTTACCACAGGGTACATAGTACGAAACACTCCCCAGCTATTAACAAGGGAGGTAGAAGCCGATGGCCGGTTAAGACAAAGTTTTCAAGCATGGACGGAGTTGTCTTGATATGAAATACATAAATTACACACTAGGCTGTTGGTCGAGATGGTCTATTATAGCATCTAAGATGCAGTCTTCCTGTGAAAGGCGGGCGGCAGGCATCACTTGGTCATAAACCAAGTGAAGAGGTATCTCTTGACCATCCGGCCCTACCGGCCCAACCCGAGCCATGTGCTCGGGGTTAAGTTTGGTAAAGCAGGTTTTTACCATGGCCCATGCCTCCCGAGCTCCTTCTCGACAAGCCGAAGTCTTCCATGGCTCGAAATGACTTCGGGCTCCTTTAAACCGCTCGGCTAACTCAGCCATTCCTTGCGAAGGAGTCTCATTTGGCCATAATGCCTTGATCATGCTCCTCATAGCCTTCTGAGCTCGCTCGTGCACAATGGACAACTGCTTCAGCAGATCCCCCCGAAAGAGTTGGCCTCTTCCTCAGGACGACCAGTCAAGAGACCTGATCACAAAGAGTTGTATGTTTCTTACAACCAACACCATAAAAGTAAGGGATTTTTACATCTGTGCCCCTGGTTCGTTAGTTGTACTCATTCATCCCCACGCTCTTAACTTTTGCTCACTTTTCCCCACTCCCTTGCCCGAAACCCTCAGAACAGGTTACAACGGACGTTGCCATCGGGTCAATGCCTCTGACCGTTAACTCTGACGAGTGGGGCCGCTCCCGCGCATGCAACTGACCGCGGTCATGGGGTAGCACGTGTCCATGGGACTTGCCCGATACGTCCCATCGTATAAAGAGGGGAACCACCTCCCGGCGCATCGCCCCTACCATTTCCCCCAAATCCCCTCCCTGTCGCATCGTCTTCCTCTCCCCCACCGCGTCGTCTCTCTTTCCTTCCCTGCCTCCACACCACCATCTCGCTCTCCCCCACCGCATCCTCTTCCTCACCTTCATCGCCTCCATCTGTCCGATGGCGGATGCTCGTGGCGACGCCGGAGCAGCGACCGGAGATGTAGTAGTGGAGCTGCAGGGCACGGTGACGGCGGATGAAGTGAAGGACGTTGGCGGCATCCACGACGGTGCGGGGAAACTCGCAACCGCTGCGGATGTGGAGAAGGAGGTGGCGGTCTCCGCCTCAGCGCTGTCGGAGCTGAAGGTGACGGCGTCGAGCGGCGCAGTACATCCCGATGTGCAGCCTGGCGAGGAGCAGGAGGTATTTGCACTTGCTTGTTAGTTCCAATATTTATCTTGTAGAGTTAGTTGCATTGGTTAGATTGTAATTCATACGGTAGTACAGATGGTTAGAGTAGTTGGGTTGACGGATGGGCCGGGGTTTTCTGAATGGGGGGGGATTGGGGTTTTTGTACTAGGGTTTTTTGGATTACATTCTTTGCAAAAATGCTAGATAGATCTGTATTCAATGCTACACAGATGTATGCTTATTAGATTTGTTTCCCTTGTTTATAATGCTACACAGATCGGGGTTTTTAATGCTACAGACATGTATGCTTATTAGATTGGGTCCCTATTAGATTTGTTTTTGAATGCTACGCAGATTGGGGTTTTGAATGTCATATGCCTAAATGGAATCCATTGATTAAGAAGTTATTTGATTCATTAGTATATAAATTTGTCCACAATATGTAGTTATATTAGCTCTGTTGTTCAATGTGTGTGCATGACAATGGAAAATGCAAATAGGATCATAGTATATTAGCCCTATGATCAATGTGTCATGTGTGCATATCTATATTAGCCCTAGGATGTAATTGTATATTCAGGAGGATGATGGTTGGGGGAAAAAGAGGAAGCTGGACCTTACTGGGTTCAAGGACCCGTACGATCCAGGGTATGGTGACGACGAAGAGTATGAGGTAAGCCTACTTGAAATTTAGATTGTTCATTTAGTTCCTTTGACATGGTGTATATGAATCTATAATGTATTAATGTAATTCATTCGTGTGTGCAGTATGTCTCTGGAGAAGATGTGGATGTGGACGACGGCAACTTCGCGTCCTTCAAAGCGAAGGAAGAGGAGAAGATCAGGGCCAAGGGAGCTGATTACTACTACAAAAGCAAGACCAACACTTGGCGCTGCCCCTACTGCACCACCAAGCCAAAGCCAATGTCCGGCCGCTTCGTTCACCTTCTAGCTCATGCAGAAGATGTAGCCAACCACGGCGAGGACTACAAGATCAGGGGGCAGCATGGTGCCCTCGCGAAAGTCCTGACTCCCCTTCCCAAGTGATGTGATGATGTGATGATGTTAATTACTTTTGGTTGTTTGGTGAACTTTGTGTGTGAACTATCTATGGATGGTATGGTACTATGATGGTATATATGGCTATCTATATTGGGTATTTATGATGTTTTTTAAATTTGTGATGATGTTTTTTAAATTTGTGATGATGTTTTTTAAATTTGTGATGATGTTTTTTAAATTTGTCTGCTATCTATATTGGGTATTTGTGTGAACTATCTATGGATGGTATGGTACTATGCTGTTTCAGTGTTGCTTCACTGATCAGACATGTTGCAAAGAATAAGAAAAAAGAGCAAATAGTCCATCATTCGACAGGACAGTATAAATTCAAAAAAAATGCAAGAAAAAATAAAACCTTGGCAACCTATCTATGTTTGTGTAGGAGATCATGTGTGCAAAATTTGAGGTGATTTAGAGGAGGTCAAAGAAATTTGAATTTGAGAAATGTGCTCCAAATGAGCTCCCAGGCTAGGGTAAACAGCCCCATTTGTAATCAAGTTTTTTTTGGACCTACTCTAAATGAGCCAAATGTTTTTTATTAACACCTATTCAATCTATATAGTGTAGATTCGAAGTCTCACTATTTTTTGAATTAATCTTCATATTTTTACATTTTCTTTTGAAAAATATGCTTTAATGTAAAAACTATTAAAAACACGTTTAAAATATGAAAATGGAAAACTAAGTTCAGATCCTTCTTATTCACTTTGAAATAAAGCTTTGGTGATTTTTTTGATTTTTTTAAATTTTTCAAAAACAGAAGGTAACCCTACCTCCTCTCCTTGAACTCTATGAAATGTTGTACGTGATAGCTCATATGTGTGAAGGTTTTTTCATGAAAATGACCATAGACCAAGTTTATGATTTTTGGTTGGTAACATGTCACATAAGACAACATTGTGCGTAGGTTTTATATTTTTTTGATTTTTTTTAAATTAATGGTGCTCATTTGACCTCGATCGTGCCGGCTACATTTTTTTTTTAAAATGTCCGTATACCAAGTTTAGTATTTTTCCTCGTTAGTGTGTCTTATAAAACAATGAACTGCGAAGGTTTCATATTTTTTGATTTTTTTTAAATTAGTTATGCTCAGTCAAAGCCTTGGAAACCCCGTTGACCAGCTCAAAACCCCTCAAAACCCCTCCTAACCCTAGCTCCGAACATCAGCTGTCCGATCATATGGACGGCTCCACATCGTTGGATCGTGGGGCGATCCGCGAGAGGCGATCCTATTGGTTGTGCTCAGCTGCTCGCCCACCATTGACTCCGCGAAAAAAAACGTAGTTATTGGGCCCAAAAGGAAACCAAGCTCTGGTTGGGCCGTCGAATTGCGTCGTTTTTTTGCATCGTTTGCTCTGTTTTTAGTGAACGTGTTGGCTCCGATTTTTTGCATCGTTTGCTCTATTTAAGCCGGAGGGCGTCCCCCAGCCCTAGCTCATCCGCCTGCTCCCTCTCCTCGCCGGCACCCGAGCACTCCCCTCTTCGAGCCCACCAGCCATGCCACCACGCCGCCAGTACTACACAGTCGAACACCGTCTCTTCCTCCTTCGGCAGGCCCAAATCCGGAGGCAAGCGAGGCTACCTATGGAACCGGAGGAGGATTTTGAGGAGGTGTCAGAGATGGGGGAGGAGGAGCCAAAGGAGGCGCCGCCGCAGCCGGAGGAGGAGGCGCCGCCGCAGGAGCCGGAGGAGGAGGCACCGCCGCGGCAGCCGGAGGAGGAGGCGCCGCCGCAGGGGCCGGAGGAGGAGGCGCCGCCGGAGGAGCCGGAAGTGGAGGCACCGCCGGTCTACTATCTGTGGCCCGACCAGGTGGTGATCCTCAACTCCATCCGGTCGGAGCAGGCCCGGCGTCTTCGTCAGCAGCAGATGGAGGCAGCACGGGCGGCGCAGGAGGAGGCGCAGGCGGACCAGGCTCCCGCGCAGGCGGATCAGGCCATCTCCGACGACGAGGACGCGTAGTGCACTACGTAGTACATAGGATATATATTGTATGCTGCTATTATGCTCTCTGAGCTTTATTTCTAGGGTTCCCTTATTTCTATGTCGTGTTATATAATGTTTTATGTAAGAACTATCTATCTATGTTAAGAACTATTCTATGCTTCAAATTGCATGCTTTTGTACATGGAGGGAGTGACATATGGGTGGGTAAAAAAGGTCGTCGAAGCTCGCCCGTAGTACTGCACCCTGGCCTCGGTATGTGGCACCTGGAAGGTGGAGACGTGTGCGAGAAGAGAGGAACCAGCGGCAGTGACTGTCGTTCGTGGCGGCGCATCGGCGCATGCAGGCAGGCTAACTGGATCACGTGGTATGCATAGCAGGCTTGCTGGTGGCGCACGTCGATCGGTATGCCCTAGAATTTAATTGCCACGCTGAATTGATGCTGCGGAGGTCAAAGGTTGAGACGGTGTGAACTGTGAATCGATCGAGGAGGCGCGTGCGAGAAGAGACGAACCGGCAGCAGCAACAGTCGCTGCGTCCGTGGCGGCTCACAGGAAGGCTGCATCCGTGGCGGCTCACAGGAAGGCTGCGTCCGTGGCGGCTCGCATCGGCGCATGCAGGCAGGCTAGCTGGATCATGTCGTGCATGCATAGCAGGCTTATCGTGGTGGCGTGCATCAGCGCATGGATGCGGGCATTTAATTCAACGGCCCAAACAAAATCACGGCCCAACGGTCCAACCAGCGCCACCGTCCAACGGGCGACACAGTCCAGCGCGGCCCCACACGTTAGAATGGTCGAAGGAGGGCGACATAGTCCAAACGCGGCCCCACTTGTCAAGTCCAACGGGCGACACAGTCCAATGCGGCCCCACACGCCAGAGTTAACGGTCAAACCATTGACCCGATGGCATCCCCCCGTGTGACGATTTCTGAGGGTTTCGGACTAAGGAATGGGGAAAAGTGAGCAAAAGTTAAGAGCGTGGGGATGAATGAGTACAACTAAGGAACCAGGGGCACAGAAATAAAAATCCCTAAAAGTAATTTATGGAATTTCAGGTTAGGATTTTGCTTACAAAACATGCCGCCCCTTAATTTCTGATTCTCTTCTTGGGTTTGCACCAATTGAGCTTTCAAACTATCAATTTCTTCGGCTTGTCGTTGATTTTCCTCCTTGAGCTGGTTCTTTTCATCATGACCTCGCTTCAGTACGCGATGACCAGCCTCAAGCTGGGACTCGGCATACCTTTGAGAATCTCGGGACGCATCCAAATCTTTTTGCAAGTGACCTATGGACCCGCCTGCTATGACACAATCTTTCGTTATAAAGAAAGTCCCAATAGTTTTTTACATTTAAACAATTTTACTCACTGTGTGCTCCTCTGGTGACCTTTACACCTCTTCTAGTTCGGCCCTACTGGCTTGCAAATCAGTCTGGCTCGACTCTAAATCCTTCGATAATTTCTCGTTTTGTTGCCTCAAAACCTGTACAGTAAGGAAAGATATTATTTCGACCCTCAACTCGGCCATTCCGACCAAGTTAAGGCTCGGGGGCTACTTAGTACGAACTTGTGTTCGACTATCAAAAGGTGATCACTCACCTGCAGGTTGGAAGACATCAGCCTGGTTGTTTCCTCAAGTTTAGCTCGGGCGTCCCCAAGGTATGCATCCACCGAATTAAGGGCATTAAACTCAAGATCGGAGAATGCGGGGTGGCGCAATGATTCTTTTCGCCGTCGATGATTCATCGCACTCTCAACCTCGGAATTGGTAGCTGAGACCCCCTCAGGATCTTCAGGGAGTGGGTCCGTATTAGGAACGCCCACATTGGCCTCGGCATGTGCCGAAGACCTCGTTTCGTGATGGCCGCCCTGACCTTCAGTGGTGTCCTCCGATAAAGGTGGCTGTACACGTTTCCTGAATATTTCAAAAGGCTATGAGCGCCTCAGGTAATCGTGGCAATCATCATACAAGGCGTTCGTATATACCTCTTGGGAGGAGGAATGGCCGTTGTGTTATCCGCCACCGTCCTTTATTCAGGAACTTGGCCTCTGTTTGACACGGGCCCCGCCGGTATAACCCGAGATGAAGATCGGCGCGTAGATCGGTGACCCTTAGGGGTTGGAACCGGCATATTCGGGATAACAGGAGGTGCTCCCCCTTTTTGGGAGGTGGCTTTCCTTTTACTCGCAGCAGAGGAAGGGAGAGTTCCCGGGTTATCGGCCAAAAGGGACACCTTAAGTTCGGCGACGCTTTCTTGGTAAAACACCTCCTCCTCAAAGTCGATTGAAATCTCTGGATCCTCGTGAAACTTGGGATCGTCATCACGGGAGTAATTCTCTGGTTGAGGGGCCGGACAGTTGACT
Organism: Elymus sibiricus; assembly: GCA_039707655.1. Lineage (NCBI taxonomy): Eukaryota > Viridiplantae > Streptophyta > Magnoliopsida > Poales > Poaceae > Elymus > Elymus sibiricus. The sequence continues at coordinate 64,485,296 of CM077667.1, forward strand.
GTCTCGACCCAACGTCTCCATGTCTATTAAGAAAGACGAAAGGTTACTACCCAGAGAAATTAAGCGTAAGCATCCGAGCTGCAGGAACGTAATCAAACTTACCCATTCGATGGGATTGTAGGCAGAGAAACCATCCCTGATGGTCAGACGGGCAAACTCTTCTTTCTCTCCTTTGAAAAGGTCGGCCAGAATAGCCGCTAGCGCTTCTTGATTGTCGGGCCCCTGCCGTCTGGAACGGGTGGTGTCGCTTGTCCCGTTGTAATGCCACAAAGGGTGTGTGCGCTGTTGAAGTGGTTGGACGCACCAGGTAATTGCTGCAGCCATCACCTAGACGATGGTCAGCTTGCTGTGAGCTAGCAGCCTCATCTTGGCGGCCAGGCATTGTACCTCGGAGCTCTCTTCTTGGGAGGGGCTCTTTGGCCGCAGGGTGAATCGCTTCTTTACAGGAGCCTCTGAGTATTCGGGCAGACCCCTCCGAGCTGGATCGAATAAGGGGACGCCTTCAATATAAAACCATTCCGAGGACCACTCGTTGGTTTCCTTCTTCGGGGCCCCGATAGGATACCCCGTTCCGGCTATACGCCACACTTCGGCTCCGCCCACTTCCCGGATTGTAGTTCCCCTGGTTTGGGGAACGAGACAGAAGTACTTTTTCCATAGGTTAAAGTGGGGCTCAGAGCCTAAGAACATCTCGCACAGGGCCACGAAGCCTGAGATATGGAGGATTGAGCCGGGGGTAAGGTTGTGGAGCTGGATACCGTAGAATTCAAGTAAACCCCTCAGGAAGGGATGGACCGGAAAGCCTAAGCCTCGTAGCAGGAAGGAAATGAAGCAAACCCTCTCACCCTTGCAGGGGGCAAGTAAATTCTCCGCAAAGGCCTCGCCATTCACAGAGATCAGCCCAGCGCGTGTGGGCGTTAGATCCGAAGTGGGAAGATACCCTTGTACCTCGAGGTCACACAACTGAAGACAGGAAACGAAATAGCTTGCTCAGTCTCCTGGGAGAGGACCGTGGGGGCGCGAGGAAGAACCCGCCATATCTCCAGACTTTCAAGCTTTAGGGCTTCTTGATGGAACTTGGGGGGTGGATATTGCCTAGGGCAGATTCGATCTACTTAAATAGACGTCTTCTCCCACGGCTTATGAGAAGCGGTTCTGTAAAGGGCTGATGAGCTGCTTGTCTTTTATTATTGTGCGCAGGAATCAAGGATTATTATCGATCTTCGAGCAGGGAGGTTAATGTTGCGGGCCCCACGATGCTTCGGCAATTGGAAGCCTGTCAGTGGCTGAATTGTTGTCCTACAAGGAGTAGAGGAACTCGCCTTGCAAACCGAATACTTTTGGTGCGTGGATCTACCGAAGACAATACATCGGTGTTGGAGGCAAGTTCGGGGGCTACTGAGGGAGTCCTCGACTAAGGGGTCCTCGGGCCATCGGCTTATCTCTCATGGGCCGACTTGTTGGGCCGCTCTATAGCAGGACGGACTACGAGATGACCTCGTGTTCAGGAAGGAAAGCTCCGGAGATTGGCGTGGTGTCCAAGTTTGGAAGCCGAGATCGGCGCATCTATACCCGGGCGGAGGCCGGTTATGTGTAACCCTAGGGACCCCTGGTGTCTATATAAGCCAGAGGGTTTCATACGTAGAGGCAGGTAGACTCATCTAGGGTTTTAGTTCACACGATCTCGTGGTAGGTCAACGCTGTAATACTCATCCACATCAATACAATCAAGCAGGACGTAGGGTTTTATCTCCTCAAGAGGACCCGAACCTGGGTAAATATTGTCCCCATCGTCCCCTGTTACCCATCGATCTAAGGTCCATAGCTCGGGACCCCGTACCCGAGATCCGCCAGTTTTGACACCGACAGGCCCCACAAGCCAACAGGGCGCGCCCCTAGGGGGGCGCGGCCTGTTGTGTGCTGGCCCACTGGCACACTCCCCTACTCTAATTTTTATGCCAAAAATTCTTGAATTTTCAGGAAAAAATCATGTTAAAATTTCATGGCAATCTGAGAATTTTTATTTTAGGGTATTTTTCATGCAAGGGAAGAAACAGAAAACAGGAATTTCAAGGTATTTATTTTTATTTAACTAAGAAATACATAGAGTAAACTTTGTGATACATAGAGTTGTGAATACTCAATTCATCAATCACATGTCATTCAAAAAAGATTCATTAATAAGGTTGATCAAGTCTTATTAATAATCGTTTTCGACTAACATGAAACCGAAGAATTTTTGTATAACACTACGTTACCTCAATGGGGATTTGCATCTCCCCTACAATAAGATCATAATATTTCTTCTTCTTGGTAGTAGGTAGAGGAATTATAATATCTCCAATGATAACCGAGGGAATAGGATCAATGACATTAATATTATTAACCAAGGTTTGCTTCTTCGGAAAGTGCACGATATGTTGCTTGCCATTGACATGGAAAGTGACCTTGCTTTTGTTGCAATCAATAACATCCCCTGTGGTATTTAGAAAGGGTCTACCTAGGATGATCGACATATTGTCGTCCTCGGGCATATCAAGAATAACAAAGTCTGTTAGGATAGTAACATTTGCAACCACAATAGGGACGTCCTCGCAAATTCCAATAGGCAAAGCAGTAGATTTATCAGCCATTTGCAATGATATCTCGGTAGGTGTGAGCTTACTCAATTCAAGTCTTTTATAAAGGGAGAAAGGCATAACACTAACACCAGCCCCTAGATCACATAAAGCAGTTTTAACATAGTTTCTTTTAATAGAACAAGGTATGGTGGGTGTACCCGGGTCTCCAAAATTCTTAGGCACTCCTCCATCAAAAGAATAATTAACAAGCATGGTAGCAATCTCAGTTTCAGGTATCTTTCTTTTGTTGGTAATAATATCTTTCATATACTTAGCATAAGGAGGCATTTTCAAAATATGAGTTAAATGAGTACGCAAAAAGACAGGCCTAATCATTTCAGCAAATCGCTCAAAATCCTCATCATCCCTACTTTTAGAGGACTTTTGAGGGAATGGCATAGGTTTTTGAACCCATGGTTCTCTTTCCCTTCCATGCTTTTTAGCGATGAAGTCTCTTTTATCATAACGTTTATTTTTAGGAGGTGGGTTATCAAGATCCTCACCAGGTTCTATCTCTACATCATTATCATTTTTGTTACTATCCGGTGGAACATCTACATGCACCTTATTACTATCATCTTCATTTCATTATCACTAGGTGCATGCTCACTACCGGATTGTGTCTCAACATCAGAGATAGAAACATCATTTTCATTCTCAGAGGGTTTTTATATATCATGATCTCTAGAAGCATGTAAGTTCCTATCATCTTTCTTTTTCTTTTTCTTATTAGATGAACTAGGTGCATCGTCATTGATTTTCTGAGAATCTTGTTCAATTCTTTTAGGATGACCTTTAGGATAAAGAGGTTATTGTGTCATTCTACCTCCTCTGGTCACTACTCTAACAGCATGATCATTAATATTACTATTCATCTCAGCAAGCAAATCATTTTGTGACTTAGCTACTTGGTCTAGTTGTGTGTGCACCATAGAAGCATGTTTACCTACACCTTTCACATCATTAGCAATTCTGAACATCAAGTCACCTAAGCGATCTATCATCATAGCATTACATTGCAATTGGTTCTTAACATAATTGTTGAAGTGTTCTTGCTTAACAACGTAATTATCAAATTCATCCATGCATTGTTCAGGAGTCTTAGTATAAGATATACCACTTTCATTAAAGGAACGGAGAAAGTTTACCTCTACTACCTGCGTCGGGGTGTCAAGTCCATGTATTTCTTCAATAGGTGGTAGTTTCTTGACATCCTCAATTTTAATACCTTTCTCCTTCATATATCTTTTTTGCTTCTTGCATGTCTTCAGGATTGAGGAATAAAATACCTCTCTTCTTTTGAATAGGTTCCGGAGGTGGTTCAGGAAGTGTCCAATCATCAGCATTTTGCAATATGTTATTCAATAATTCTTGCGCTTGTTCAACAGTTATTTCCCTGAAAACACAACCAGCACAACTATCTAGGAAATCCCTAGAAGCATCGGTTAGTCCATTATAAAATATATCAAGAATTTCATTCATCTTAAGAGGACAATCAGGAAAAGCTCTAGGTAACTGGAGAAGCCTCCCCCAAGCTTGAGGGAGATTCTCTTCTTCAATTTGAGGAAAGTTAAATATTTCCTGTAAAGCAGCATATCCTGGGGACTACGTATGCAACTAGGAGCAAGTTAAATATATCAAGAATTTCATTCATCTTAACCTTGTTTCTTATGAGCAGGAAAATATTTTGCAGAAAAGTAGTGAAGCATATCCTGGGGACTACGTATGCAACCAGGAGCAAGTGATAGGAACCATTCCTTCGCCTCGCCTTTTAGCGAGAAAGGAAAAAAGCTTAAGGATGAAATAGTAGTGCATCTTCTCTTCATTAGTAAACAGAGCAGCAATATCATTCAGTTTCATAAGGTGTTCGACAACAGTCTCATTTTCATAACCATGGAAAGGATCAAATTCTGCTATAGGAATTAACTCAGGGTCTACAGAGAAATCATAATCCTTATCAGTAACAAATATAAGAGAAGTAGCAAATTTAGGATCACGTTTCATTTTCTCTATCATAGGTTTTTCTTTTAGTTTGCATAGTAGCTTCTTCACATCATCTCTATCCTTACAAACAAGAAAGTCTCTAGCTACCTCACCATCCATAACATAACCTTCGGGTACATAAGGCAATTCATATCTATTAGGTGAACGAGGGGTAGTAGGTGATTCAAAGTCTTCCTCAGTTTCAGCATTCTCAAGTCTTTCAGCTTTAGCAAGATGAGCATCAAGTAATTCACTTAGTGGCACAATTTCAGTTTCAAAATGTGTAGCAATAGTTTCATCATTAATTTTGGAAGTAGCATCATCAAATTCATGTGACATATCAGGACGATCAATAGGTGGTGGTGTAGCAAGCTGATCCAAAACAATAGGTGAATCTAAAGCAGAGCTAGATGACAGTGCCTTACCTCTTCTCGTGCGAGAGGGGGCGATCTTAGTTTGTTTGTCCTTCAGATTCTTCATAGTAGCAATTGGATATACTTCAAGTTAACACAATAAATAAAGCTATGCTCCCCGGCAACGGCGTCAGAAAAAGGTCTTGATAACCCACAAGTGTAGGGGATCGCGATAGTCTTCACGGGTAGTATTTCACCCTAATTTATTGGTTCGACACAAGGGGAGCCAAAGAATATTTATTGGCCTTGACAATTGAGTTGTCAATTCAACCGCACCTGAGGATATCTCTCTGCAGCAAAGATTTAGTAGCACGACAAATAGTAGTAGCAATAGTAACAGTAGTAGTGACAGTAGCAGTTTTATAGCAGGTGTGACAGTAGCAAGAGCAATAGTAACTTAGCAAGATTCAGTATATGTAAAGCGTAAGCACATGGTACGGTGATGGGAATATGTGGATGACATCAATCATGTAATAGTTACACACTAGGGCGACACAGAACTAGCTCCAATTCATCAATGTAATGTAGGCATGTATTCCGTATATAGTCATACGTGCTTGCGATAAGAACTTGCATGCCATCTTTTGTCCTACCCTCCCGTGGCAGTGGGGTCCTATTGGAAACTAAGGGATATTAAGGCATCCTTTTAATAGAGAACCGGAACAAAGCATTAACATATGGTGAATACATAAACTCCTCAAACTACGGCAATCACCAAAAAGAATCCCAATTATTGTCACCTTGGGGTATGCGGATCAAGACACGTAATAGGTGCATACAACTTGCAAGATAGGATCCAAATCAATCTTATATTCATGAAAACATAATATGTTCAGATCTGAAATCATGGCACTCGGGCCCTAGTGACAAGCATTAAGCATAGCAAAGTCATAGCAACATCAATCTCAGAACATAGTGGATACTAGGGATCAAGCCCTATCAAACATAAATCGATTACATGATCAATTCCATCCACAACCTTCGTTGACCAGCAAGCCTACAAAGGAATTACTCACTCCCGGTGGTGAGCATCATGGCGGTGTTGATGGAGAAGGGTTGGTGATGATGATGGCGACGATTTCCCCTCTCTAGAGCCCAAAACAGGCTCCAGATGTGCCCTCCGGAGGAAGAACGGGAGGTGGCGGTGGCTCCATCTTGTGAAACGCGATGAAAACTTCTCTCTAATTTTTTTTCTCCGCGGATGTGAATTTATAGGACTGGAATTAGGGTCGGAGGAGCCTCTAGGGCCCCACAAGCCAACAGGGCGTGCCCCCAGGGGGCGGCCTGTTGGCTTGTGGCCCTCTGGCACTCCCCCTCCGGGAGGTCTTCGCTCCATACTTCATTATATATTCCAAAAAAAATCACAAAAAGGTTCGTCCAATTCCGAGAACTTTTATTTCTGCACAAAAATAACACCAAGGCAATTCTGCTAAAAACAGCGTCAGTCCGGGTTAGTTCCATTCAAATCATGCAAATTAGAGGTCAAAACTAGAGCAAAAGTGTTTGGAAAAGTAGATGCGTTGGAGACGTATCAATCTGGTTGCTCAAGTGCTTAGAGGTAGCCACCAAAAATACTCATCCATTCTCCCACAAAATACTCTGTCCAAAACCAAGTATCCAAAATCGGTGCCACCAAGTTTTTCCATTCGGCCACACCGATTTTACCCTAGACAGATCCATATCCAAACCCTAACCATCTCGGTACTACCAAGTCCTTTTTCAGTGCCACCGAAACCAGTGGCAACCCTACTGATGTCGATTTGATTAAAATCAGAATTTCTGATTTTAGCAAATCGGTGTTACCGAGTTTTCTATCTGCCGAGGTCAGCCAAAATCGGACAGACCAAGATTTCTATATTGGTCTCACTGAAACACCGAAATTTTCCACATTTTCCACTAGCTGGTACCACTGAGTTTTTACCTTGGTTTCACCAAGTTGGGCAATAATGTTGTAACGGTTGGATTTTTGGAGATGCCTATATATACCCCTCCACCCACCTCTCACTTGGAGAGGAAGCACTCAGAACATACAAACACTTGCCCCATACGTTTTTCTGAGAGAGAGCCACCTACTCATTTGTTGAGATTAAGATATTCCATTCCAACCATATGAATCTTGATTTCTAGCCTCCCCAAGTTGCTTTCCACCCAATCAATCTCTTCTACCCAAGCCAAATCTATGAGAGAGTAATTGAGTGTTGAGGAGACTATATTTTGAAGCACAAGAGCAAGGAGTTCATCATTGTTACCACATCTATTACCTTTTGGAGGGTGGTGCCTCCTAGATTGGTTAGGTGTCGCTTGGGGCCTCCTACTTTGTGTTGTGGAGTTGAACCAAGAAGTTTGTAAGAGCAAGGAGATCGCCTACTTCGTGAAGATCTATCCTGAGTAAGGCTAGTCCTCCATGGACGAAGGCCATGATGGAATAGACAAGGTTGCTTCTTCGTGGACCCCTTGTGGGTGGAGCCCTTCGTGGGCACTCGCGGCCGTTACCCTTAGTGGGTTGAAGTCTCCATTAATGTGGACGTACGATAGCACCACCTAACGGAACCACGCCAAAAATCTCCGTGTCAACTTTGCGTTTGATCTTCCTATCTCAACTCTTTACTTACACATGATTGTCTTTACTTGCTGCTGCCATATTTGTTGACTAGCCTGTGTAGGGTGCACTAGACTTGTTAGAATTGCTAAAATCTGCCAACCATTAAAATTGGGAAAAGGATGGATTTTTATTTTGTCAAGTAGTCTATTCACCCCCCCCCCTCTAGACATCCCTTCTAGTGATCTCACACACCTCTCTAGCTGCACCAACTGATCGTCTCGGCACTGCATCAGGCCCATCTGCACCAACCAACTTTGACCCTGCTACACCATCATCTTCAACTCATCTTGGGGATGAGTAGTGCCCAATGTCTTCGCCCTTTTTGGTCATTCGATGACAAAGGGGAGAAGCATTGGGTTGATAGTATTTAAATGGTTCTATATGGGCTGGGTGTTGCTATTTTGATTAAGTTTACAACTCTCGTTATGAACATTTGTTGATTTGGGTTGTAAAACTTAAGTCCTGATGGACGTCTGCACGCTTTATGATTACCGTACTTATGGCACCCCTCTAAATGTTATCTTATGCACCCGAAGTCATCCTGCAGACGCCCATTTTTCATTATGCATTTCATTATCTTCATGAAACTTCTAAAATGCATAGTGATTCGATTCCAAGATATAGGGGGAGATCTCCTCAAATTAAAAACTGCCATGTGCTTTTGCATTCAAAGCAAAATCTTCATAAGCACATCTTCAGGGGGAGCCCTCTATATCTTGCAATCATAATCTCCAAGTATTTATCTTCACATATTTTATCCCCGTTGAAAACTTCAACTAGTTTGTCATTAATCACCAAAAGGGGGAGATTGTAAGCGCATCTAGTGCCACCCCTTGTTGGTTTTGGAGTATTAAAGACAAACGTGGTTGAGGGACTAATGTGTTTGTGAGATTTCACATATTAACACAGATATAAGTCTGTGGAGATTCGGTTTAACCGTCGAAGACGACCCCCAAAAATGTCTGAAGACATTGATGATGACCGAAGCCATTGGTGGTTCGCGAGGATAATCGCTTGAAGATAATGAAACACGAAGACGAAGTCTTTTGGTTGTTTTGTTTCTTCTTTCCTGAGTCATAGGAACCACAGTACTGTTAAGTGGGGTCAAGGAGATCGAAGTCAAATGTTGACGTAATGCTCAACCTAAATTCCTATGTCTTCGAGTGAAGACAATGAGAGGAAATCTCTTCCAGAGTTGGTCGAGTCAGCATTACTTGCTGCCCAAGTAATGTTGCCGCGTGTGTTTGAAATCCGACCGTTGGAACACGTGTCGATTGGCCATTGACCCAGGGTCATTTCGGTCATATCATGTCGGGTTGCCTGTTGGCTATAAATAGCCCACCCCCTCCGCCATAAGTTGGCATCTGCTCAGATTTAGATACAATTGTTGTCATTTTGGAGCAACCCACCTCGAAGACATTGAGAGTGAACTATCCTGCGAGGATAAACCCAAACACCTAGAGCCAGAGTGTTTGAGCATTACCGAAGTCATTCTGTTATGAGAGAACCGAAGACTTGTTACACTTGAAGACTGTGATTTTCGAGACGGTTAGGCATCGTGGTCTAGCGCATCCAAGGGCCATTGTGGATCGTCGGGTGACCATGGTCTAGAACAATCCAAGAGTCATTGTGGATTGTCGGGTGACCAAGTTTGTACAGGTTTCGAAAGTCTCCCCTGAAGACTTACCTGAGTGATTGGACGTGGTCTGAGAGACCTCGGCTCAAGGGGAACAAGGTGAAGATGAGGTCTGAGCCTCCCCGACCAGACGTACAGTTGTCACAGCAGCTGGAACTGGTCCAACAAATCATGTGTCTTCGTCAATCTACTGGTTCTATCTTTCACTCTCATACTTATTGTACTGTGATGTGAAGCCATCGCTTGATTATCTTATCTCGAAGACATTCTCTAAAGACATTCCTAAACTGTCATTAATCTTCATACTATCTGAGTTAATTCTTAGTGTGCATGATGACTATGATCTATCTGCTTGAGTATCTTCATCTCAATCCATCCTATGCTTAGATTCTTGATTACTATCCTTACATGATCATGTTTCGCTTCCGCTTACTTTGAATACATTTACTATTTCGAAGCTTTTCATAAAAATCACCTATTCACCCCCCCCTCTAGTCGATAACTAGCACTTTCATTAATAAAAGGAGCAACTAGCTAAACGTGTTTCATAGAAGTAGGGAGGCTACAAAACCAAGAACAGTAGCAGTTCAGGATGAACTTGTGAGTAAAGCTAAACTGGCAGTTTATGCAACATAACCATGTATGGACCAAGCTCTAGTTAAATTATACTAGGAACATATGCAAATGAAGAAATGTTAGTCTGAACAGTGGAACGAGAGCACCAAATCATGTATATAGTTTGTACAAATATAGACCATAATGATAGTAGTACTAGTACCATAAAGTCGCCGAGTTGATTCAGTAATGTAAGATCTGTAAATTTGGACAAACTAATATGTCAGGCTTATCACAAGTATCATACATCATTTAGAATTTAGTTTCACTCGTGTGAGCTAAAATAAGTTTGCATCAATTTTTTTTCAAGTAAATACTATCTACTAAGAATTGATGCATATACTTGCATGCTGCCAAATTTGCAAGCCTAGAAGAAGTGCGATGCACTAATTATTCATCACCTACTTCATACTGTCATATTTGAACTACAAATTATGTAGTTATGCAAGCACAGTCTCCAGGCCATACAAAATAGTTTTGATTCCTGAATAGTGAGGGGGGACTTCCGTTCTGCTGATTCTTTATGAATTATTACAACAAAAGTGATTCAATTTGACTCCTCGATTTTTCTCGAATTTCCTACCTTGATTTTCTCTTGAACAATAATATCACCCTCGTACCTATTATTTGTACTGGTCTATGAATATTCAGTTTTAAGAATATAAATGTAAACCTAAAATATGTTTATGTGGATACAAACAACTTACATTGTGAGCTTCAAGGTAGATCGCGAGTTACTTCTTAGTTAGTAATATTTTGTACACATGGCTTGCTTATTCCAGTTTTTGTTTTCATTCATATGCATGAAATTGCAACTATAGAGTATAACAGATCCTTCCCACGAACCACAGCACAATGGAAAAACTATCTAAACCTGAATGACATAGCATTACCAGTCTCACATTGGCTTGTTTCCTAGTTTTGAATAAAGCATGAACTGAGACCTTAGAGCACAACTCACCAAACGATCCTACTCTAGGCATGCAACACACGGTTATGCACAAGAGGAAATACCTGGTCACCGTGGAAGTCCAGGTCGCCGTGGTCAGCGGAGAGGTCTGGGGCGAGGTTGTGGAAGACCAGATCGTCGTGGTCATCGGCGAGGTAGTGGAATACCATGTCGCCTTGGAGGACCTGATACGTCCATTTTGCATCATGATTTCCTACTATTATTTATAATGTTTTTATGAATAATAATGCTTTGGGGAGTAATTCCAATGCCTTTTCTCTCATAATTTGCAAGGTTTACACACAGAGGGAGAATATCGGCAGCTGGAATTCGGGACCTGAAAAAGCATGTCAGAGATACCTATTCTGCACATCCCCAATGGAGCTGAAATTTTACGGGGAATTTTTGTGGAATATTTAATGAATTTTGGAGCAGAGAACTACCGAAGGGGACCACCCTGGTGAGCACGAGACACCAGGGCACGCCAGCCCCCCCCCCCCCCCCCAGGCGCGCCCTGGTGGGACGTGCTCACCCTGGCCCACTTCCGGAGCCCATCTTCTAGTATAAAATCACATTTAACCTAAAAAAATTCAGAGGGGGACTTTCGGGACGAAGCGTCGCCGTCTCGAGGCGGAACTTGGGCAGGAGCACTTTTGCCCTCCGGCGGAGCGATTCCGCCGGGGAAACTTCCCTCCCGAAGGGGGAAATCGAAGCCATCATCATCACCAAAAACCCTCTCATCTTGGGAAGGCCAATCTTCATCAACATCTTCAACAGCACCATCTCCTCTCAAACCCTAGTTCATCTCTTGTGTTCAATCTTTGTACCGGAACCTTAGATTGGTACTTGTGGGTGACTAGTAGTGTTGATTACCTTGCGTAGTTGATTGCTATATGGTTTATTTGGTGGAAGATTATATGTTCAGATCTATTATGCTATTCAATACCTCTCTGATCTTGAGCATGAGTATTATTTGTGAGTAGTTACCTTTGTTCTTGAGGTCACGGGAGAAGTCATGTTGCGAGTAATCATGTGAATTTGATATGTGTTCGATATTTTGATGATATGTATGTTGTGATTCCCTTAGTGGTTTCATGTGAACGTCGACTACATGACACTTCACCATATTTGGGCCTAAGGGAATCAATTGTGGAGTAGTTATTAGATGATGGGTTGCTAGAGTGACAGAAGCTTAAACCCTAGTTTATGCGCTACTTCGTAAGGGGCTGATTTGGGTCCACATGTTTAATGCTATGGTTAGACTTTGTCTTAATACTTTTCTCGTAGTTGCGGATGCTTGCGAGGGGGTTAATCATAAGTAGGTTGTTAGTTCAAGTAAGAAGAGCACCTTAGCACCGGTCCACCCACATATCAAATTATCAAAGTAGCGAACACGAATCAATCCAACATGATGAAAGTGACTAGATGAAATTCCCGTGTACCCTCAAGAACACTTTGCTTATCATAAGAGATCATTTTGGCTTGTCCTTTGCCACAAAAGGATTGGGCTACCTTGCTACACCTTGTTTACCGTTATCGTTACTTGCTTGTTATGAATTACCTTTCTATCAAACTACTTGCTACTTATAATTTCAGTGCTTGCAGAAATTACCTTGCTTAAAACTGCTTATCATTTCCTTCTGCTCCTCGTTGGGTTCGACACTCTTACTTATCGAAAGGACTACGATTGATCTCCTATACTTGTGGGTCATCAGGACCAGCCACTCGTCCTCGAGCCCGACGACGGGGGCGCCGCGTCCCCGGCCTTAGTAGATTAGGGAGGGTCATGGCCGTCCGCTGACCCCCTTGATCTGGGGCCACACGTAGGAAGAGAAAATGGGGGCGGGGGAAGGAGAGGAGGGTCTCGGGAACAATAGTTGGGCAGAGGAAGCCGTCGGAGGTCGCCGGAATCGGCCGGAGATGTGGTGGCGATTTGGGGAATGAGAGAAGAGACGGTTTGGGAGAGAGGGATAGGAGAGAATAGAAGGGAGAAAAAAAGTGTTTTGTCACGGGCACTATTTTTTTGTCGGGGGCACTACTTGGTGGCGTGTGCATATAAGATTAACTATGGCGTCGATTTTAGACAGCACACCATCGCTAACTTGTCTAATTATTATTTATTTATGGATATATTTGTATGGTTACTAATGATGTGTCATTAGTCTGCACGCCATCAGTAATTAAATTATTAATGACATGGTGATATATAAGCACGCCACCAATATCGTATTAATCAAGTTATTTTTTTAAAATGGACTAGACTGATTAGTAGTGATGTGGAGTTTGTACGGCACGCCACCAGTAAGCTATTACTGGTGGCGTATCAAATATGCCAACGCCATCACTATTTGAAAAAAATAGTGGTGGCGTGGACGAAAAATGGCGCGTCACCAATTAAAGTTGTGGCTAGACATTTCTCCACTAGTTCAATATGTGGGCATGACACGTGGCCGAAAGCAACAGGATAAGGATGATGCAATATCATCGCAGCCACTTGTTCCATATGTGGGCATGACCTTTGATACAGTTGACAATGCAAGAGCTTACTACAACAAATATGCTTTCGGCCACGGGTTTGGGCTTAGAATATCTTCTTCGAAGAAGAGCCAGGCAAGAGGACCCACAAAGTTAATTGGTAGGACTTTCACATGTGTCCATGCATGAAAGGGTGGTGACCAGAGTGAATCTGATAGCACTACATATAGTTGCAACAGAGTCAAGCAATGCTAGCAGACGCCCTGGCCTGTGGATGAACACGAGTGACACACAAAAAAAGGAACATATTGCAACGTCATGATTCCAAGGCACACATGATTGTTGTGCTCCGATAAAACCAATGGACCGTCACATGTTTTGTGGAAGAGCTTAACCATCCTCTGGTTTAGCAAGAAGAGAAAGTTAGGTTTTAGAAGTTAGGTTTTACCGGTCTCACCGAAAGATTCCACGAGAAGACCACCAAATGATAATGAATTTGCATGAACGCAACTTGTCAACCTCAGATTGCATGGGTATTCTTAGAGATTGTCATGGAGGCGATCAGAGGCGCCTTGGTTATGTGAAAAGAGACGTTTCAAATGCACAATGTCATTTCAGGACATGGCCATGACTGTCGAATATTTTAAGAGATGACAAGCTGAAAGCCCACAATTCTTCTATGCAACACAAATGAATAAGGAGACAAATGTTGTGGAAGCGTTATTTTGGGTGGATGGGAGAACAAGAGCACTATACCCCAAGTACAAGGACTGTGTCTTCTTTGATACAACCTTTTGCACCGACAAATACAACATGCCATTTGCTCCAATAGTTGGCATCAACAACCATCTTCACACCATTGTCCTAGGATGTGCATTGCTTCGAAACGAGCAAATGGAAACCTTCAAATGGGTCTTTGAACAATGGTTCCTTGCCATGAAGATACTGTAATTTCTAAGATGTTCCCTCACACAATCTACAGGTGTTGTGTGGCATCACTAGAAGGGGCGTCTAGAGGGGGGTGAATAGACTACTTGAAAAAATAAAACCTAACATTTTCCCAATTTTATTGGTGGGCAAGTTTTAGCAATTCTAACAAGTCTAGCACACTCTACACATGCGAGTCAATGAGTATAGCAGTGGAAAGTAAAGACATGCACATGTAAGTAAGGATTTAGAGTATGCATCTATACTTTTTTTGCATCCAGTACACCTATGCTTTGAACGTCTCTAGATGTAAGGTATAGAAAACACGGCGAGTTAGATAATTAGATCAGATGCGATCGCCCCATATTTTAAGTCTATATGTTTTAGTTCGATTAGTATTGCTTAGACAGATTTAATTATTGTGGCTTGTTTGACTGAAATGTCTCTAGATGTAAGGTGTATCCAACATGTTTGGAAGATGTAAAGCATTGTTCACAAACCCTCCTATACACTACAGGGATCTACAATTTTGTGTAAGTATCATAATTCTCCATTCAATATCATTATTACCAACATGTTTCAAAATAGTTGTTTTTTACTCACTCCATGATGTGGGATTCAACACGAGATCAAAAGTTCTGCGATAAGAAAACTATTCAGATGTTGGCAACTTTGTTTGATGGCTAGCCTGGAATAGCCAACAACATCGCATCATGCAACATGGTTAGTATGGTGTTTTGTCTATTGTTTGTCATGGTTTATTGTTGGTTCTAATAGCTACCATTTGTAGGTCTATCTTCCATATGAATCCATCGGTCGATACATCTTGTATGTCATTGACAAAGAGGCACATCGTCAGAGATGAAAATTCCGAGGCACTTAGTGAAATTTAAAAGTTTTGCGCGGGAATTCAAAGAAGCACTCAAAATAAAAGCAACGTTTATTTCCTGTTGGTATTCCAACAAGCGTAGACAGGTAACAAATTCATAATACAAACATTTTTTTATCACCATATTTATTATAATAACAATATAGGAAATTGCAGGGTTTGTCTAGCTATTTTGTTTTTTATTTTATGCTCTTACGGAACGGTAAAGACCTGACGAAGCCGGTTTGTGAGGAGAGTAATGTAACATTACACGTGTTTTTAGACCTTCCATGTGAAGTATCTGTGCTAACTATATTTATTGCTTTTGCAGGATGGGTATGGGTTGAGGTAGCAGTTTTTATTATACTTGCTCAAACATCGTGCGAATGAAGCTATAGACAAATTTCATGTGTGAGAGAATTTCTTAACCGCATCAAGTAGGTTTCAATCATTTGTAATATATTTTTAGTTGGATAATCACTTTATATGTATACATTGTCAATTTGCTATTTTGTTATCATACATTAAGTGAAGACTTCAATTATTATGAAATTGTGACAATGTTACATTGTCTCTACTTGTGAAATTTAATGTGCATTAACTTTATATAACCTCAGCAAAATATTTCAGAAGCTCGTGACAACGCACTGGCATTTTACTAATGATGCAAGTGGTCGAGTCGGGACCAGCATGGGGTGTGAAAGAGCGAGGCAGGCGCAGGTTCGTCGGCGACGACGCGAGCATGGGGATATGGTGCAGAAGTTTTTTTTTCCTCAGCCGAGGCAGTTTTGGAAGAGGAGGTAGTTGTGGTGTGAGGTGTGCAGCGCCTGATTTTTTGGCTAATGTTTTTTCAATTATGTGGCGTATGGTGTGACGACTTTATTTCTAATAAAGTGTAATTAAGGTGCAATGCTTCCTAAATAAACTGTTTTGGAGATGATATATTATATACTAGAAGAGTTGGGTGCGCTTTGCTGTGACTAGATGAAATTCCCGTGTACCATCAAGAACACTTTGCTTATCATAAGAGATCGTTTTGGCCTGTCCTTTGCCACAAAAGGATTGGGATACCTTGCTGCACCTTGTTTACCGTTACCGTTACCTGCTTGTTACAAATTACCTTGCTATCAAACTACTTGCTACTTATAATTTTAGTGCTTGCAGAAATTACCTTGCTGAAAACCGTTTATCATTTCCTTCTGCTCCTCGTTGGGTTTGACACTCTTACTTATCGAAAGGACTATGATTGATCCCCTATACTTGTGGGTCATCAAGACTCTTTTTTGGCGCCGTTGCCGAGGAGTGAAGCGCACTTGGTAAGTGGAAATCGGTAAGGAAAAATTTATACTACGTGCTGAAATTTACTGTCACTTGTCACTATGGAAAGCAATCCTTTGAGGGGTTTGTTCGGGGTATCTTCACCTCGACCGGAACCACAATTAGTTACCCCTGAACCTACAGCACCTACTAAAAATATTGGTTATGAGATTCCTTCGGGTATGTTAGAACAACTGCTAGCTAATCCTTGTGTAGGAGACGAAACTGAACATCTTGATATGCACCTGATACGTGTGGATGAAATTTGTGGATTATTTAAGCTTGCAGGTTTATCCGGAGATGAAGTTAAGAAGAAGGTTTGCCCTTTATCTTTGAAGGGAAAAGAATTGACATGGTATAGGCTATGTGATGATACTGGATCATGGAACTGGAATCGATTACAATTGGAATTCCACCAAAAGTTTTATCATATGCATCTAGTTCATCGTGATCGGAATTTCATATATAATTTTTGGCCTCGTGAAGGAGAAAGCATCGCTCTAGCTTGGGGGAGGCTTAAATCAATGTTATATTCATGCCCCAATCATGAGCTCTCGAGGGAACTTATTATTCAAAAAAATTATGCTCGGCTTTCTCATAATGATCAAACCATGCTCGATACTTCTTGTGCTGGTTCTTTTATGAAGAAGACTATTGAATTCAAGTGGGATCTCTTGGAAAGAATTAAACGCAACTCTGAAGATTGGGAACTCGACGAAGGTAATGAGTCAGGTATTAAGCTTGAGTTTGATTGTGTTAAATCTTTTATGAATACCGATGCTTTTCATAAGTTTAGCACTAAATATGGACTTGACTCTGAGATAGTAGCCTCTTTCCGTGAATCATTTGCTACTCGCATTGATCTCCCTAAATAGAAGTGGTTTAAATATCATCCCCCTGTTAAAGAAGAAATTAAAGAACCGGTAAAAGCTAGAGAAGAAACTATCATTTACAATGTTGACCCAGTTGTGCCTACTGCTTATATAGAAAGACCACCTTTCCCTGTTAGGATAAAGGAACATGCTAAGGTATCAACCGTGGTCCGCAAGAGTAATATTAGAGCACCTAAGCCCTCTGAACAAATTAAAGTGGAACCTAGTATTCCTATGGTTAAAGATCACTTGGTGGAAAATGTTGATGGGCATGTCATTTACTTATGTGATGAAGCTGTTAGAATTGCCAAACCCGATAAAAAGGATAAACATAGACCCGTAGTTGGCTTGCGTGTTGTCTCAGTTAAGATAGGAGATCATTGTTATCATGGCTTATGTGATTTGGGTGCTAGCATGAGTGCTATTCCTTTTACTTTATACCAAGAAATTATGAATGACATAGCACCTGCTGAGATAGAAGACATCGATGTGACTATTAAACTTGCTAATAGAGACACCATCACACCACTTGGGATTGTTAGAGATGTTGAAGTCTTGTGTGGGAAAATAAAATATCCTACTGATTTTCTAGTTCTTGGTTCCCCACAATATGACTTTTGTCCCATTATTTTTGGTAGACCTTTCTTGAACACTGTTAATGCTAAAATAGATTGTCAAAAAGAAACCGTCAGTGTTAAGTTTGGTGATGTGTCTCATGATTTTAATTTCTCTAAGTTTAGTAGGCAACCTCGTGATACAAAATTACCTAGTAAGGATGATATAATTGGTCTTGCTTCTATTGTTGTTCCACCTACTGATCCATTAGAACAATATTTGCAAGACCATGAAAATGATATGCATCTACCTGAAAGAAATGAAATAGATCAGATTTTCTTTGAACAACGACCACTCCTAAAACACAATTTGCCTATTGAAACTCTAGGAGGTCCTCCTCCACCTAAAGGTGATCCTGTGTTCGAATTAAAACAATTGCCTGACACTTTGAAGTATGCGTATCTCGATGAGAAAAAGATATATCCTGTTATTATTAGTGCTAACCTTTCAGAACATGAAGAAGAAAGAATATTAAAAATTCTGAGGAAGCACCGGGCTGCTATTGGATATACTCTTGATGATCTTAAGGGCATTAGTCCCACTCTATGTCAGCACAAGATCAATATGGAACTTGATGCTAAACCCGTTGTTGATCATCAACGACGATTGAATCCCAATATGAAAGAAGTGGTAAGAACTAAAATATTAAAGCTTCTGGAGGCAGGTATAATTTATCCCATAGCTGATAGTAGATGGGTAAGTCCCGTTCATTGTGTCCCTAAGAAAGGAGGTATTACTGTTGTTCCTAATGATAAAAATGAGCTTATCCCACAGCGAATTGTTACTAGCTATAGGATGGTAATTGATTTTAGAAAACTAAATAAAGCTACTAGAAAAGATCATTACCCTCTGCCTTTTATTGATAAAATGCTAGAAAGATTATCTAAGCACTAACACTTCTATTTCCTGGATCGATATTCTGGTTTCTCTCAAATACCTGTGTCACAACCTGATCAAGAGAAAACCACCTTTACTTGTCCTTTTGGAACTTATGCTTATAGACGTATGCCTTTTGGTTTATGCAATGCACCTGCTACCTTTCAAAGATGTATGACTGCTATATTCTCTGATTTTTGTGAAAAGATTGTTGAGGTTTTCATGGATGATTTTTCCGTTTACGGAACTTCTTTTGATGATTGCTTAAGCAACCTTGATCGAGTTTTGTAGAGATGTGAACAAACTAATCTCGTCTTGAATTGGTAGAAGTGCCACTTTATGGTTAATGAAGGTATTGTCTTGGGACATAAAATTTTCGAACGAGGTATTAAGGTGGATCAAGCTAAAGTTGATGCAATTGAGAAAATGCCATGTCCTAAGGATATCAAAGGTATTTGAAGTTTCCTTGGTCACGCTGGTTTCTACAGAAGGTTTATCAAAGAATTCTCTAAAATTTCTAGGCCTCTTACTAATCTTTTACAAAAGGATATTCCCTTTGTTTTTGATGATGATTGTGTGGAAGCCTTTGAAACACTTAAGAAAGCCTTAATCACTGCACCTATTGTTCAACCACCTGATTGGAACTTGCCTTTTGAAATTATGTGTGATGCTAGTGATTATGTTGTTGGTGCTGTTCTAGGACAAAGAGTTGATAAGAAATTGAATGTTATCCATTATGCTAGCAAAACTCTAGACAGTGACCAAAGAAACTATGCCACTACTGAAAAAGAATTTTTAGCAGTTGTGTTTGCTTGTGATAAATTCAGATCTTACATTGTTGATTCCAAAGTAATTGTTCACACTGATCATGCTGCTATAAAATATCTTATGGAAAAGAAAGATGCTAAACCTAGACTCATTAGGTGGGTTCTCCTGCTTCAAGAATTTGATTTCCATATCACTGATAGGAAAGGAGCTGAGAACCCCATAGCTGATAACTTGTCTAGGTTAGAAAATATTCTTGATGACCCACTACCTATTGATGATAGTTTCCCTGATGAACAACTAGCTGCAATAAATGTCTCTCAAAACACTCCTTGGTATGCTGATTATGCTAATTATATTGTTGCTAAATATATACCACCTAGCTTCACATACCAACAAAAGAAAAAATTCTTCTATGATTTAAGACATTACTTTTGGGATGACCTACATCTTTATAAAGAAGGAGTAGATGGAATTATTAGACGTTGTGTGCCTGAGCATGAACAGGAACAAATCCTACGGAAATGTCATTCTGAAGCTTATGGAGGACATCATGCTGGAGATAGAACTGCTCACAAGGTATTGCAATCTGGTTTTTATTGGCCTACTCTCTTCAAGGATGCCCGTAAGTTTGTCTTGTCTTGTGATGAATGTCAGAGAATTGGTAATATCGGTAAGCGTCAGGAAATGCCTATGAATTATTCACTTGTTGTTGAACAATTTGATGTTTGGGGTTTTGATTATATGGGACCTTTTCCTTCCTCTAATGGGTATACTCATATTTTGGTTGTTGTTGATTATGTCACTAAGTGGGTAGAAGCTATTCCAACCAGTAGTGCTGATCATAACACTTCAATTAAAATGCTTAAAGAAGTTATTTTCCCGAGGTATGGAGTCCCTAGATACCTAATGACTGATGGTGGTTCACATTTTATCCATGGTGCTTTCCGAAAAATGCTTGCTAAATATGATGTTAACCATAGAATTGCATCACCCTATCATCCTCAATCTAGTGGTCAAGTCGAACTTAGCAATAGAGAAATAAAACTGATATTACAAAAAACTGTCAATAGGTCCCAAAAGAATTGGTCTAAGAAATTAGATGATGCACTTTGGGCTTATAGAACAGCTTATAAAAATCCTATGGGTATGTCTCCATACAAGATGGTATATGGGAAAGCTTGTCATTTACCTCTAGAGTTAGAACATAAAGCATTTTAGGCAATTAAAGAACTCAACTATGATTTCAAACTTGCCGATGAAAAGAGGTTATTTGATATTAGCTCATTCGATGAATGGAGAACCCAAGCTTATGAAAATGCCAAGTTATTCAAAGAAAAGGTTAAAAGATGGCATGACAAAAGAATCCAAAAACGAGAATTCAAAGTTGGAGAATATGTTCTTTTGTACAACTCTCGTTTCAGATTTTTTGCAGGGAAACTTCTCTCTAAATGGGAAGGACCCTATGTTATCGAAGAAGTTTATCGTTCTGGAGCTATCAAGATCAATAATGCCGAAGGTACTAATCCGAAGGTGGTCGATTAACAAAGAATTAAACACTATATCTCAGGTACGCTTATTAATGTTGAAAGCAATGTTATCCAAACCATGACACCGAAGGAACACATAAGAGAAACCTTCCGGAACACTCCAGAATCGTGAAAAAGAAGAGGTACGTGATACGGTAAGTAAACGGACTCCGAAAAATCCGCAAAAATATTTTTTGTCAGTTTTGGAATACTTTAAAATTTTGGAAAGTAAAAAATAAACCGGAAGGCAACCGAGGTGAGCACGAGACACCAGGGCACGCCTGCCCTCCATGGAGCGCCCTGGTGGGACGTACCCACCTCGGGAACCTTCCCGACTCTGTTTTCCTTTCGTTTGCTTGATTTCCAAGAATAAAAATTCTCTATATATACTCCCGAACGTTTTGACCACCGCATCGCGAGATTTTTCTTTGTTCTTGTTTTGGGCTGTTTTCTTATCAGGTCTATCGAGCCAAGCATCATGTCTTCTCCCTCCCCCAACAACGTAGAAGAAGGCGCTTGGTTGATGAAGATGGAGCTGACAAGAGAGGAACCCAAGGGAGTCATCAATGAATACAAGGGCAAGGAAGCTATGAGGGATCAGGCCCAAGGAGGGGAGCAATCCATGCCTATGGAGGAAGAAGAAGATATCCTTCGACCCTATTATCATCAACTCACCCCCACTACGATTGAAGCTTTTAGGGCTTTTGAAACGGTTCATGTTCAGAATAAATTTCTCATTCGCGAAAATATTTTGCTAGAAGAGCGCATCGTCACCCTTCAGAGCATCATCCGCAAATTGGAATACCTGTTGAAGCTAAAGTGTGATGCCTCTTCACCACCACCTTCATCATCTTCACCGCCAAAGGATATTTGAGTACACGGGTATGGGCACTCCCCTTGGCTTGAGCCAAGCTTGGGGGAGGTGCCCCGGTATCGTATCACCATCACTCTTTACCTTCGCTTTTTATTTCGATCCTTAGCTTTCTTCGTGGTTTAGTTGAATAAAAGTTTAGCATGATCTATTTTCGAGTGCTAGTTTCGTGATCTATCTATCCATGTAATCGAGTGAAAGTTATATAATAAAGTTAGTTTGAGCTTTTGCTTCTTCATTTTCTTGCTGCAATCAAAATAAAAAGAAGAATAAATGAAAAAGATCATATGCTAATCCTATGGTGAGTAATGACATCACATAAAGAAAAGTATAGGTAGTAAAATTTATTGGAGATTGACAAACATAGCATTGGTCAGTGATGCAATTCATGAAAGAACTAATAAGGGAAGAGAAGATTCACATGCGAATACACTATCTTGGACATCTTTTATGATTGTGAGCCCCCATTAAATATTATATGCCAAAATTGTTGACGTTGGACAAGGAAGACAACGTAATGATTTATGTTTGTTCATATCCACATAGAAGTTATATTGTCATAGATCCTTCAACATGTGGTGCTTGCTCAATATCTTTTCTAGCCAAAAAATCCGCACTAAGTAGAGATACTACTTGTGCATCCAAAAAACCAAAACCCAACCTCATGTTTGAGAGTCCACCATACCTACCTATGGATTGAATAAGATCTTTCAAGTAAGTTGTCATCGGTGCACTAAGGCAATAAAAATTGCTTCCAAATGTGTTTGATCAATTAGTGTAAGAGAAAATTGAGCGTTGTACGAACTTGTGATGGCAAAGTAATAAAAGCGACGGACCGCATAATAAAGGTTGCTATCACAAGGGGCAATATGACGTGACGTTCTCTTGAGCTAAGGGATTTGGCATACAAATTAAAAAGTGCATGACAACCTCTGCTTCCCTCTGCGAAGGGCCAATCTTTTATTTTAATGTATTTACTTTTATGCAAGAGTCAAAGTATTCCTTTTTACTTTTTCTTTTTGCAAGCATCATGTGGTGAGGAAAGATCTAGGCACATATACCCAGTTGGATATGGGTGAGCATGAATTATTATTGTTGACATCACCCTTGAGGTGAATACGTTGGGAGGCGAAACTATAGGCCCCTATCTTCCTATGTGTCTGGTTGAAACTTTTTGCTCATGGGTATGCTGTGAGTGTTAGCAATCATAGAAGATAAAATTATGGTTGAGTATGTGGACTTGCCAAAAGGCTCCGACACGAGACCCTTCCTGAAAATATGATGAATTGTAGTTGCAAAGTTGACTGAAAACATAGTTTGTTTGTTTCCAATAAGGTTTATGCTGTATACTTCCACGTTGTGATGAATTATTACTTGCTCATAAGAAGTCATATGATGTTGTTATGAAATAAAAGTTATATGAAAGAGTTATATGTTAAAGTTTGTTGCTGCTATGTTAATAAGCATGATGCTACTATGTCCGTATTTTGTTTTTATCAACACCTCTCTCTCTCAAACCATGTGGACATGTTCATCGTTATCGGCTTTCGCTTGAGGACAAGCGAGGTCTAAGCTTGGGGGAGTTGATACGTCCATTTTGCATCATGATTTCCTACTGTTATTTATAATGTTTTTATGAATAATAATGCTTTGGGGAGTAATTCCAATGCCTTTTCTCTCATAATCTGCAAGGTTTACACAAAGAGGGAGAATACCGGCAGCTGGAATTCGGGACCTGAAAAAGCATGTCAGAGATACCTATTCTGCACATCCCCAATGGAGCTGTAATTTTACGGGGAATTTTTGTGGAATATTTAATGAATTTTGGAGTAGAGAACTACCGGAGGGGGCCACCCTGGTGAGCACGAGACACCAGGGCGCGCAAGCCCCCCCCCCCCCAGGCGCGCCCTGGTGGGACGTGCTCACCCTGGCCCACTTCCGGAGCCCATCTTTTGGTATAAAATCCCATTTAACCTAAAAAATCAGGGGGGGGGACTTTCGGGACGAAGCACCGCCGTCTCGAGGCGGAACTTGGGCAGGAGCACTTTTGTCCTCCGGCGGAGCGATTCCGCCGGGGAAACTTCCCTCCCGAAGGGGGAAATCGAAGCCATCGTCATCACCAACAACCCTCTCATCTTGGGAAGGCCAATCTTCATCAACATCTTCAACAGCACCATCTCCTCTCAAACCCTAGTTCATCTCTTGTGTTCAATCTTTGTACTGGAACCTTAGATTGGTACTTGTGGGTGACTAGTAGTGTTGATTACCTTGCGTAGTTGATTGCTATATGGTTTATTTGGTGGAAGATTATATGTTCAGATCTATTATGCTATTCAATACCTCTCTGATCTTGAGCATGAGTATTATTTGTGAGTAGTTACCTTTGTTCTTGAGGTCACGGGAGAAGTCATGTTGCGAGTAATTATGTGAATTTGATATGTGTTCAATATTTTGATGATATGTATGTTGTGATTCCCTTAGTGGTTTCATGTGAACGTCGACTACATGACATTTCACCATATTTGGGCCTAAGGGAATCAATTGTGGAGTAGTTATTAGATGATGGGTTGCTAGAGTGACAGAAGCTTAAACCCTAGTGTATGCGCTACTTTGTAAGGGGCTGATTTGGGTCCACATGTTTAATGCTATGGTTAGACTTTGTCTAAATACTTTTCTCGTAGTTGCGGATGCTTGCGAGGGGGTTAATCATAAGTAGGTTGTTAGTTCAAGTAAGAAGAGCACCTTAGCACCGGTCCACCCACATATCAAATTATCAAAGTAGCAAACACGAATCAAACCAACATGATGAAAGTGACTAGATGAAATTCCCGTGTACCCTCAAGAACACTTTGCTTATCATAAGAGATTGTTTTGGCCTGTCCTTTTCCACAAAAGGATTGGGCTACCTTGCTACACCTTGTTTACCGTTACCGTTACTTGCTTGTTACGAATTACCTTGCTATCAAACTACTTGCTACTTATAATTTTAGTGCTTGCAGAAATTACCTTGCTTAAAACCACTTATCATTTCCTTCTGCTCCTCGTTGGGTTCGACAATCTTACTTATCAAAAGGACTACGACTGATCCCCTATACTTATGGGTCATCAGGACCAGCCGCTCGTCCTCGTCCCCGACGACGGGGGCGCCGCGTCCCCGGCCTTAGTAGATTAGGGAGGGCCATGGCCGTCCGCTGACCCCCCTTGATCTGGGGCCACGCGTAGGAAGAGAAAATGGGGGACGGGGAGAAGGAGGGAGGGTCTCGGGAACATCAGTTGGGCAGAGGAAGCCGTCGAAGGTCGTCAGAATCGGCCGGAGATGTGGCGGCGATTTGGGGAATGAGAGAAGAGACGGTTGGGAAGAGAGATATAGGAGAGAATAGAAGGGAGAAAAAAAGTGTTTTGTCAGGGGCACTATTTTTTTGTAGGGGGCACTACTTGGTGGCGTGTGCATATAAGATTAACTATGGCATCGATTTTAGACAGCACACCATCGCTAACTTGTCTAATTATTATTTATTTATGGATATATTTGTATGGTTACTAATGATGTGTCATTAGTCTGCACGCCATCAGTAATTAAATTATTAATGACGTGGCGATATATAAGCACGCCACCAATATCGTATTAATCAAGTTATTTTTTTAAATGGACTAGACTAATTAGTAGTGACGTGGAGTTTGTACGGCGCGCCACCAGTAAGCTATTACTGGTGGCGTATAAAAAATGCCAACGCCATCACTATTTGAAAAAAATAGTGGTGGCGTGGACGGAAAATGGCGCGTCACCAATTAAAGTTGTGGCTAGACATTTCTCCACTAGTTCAATATGTGGGCATGACACGTGGCCGAAAGCAACAGGATAAGGATGATGCATATGATGATGCAATATCATCGCAGCCATTTGTTCCATATGTGGGCATGACCTTTGGTACAGTTGACAATGCAAGAGCTTACTACAACAAATATGCTTTCGGCCACGGGTTTGGGCTTAGAACATCTTGTTCGAAGAACAGCCAGGCAAGAGGACCCACAAAGTTAATTGGTAGGACTTTCATATGTGTCCATGCACGAAAGGTTGGTGACCAGAGTGAATCTGATAGCACTACATATAGTTACAACAGAGTCAAGCAATGCTAGCAGACGCCCTGGCCTTTGGATGAACACGAGTGACACACAAAAAAAGGAACATATTGCAACGTCATGATTCCAAGACACACATGATTGTTGTGCTCTGAGAAAACCAATGGAATGCCACATGTTTTACGAAAGAGCTTAACCATCCTCTGGTTTAGCAAGAAGAGAAAGTTAGGTTTTAGAAGTTAGGTTTTACCGGTCTCACCGAAAGATTCCACGAGAAGACCACCAAATGATAATGACTTTGCATGAACGCAACTTGTCAACCTCAGATTGCATGGGTATTCTTAGAGATTGTCATGGAGGCGATCAGAGGCGCCTTGGTTATGTGAAAAGAGATGTTTCAAATGCACGATCTGAGATGCGGCAAACGATGTCATTTCAGGACATGGCCATGACGGTCGAATATTTTAAGAGACGACAAGCTGAAAGCCCACAATTCTTCTATGCAACACAAGTGAATAAGGAGACAAATGTTGTGGAAGCGTTATTTTGGGTGGATGGGAGAACAAGAGCACTATACCCCAAGTACAAGGACTGTGTCTTCTTTGATACAACCTTTTGCACCAACAAATACAACATGCCATTTGCTCCAATAGTTGGCATCAACAACCATCTTCACACCATTGCCCTAGGATGTGCATTGCTTCGAAAAGAGCAAATGGAAACCTTCAAATGGGTCTTTGAACAATGGTTCCTTGCCATGAAGATACTGTAATTTCTAAGGTGTTCCCTCACACAATCCACAGGTGTTGTGTGGGATCACTAGAAGGGGCGTCTAGAGGGGGGTGAATAGACTACTTGAAAAAATAAAACCTAACATTTTCCCAATTTTATTGGTGGGCAAGTTTTAGCAATTCTAACAAGTCTAGCACACTCTACACATGCGAGTCAACGAGTATAGCAGCGGAATGTAAAGACATGCACATGTAAGTAAGGATTTAGAGTATGCATCTATACTTTTTTGCATCCAGTACACCTATGCTTTGAACGTCTCTAGATGTAAGGTATAGACAACATGTCGAGTTAGATAATAAGATCAGATGCGATCGCCCCATATTTTAAGTCTATATGCTTTAGTTTGATTAGTATTGCTTAGACAGATTTAATTATTGTGGCTTGTTTGACTGAAATGTCTCTAGATGTAAGGTGTAGCCAACATGTTTGGAAGATGTAAAGCATTGTTCACAAACCCTCCTATACACTACGTGGATCTACAATTTTTTGTAAGTATCATAATTCTCCATTCAATATCATTATTATCAACATGTTTCAAAATAGTTGTTTTTTACTCACTCCATGATGTGGGATTCAACACGAGATCAAAAGTTCTGCCATAAGAAAACTATTCAGATGTTGGCAACTTTGTTTGATGGCTGGCCTGGAATAGACAACAACATCACATCATGCAACATGGTAAGTATGGTCTTTTGTCTATTGTTTGTCATGGTTTATTGTTGGTCCTAATAGCTACCATTTGTAGGTCTATCTTCCATATGAATCCATCGGTCGATACATCTTGTATGTCATTGACAAAGAGGCACATCGTGTATCTATTCTGGACCCTATTCATACAACACAATCGTCACAGATGAAAATTCTTAGGCACTTAGTGAAATTTAAAAGTTTTGCGCGGGAATTCAAAGAAGCACTCAAAATAAAAGCAACGTTTATTTCCCGATGGTATTCCAACAAGCGTAGACGGGTAACAAATTCATAATACAAACATTTTTGTTATCACCATATTTAATATAATAACAATATAGGAAATTGCAGGGATTTGTCAAGCTATTTTATTTTTTATTTTATGCTCTTACGGAATGGTAAAGACCTGACGAAGCCGGTTTGCGCGGAGAGTAATGTAACATTACGCGTGTTTTTAGACCTTCCATGTGAAGTATCTGTGCTAACTATATTTATTGCTTTTGCAGGATGGGTATGGGTTGAGGTAGCAGTTTTTATTATACTTGCTCAAACATCGTGCGAATGAAGCTAAAGACAAATTTCATGTGTGCGAGAATTTCTTAAGCGCATCAAGTAGGTCTCAATCATTTGTAATACATTTTTAGTTGGATAATCACTTTATATGTATACATTGTCAATTTTCTATTTTGTTATCATACATTAAGTGAAGACTTCAATTATTATGAAATTGTGACAATGTTACATTGTCTCTACTTGTGAAATTTAATGTGCATTAACTTTATATAACCTCAGCAAAATATTCAGAAGCTCGTGACAACACACGGGCATTTTACTAATGATGCAAGTGGTCGAGTCGGGACCGGCATGGGGTGTGAAAGAGCGAGGCAGGCGCAGGTTTGTCGGCGACGACGCGAGCATGGGGATATGGTGCAGAAGTTTTTTTTCGTCAGCCGAGGCAGTTTTGGAAGAGGAGGTAGTTGTGGTGTGAGGTGTGCAGCGCCTGATTTTTTGGCTAATTTTTTTTCAATTATGTGGCGTATGGTGTGACGACTTTATTTCTAATAAAGTGTAATTAAGGTGCAATGCTTCCTAAATAAACTGTTTTGGAGATGATATATTATATACTAGAAGAGTTGGGCGCGCTTTGCTGGGCCGCTGAATTTGTTGGGATTCTCAAATTTCTTTACTCACTCTATTTCAAAATACATGGTGTATTATTTTTTGAAAAGCCAAACCTCGTTAAATCGATCAAATTTGTAGAGAAATATATCAAAATTCTTAATATCAAGTCGGTGTTATTAGATTCTTCGGGAAATGAATTTTAATATCTTTTTTGTTTAATATTGTCCAAGTCGATATTTTTGGCTCTGAACTTGGTCAAAATTACATAAATTTGACTTTCTAAAAAACTAATAATCCTTATATTTTGAAATTGGTGGAGTATTTACTTTGGCCGGTGGGTGGAGACGGTGGAGTGTGTTTTATGTTTATTTATAATGCGATTATTTGGTGGACCTTTCGCGGCATCATTTTGTGTTGTCCGCTAATCAACCCATATTTATGTGGGGATATTTTTTCATCGTTATTTGCGTATACTTTATTCGGTTATAATATCACATGGTGGCGCTTTTTTCGTGGTGATAGGACTCTGCGAGGGTTAATATATTTTTATAGGCCTGTTGTTGCTGATTGATTTGAAAAATCGTTAGCCCGATCAAAATTGTAAACCAAATTCAAAATTGAATACCTCAATCGAATGAAAGAGCTTTAAAATTAGGAAACATAGAGACTTCAAATAAATTAATGGGAGAGCTCTTTGAGAAATTGTTGACCCGGTCAAAATCGGGTGGCCCAATTCTAAATTGATACCTTAATCAATTGTGAAGATTTAAAAATTAGAAGCATAGTGTATTGTATTAAAAAAATAAATGAAAGAGATTGTTGACCCGGTCAAAATTGGGTGACCAAAATCCAATTGGAGACCTCAATTGATTGTGAGGCCTCCAATCCTAGGAGGTTTAGTCATATACTAGCATGGAAAAAGCGCGGCGCACGCCGCGCCCGTGACTAATTTCGTCTGTATTTTGCCGAAATAAGTCAGAAAACAACATGTATTACGCAAGAAAATAAAATAAAAAGAAGAATAGAAATTCTATTTTTACCCCATGATCTATGTAGGCACATAAGAAACATTAAATGATTTAACAAATTAAGTAAACCGACTGGCCTATTAATATATTTTTTCCTTTCGTAAGTAAAACAAAAGTGATGGGCACCATAGACGATGGCAAGAACATGGCTATTCTTCTTGCGTAGGTAAACGCACAGAGGGAGAAGAAGTCTCACTTTTGGTAGGGATTGTTTTGGTATTTTTTCTTGATTACTGTTTACATGAATGCATAATGCTGATTTACTGTTTTTATTGTTCCAGTTTATTTTGGTGTATTGTTCTCGGTTATAATTCAGTTGATATTTCGGTTTATGGTTCAGGTGAGTTAATGTTTTCTGTTTATTCATGTGTTGTTCCATTTCACTGGTTTTAATGTTCCGAGTTATTCGGGTTTGCTATTTCGGTTTATTTGGGTTATTGTTTTGGTTTACTATTCTGGGCATTGTTTAGGTAATTGTTGGTGCACTATTCACCGATGTCTTGGTGTAAAAAATAGTAATTGGTCAATAGCTTAAACTTATTTTCCCCACGGGTTACTGTTCATGCAAATATACTGTTCCGGTCTATTGTTTTGTGCCTTGGAGCACCATCACCGGAAAGGTTCGGGAAACGATTGAGGCAACTCTGACCGGTGGAGAAATGATGTGTAGAAAAATTCTAGAGCTTCACTCTCCATATATAGACGTGAGGATGGAGGCGGGAGAGAAATGATGTGCAGAAAAATCCTCTTTTTTGAACTTGTATTTTTTTGGATCATTGTTCTCGAAATGTACTGTTCACTGGTGGGTGCTGTTTATACATGTCTATTATTTATTGGTACTATTCATTACTGGCCACCTAAATGAATAGTAGAAGTGCAAAAAAAAAGTTAGAAATGAGAAAAAGGGAATGCTTCCCATGTTGATTTATTATTTTTATTATTTCGGTTTATTCAGGTGTATTATTCTCGGTTATAACTCAGGTACTATTTGGTCTTATAGTTCAGGTAGAAAATGATGTGTAGAAAAATTATGAAGCTTAACTCTCCATATATGGACGTAAGGGTGGAAGAGGGGGAGAGAAATGATGCGTAAAAAATTCCTATTTTTTTAAACATGTATTTTTTTGGTTCACTGATGGATACTGTTCATACATATCTATTGTTTATTGATAGTGTTTACTACTGGCCACTTAAATGAACAGTAGAAGTGCAAAAAAAAGTCAAAAAAACCAGAAAAAGGGAATGCTTCGTGAGAGAGCCCGTCTGATTTTTGTTCTTCATTTGGTTAACGAAAAGGAATATGAAGTGAAGCGAAGAGGTTGATTGAGTGACATTTTTTGGCAAATAGTTTTGTGTATGTCGTTGAGTAGTGTTTTTCAATTGAACATGTAATACATCATTTTCAGCGATTACTCTATTATTATTATATTGTTTGTTCATTTGTATGTGTCGAGGGATTATATGTAAAGAAGCGAGAAACGGTTTATTTCGTAAACTATTAAGAGGGTTCATTCAACAATGGATCCTGAAGATAATGTCTAAGGGCTTCACACTTTGGATTATCGAGTGACAATGATAGCTTGTGTGTTGCATCTTCTATCTATATTTGGATATATTCCATCTAATCTTTGAGCAAAATTATAGTAATTCTTTATTTCTATTTGTATTATGGATCAACTTTATTATCTTATGTTTTGAGGACCCACCGTTCTCTTACCATGGCGATGGAAATGAACCTCGTTTAGTAGGAAACATTTTTACTTATAGACATTTAATTTTTAATTATAAGGTATTCCTTATCGAATAAATGAAAATTTAGGTGTTAAGGCTTTTCACCTATTTTGTTATAATAAGATTGTTGACTTGTCAAGTCGAAAGTAAAATATAATTAAGTAGTTTATGTTAGAAGGAAATCTACAATACATAATTTTGATCGTATTAATTGTCTAGAAACATAATATATATATGTAATCAAGTTTTGCTCTGTCTTTATCCATAGGATATGTACACTAAGAGAGATAAAATTTACATTGGGTATGTAAAATATTACTCTTCCCTCTAATGTACTTAGGAAAGAAATGTGTAATACAAAATAATTTTTTATTGATTCTGTAGAATTTTAATAGGGCATCCCATTAAATGGTATTAAATTGAAATCTCTGGTCACTGTTTGCGTATAGTACTGTTCACTGCTACTAGTCACTGTAACTGGTCGCCGATGTTGCCGTTTACAATGCATTACTGTTCACTGCTACTATTCATCGATGTTGACGTTGCCGTGAAAATGAACAGTGAATGCTAAAAAAAAGTCAAAAAAACCAGGAAAACTGAAACCTTGCCGCTTTAGTATATAGTATATGTGTGAGGCCTCCAATCCTAAGAGGTTTAGTCATATAGTATATGGTATGACGATTTGTTTCCTAATAAAGGTGTAATCAAGGTGCAGCGATTACTAATTAAGGTCTCGTAGAGATGATTAAATTAATTACTAAATATGTGAATTTGATGTGATACAACACAATCTGGTCCATTGATGAATGTTGGATCTGTACCTGAGATCTAATGTTTCTGTCGCAACTTGATTGTTTAATATAGTAGTGGAGAAAAAAAATACCCTATAAAAGTATGGAATAAAATTTTGAGTAAACGATTCCATATGTGAAGGGTTATCCTAAAAATGGTAATTCATGATGGAAAGAGTGAATAAAAATGCATGCCACTTTTATATAATTTTAGGGAGAAATGCTAATTTGATGAAAAATGGTACTCCATCCGATCTGAAAAAAGTGGTGTGTTTTTTTTATCGGATGGAGTATCTTCTTTTGAGACAATGCATAAGCTTTTTTAGGGGAGAGAAAATGCATAACTTTTTAGGAAACGTTTACATTTGGTGAACTGGCTGAGGCTTCCGCTGGTCGTGCATGCGCACTCGCTTAGTGGTTGCTGCTAGCACGCCCACCCATTGCTTTTTCCTATCCCTTATCCTCTCGCAGCAATTCACAATTGAAGCTATGCATTTTCGCTCCCCTTGCCCCATACCGTGGTTCCGGTAGTCCCGTCCGCCGCGGTGACCGTCACAATTCACCGCGATGTTCGACACGGCTCTAAAAAAAGCTTCAGTTGTCGCAACTTTTGAATCGCTGGTTCCATTAAAAAAAGATGTTGGTTGAAGAAAAAATTTCTCACCTGCCACATCCAAAAACGCTCTCAATCCCAGCAAAAAGGCAGGGAAAAGCAATGGGTTGGCGTGCTAGCTGAAGTACCCTGTTGCATACCCTATTGCTTTTTTGGATGGAGTACCCTGTTGCATAGCCTTACCCTCGCTTAGTGGTTGCTGCATGCATAGCCTTACCCTGTTGTCCTTTGGTGTCGCGCTTCACGCTCCGACGAGACCGTGCTACGAGCGAGACGTGCTGCAACCAGCCTCGGCGGAAGCTGGAACCACGTCTTGGCATGCAGCAACCGGGCATTGAAAGAGCTGCGACGGGGGCGGAGCGAAGTGCGATGACACGCCGAGGATGCTAGAACTGACCAACTTTATTTGCTGAAACCGGCGACGGGAGGTGCTGCAACCGTGGCAACAAAATGTTGGAACCAACAACCGCGACCTCCAATAGGTTTTTCTTTTTTGCTTCAACGAGCCATTGTTTTTGTTGGAACCATCAAGCTTTTTTGCTGGAACCAACAATTTCCACGAGCAATTTTTGATGCGGCCAGCGAGAATTCATGCTTCAACCAGCCATCTTTTATGATGGACTCATCATACACTTTTGTTGGAGCCATCATTTTTCCATAGACGCGGTTTTCTTTTTGCTGGGATTGAGAGCGTTTTTGGATGTGGCAGGTGAGAATTTTTTTCTTCAACCAACATCTTTTTTTGCTGGAACCAGCGATTCAAAAGCTGCGACAACTGAAGCTTTTTTTAGAGCCGTGTCGACCATCGCGGTGAATTGTGACGGTCACCGCGGCAGACGGGACTACCGGAACCGCGGTATGGGGTAAGGTGAGCGAGGGCGGGGATCTGGCGAGCTTTGAAGGCCGATCGTTTCCCGATTTTGAGATGGGGAAGAGAGAGTCGTGCGCGCGGAAGATGCTGAATGGGAACGTATCTGACGGCTTCTACACAACGCATCTAAATGGTCAGGGTTGGACCGCCCAAAGTTTGGCCGGCTAACCGCGATTGGCGAGAGCCAAAATGGGAAAACCCTATTTGACGCTTACTGCGTCAAAATGTCGTCCTTTCGCACAGGGCGATCCCCCCGACCGAGCAAAATGGGCCAGCCCACTTCCCCGGTTTTGGGAACCTTCTGGAGGGTTTCCAGCCGATTTTTTCCAGTTTTGGGAAACTAGAAGGTTCCCTGAACCGGTTTTTCTTTTTTTCTTTTTCTTTTTTCTTTATTCCTTCTTTTTTTTTCTATTTCAGTTTCAAAAATTGTTCTGGATTTTCAAAAGTTGTTCTTTAAATTCTAAAAATGTTTTTGCTTTTTAGAAAAATGTTTTGGATTTTCAAAAAATGTTCTTCAAATTCGGAAAATGTTTCTGCTTTTTTTTAAAAAAAATCTGGGTTTTGAAAAAATGTTCTGGATTTCAAAAAATGTTCGATATTTTCAAAAATTGTTCTTCAAATTCGGAAAATGTTTTTGCTTTTTAGAAAAATGTTCTGGATTTTCAAAAAATGTTCGTCCCTGCTTGCATTGATTTCCTTGCCTCGATGTAGCTGTGCTATTGTTTGCCGTCCCTGCTTGCATCTTGTTTTCACGTGATTTTGCTTTCTTTTTTAGATCTTCTTATTATTGTACTTGTATATATCACGCTGTTTGCCATGTTTTCCTGCTGAGGGTTTGGGGCATTAGTTTACAAAGTTTTGTAGAAAGAACGCAGATCGAAATGTGCTGCATCCGTAGCCTGGGGGTTGCTAATCTTGTAGTGGTAGTATTGCAGCAGATTCTGTAGTTCAAGTCGAAATATATAAACCACTTATGAATAGAATAAAGTTGTTTCTGAAAAAGATTAAGACTTCCTTGGGTAGACAGCGAAACTGGTAACTGGTTTTATGGCTGGGGCTCTTGATGAATTAAATCTCATATGCCTGTCTTCTTTTCTTTTGCTGTTAATGTACAGATTCTTGTGAGGCACTGCAGAATATAAACTGAAAAGTCTTACCATGGCTCAGGTGAATATATTGTCATTTTCTCTCCCTTTTTTTTGTATGTTTTGCTTTCAGTCAATTCTCTTACCATGAAAGCTAATGTCCAACAATCGTTTTTTATGTTTTAGGATGCTATTGCACTGAATGGACTGAATGGCGACCGTCATAGGCAGTTTCGTAGGTCTGTGATACCGATTCTTATGTATAAACGGGAAGGTGAAAATCCACATGAACTATTTTCTGTTATTTCGGGCATAGTCACTGTCTCTGGTGGAGGGTTTTGCCACATAATAGCATACCGTGGATTACTTGCTCCCCCAAAGGCAGAGGCACACAAGTACAGATACGAAGTTGTTTTTGCCAATGATATGAGGGTAGGCCTTGAACACCTTGATGTGGAAAGACATGGTTTTTTGGCTGGTTTCTATTGTTATGTTCCTGTTGGAACTGTAGATGCTGTTCACTTTGGTATTCAAACTAGGAGGAACCAAAAACTTAAGATGTATGGATATCAGATTGATGATGTATCAGGGCGATTACAAAATGATCTAACTGATGGCTATGTGACGTAAGTTTTTTGCACAATGTAATTGAATTGTCAATGTTTTGTTTTTGTTTCTATTCTAATATTTCTGTAAACAGTCATGTAGAGGAAGAATTTCAAGAGTTCAGACATGATTGTACACCTTCGCTTTTTTCTCGAAGTGGATCACCTGTTTTCAATGAGCAAAGGCAACTCGTCGGTATATCTTTTAAGGATATTGGTGTAACTAAAGCCTTGGATATTGCGTATATAACTTCCACCCTTCCAAGATTTTGTGGAGGACAGGATAACATGGTAATGTGTTTTCTGGTATCAATATAATGTAATCTTCTGTTGGTTGCAATGCTTATTCTTGTTTCTTTATGTTTTGTTTAGCCTATGTCAGATGTCTTACAACGTATTAGACTTCTTGGCGAACAAAAATTTGCTCCGCCTGAGGATCTGGAGGCTTCTTCACCCTGAGAATCATATGACTTGATGGGTAAGGCATACCACTGTCATTCCAGCATGCATAATCTCTTACGATTGCCTTATTTTGACATTGCGTAATCATCATCTTGCAGCGCCGCTGTGTGAACTTGGAAGGAAGGCAAGGCAGCCGGAGGATTGTTGTCGGTTTCTTACGTAGCTTTAGCTTCTCCTTTACTGTTTCTAGTAGTCTATCCGTTTAAACTGTATGTAGCATCTGGTTGGTGTTGTTTCGCTGCAAGCTCCTTCACTATATGTAACTATGTGCTCTGCTGTGGTCCAAACTTATGTAGTAGCAGGGCATTATTGATCCAATCTGATATAACAGTGTGACATTTTGTTACTTGGTTGATTGTGAAGTGAGATTATCCAATCAAGATGAGCTATGATCCAGCTTCTCCTCTCCTTGTGATCCATTTATAGTTTTGTAGTTGTTTCCTTTCCCACTTATGTGGATGTCTGAATTCTCTGTCATTCTACATACCTGGTTAGCTATAGGCTTTCCATTACACATACC
Source organism: Elymus sibiricus (assembly GCA_039707655.1). Taxonomy (NCBI): domain Eukaryota; kingdom Viridiplantae; phylum Streptophyta; class Magnoliopsida; order Poales; family Poaceae; genus Elymus; species Elymus sibiricus. The sequence goes on from CM077667.1 coordinate 64,521,617, forward strand.
CCTGGTGGTGCTTAGGTTTTATCGTCTTTCTTAAAGAAAGAAAAAGACTGAAAATAGACATAGACATGAGACACGCATGTAACACAGCTCACATGTCCATCATATAATTTATCTCGGTATGTTGAGCTGACTTGGGCAACCAGTGGTTTGGCTGTGAGCCGGTGTGACTGAATGCATAGTTCTGTCAGAGTAAGTGCAGAACCAGTGCTCTAGATCGTCAGATCTGATATCATTTTCATAGATGCTGAAGAAGTGCGGAGAATTCTTTTGAGTTGCGGTTCTGATGATTTTGTTGTCGAAACAGAGCGCACGCTAACTGACTGGGTGTTGCGTGAAGTTAGAAAGGTGCCGATTGCCCGATGTGGAAGAAAAATTTCGGGTTTGCAGTATTCCCACAAAAATATTTTGTACGAGTAAGTGTTGAAAATCCACAAGCGCAGTTCAAATGCTTTTATTGCTGAAATGGATGCTACTCAAAAATGTTATCCGACTGGGTGTTGAAACACGTTGAGGAGGCGTTGATCACCGGATACGTAACGAAAATACCAAAAGTAAAATATTTCTGGTTCCATTCATGTGATAGGAAACACAGTAGGCATACATAGAAAAGCAGCCGGCAAATAGAGTAGGTTGGCGTGTGGGGCAGATGAAGAAACTGTCTTCCATCCTTTGTCTACACGCCCAGGGTATCAGATCTTTCTGCCAAGCGATCATCCCCTAACTATGGCATACACTAAGGCAGCTGACAAAGCACCCAACCAAAATGAACAAGAGCTGGACCGAAGTGCTTAAAAGTTAATGCTGATGAAGCCTATTTGGTTCCATGCTTGAGCACAGCAGAATGGAGCTACCGTCTCCTGCTACTCAACTTGGCCTCCAAAATAATCTGATTGCCAGGATATGCAGATCACCAACCTAGTCGTTGGGGTCAGACTTGTGCCTTAAAATCACAACCACATCTGCAAACAAACTTGGTACCAAAAAATACGAGTCTCCCCAACCATCTCTTAACGGCTCTAGTTCAGCCCTAGTACAGACAGGTCCATCACATCAAGAGGCGTACGTTCGTAAGCTAGTATCTCAGGCTTCAGATTAGGCAAGTTACAAACACGTCATACTTGCTAGACAGGATCAGCTTGTGCTTCAACTGGATCACCAGCTTGAGGACAAGATAGGCACACATGCATCGAGATGGACTTCATCAGGTTAGAATAGTTGCCGCTGCCGCTGATACATAATTTCTTCTTCCACATCTATTCCTTCCTCAAGCTCGTGCCACTTCGGATAGCACCAAAATGGCTGAGGCACCGGCCATCTGTCCAGAGTAAAACATAAATATATAAGCTGCTAAATAATACTCATATATATATATATATATATACATATATATATATATATATATATATATAAATAAGCAAGCAATGTTATTGAATGTGTAGTGAATAAACAATACCTGTTTGGGCTATCATCATCGTCTCTAGCAACAGTCCTACAAACAGGCCGAAAATAGTTTTACGTACAAGAACAAACACATGCGTGTGAGGATAAGATCAAAACCACGCAACATCAGTTCACTACTTCATATGTCTGAACAATAAGAGGCGAAATGGTTCAACCGCAAAAGCAAATTGGGATTTAAGAACTAGCATGAGTTCCAAATTTAAAGTGACCTGAAAATAACAACCAAAACCAACCCATATTTACCATTATAATTCCAGATTAGAGTGATGCCATGAGACATACGATACGATACTTCCATAATCACAAATGTACGTACAATCAGACATGCTCAACTGTCAGCCACAACCACAGGACGGTCTTTATCATACCAGTGTCATATGTTATTTATCTTTTTCTTTAAGCTCTGGACAGTGGGGAGAACTCCCCACTGACTTTGTATTAAGCAAACCCAAAAGTTACAGCCAGAAGTATTTACATGTTATGGGATGGGGGTGGGGGGAGTGTGAAGATGAAACAAAAGTGGAAAAGAAGGAAACAATACAACTGGGTCCTAAACAGAAGCAGCCAAATTAATGTGCTCAGTATAAGAAGATCAAATTGGTAACAAATGTCCTATAGAGGCTACTAAACTTCCTCAAGATTGAATATTATGCACATGCAAGAGTCAAGACACGTGCATACTGTACAAAAAATTACATAAATATAGAAAGCATACCCTTGTGCATCGAAATTCTTCAAGACTTTTAGAATTATATTCACTGGTATGTATGGAGCCTCTTCCAAGCCATAGAGGTTCATGCCAATAAAATTTCCATCAAGATCAATAAGAGGCCCTCCAATCCCAGCCTAGCACACACACAAAAGTAACGAATAGGAAAAGACAGTATTTGTAAGCCATACAGATGTGATGATGGATTTAATTACTCATTCTGATGCAAAGACACAGCGTACCTTGGTGATTTTACAGGTGGAAATCTTAAGCTCTTTGCAACCAAGCTTACTTGGTTTGTCAATCACAATCCCACTTGTGGCCATTAATTTGCCTGATTGGTAGACACGCCCTATAGCTACCACCTCCTTCTGAGGTTTAATTAGCATCTGGTTATCGATTTGTGCTGTCTGAGTACAGCAGAAATTCTTGATGTGGACTACGGCAATGTTATAATGTAGACTGTAATATTGCAATGTCCCTCTGGTATGACGATTATCTGGAAGGCACACTACAATCTGCAATTAATGATATGGTAAGACTAAACCAGTGATATCATGAATAAGTAGAAGGGGCAATTAAACAATTATTAGCAGAGTAACAACCTTAAGGTTATCAGCAACCTTGTTTTCATTGTCAGAAGTTCTAACCAAACTTGCCGAGGTCAGAACTCTTGTGGTGGACCCATTGCAGTCTATGAATACGCCCGTGCAAGCAAAACACCTTGTTTTTCCTACAAGAGTAATGACTGATATTTTAGTGAAGAAATTGGAAGTAAACGAGCTTATAGTGAATAAAATTACCAATGAATGAAGCCAATGTGACAACACTTTGAGACATATTTGAAGCAACGTTTCTTTCGAGTTCACTCCAGATATCTTCACTAAATTTCTCTTCAAAATTGTTAAGCAAACGATTGCCCACTGGCAAAAGCAATAAAGATGCAGTAGTGGAAGGGAGCTGGAGAAACCAGTCAGATGACAGATGTTCCAACAGAAAAGAGTAAATATCAAAAGGACACGAATGAACTCACCATCATTCCAAACTGGGAGGGGATAACCATTGGACCTCAGCTCTTTTTTTGTAGCAACGCCTGAATTTTGCAACATAGTTAAGTGATTGATGACCCCATGTATAATGATGGTCAGGAAAACTGCAAGCAACGACTCACCAGAATAAGGATAACTCGGCCGCCCAGAACATAAAGACTTCCGCTCTAATAATAATCTATCCATGAGTCCTGGTGCCACAGGGGTGAAACATTAATGACTGTGACCAATGATCAATAGTTAACATTAAAAGTGACCCAACCTGGTTGACATTCTGGATCACAGAGAGTACATATGGAAGGTTTCTGATCCTTAAGTTTCTCTCCCTTCCTTGAGCTGACTAAAATGGAGAAGATTGGAGAAGGGAAATAAGCAGAATTTAGAACACTAAAAAGCAGTATGAAGGAAATGAGTATATTCTCATATTCATATACTACACTGAAGTACTTAGAATGAACTAATTGATTAGCATATCATGTATGTTAGCATGATAATAGGTGCAGCCATAAAACTAAGTATGTAGCCAGATTCTACAAATGATTGTTGAAAATTAACATTGGAGGTGACTCTGGGGAGGAATTGCCTGATGATGTGATGATTGCGCACAATTTAACAATATCAAGGTGCTTTTCTCACCTTCTGAATCAGGCTTACAAGGTCTGGGAAATATTTCAATTTTACTACCAGGTCCTTTCTTATCTGTAGCCCTGCAGCAGAATGCGATAACCTCATTGGAGTAATAGAGAAATCAACAAAAGTAAACATGAATGATATGTACGCATGGATACCAAACAATACAAACTTCAATGTTTAAAAGAGCCAAATCAGGAAACTTGTTGATTGGGGTCAGATTGCACTAAACAACAATACAATGGGGAAAAACCTAAAACCTAAATATTTATTGTGTTTGATTACTAGTGGCTTCTCTCATGAGTATAGCGCACGGTGGGTGAACAAATTACTGTTGGGCAATTGATAGAATATCAAATAATCATGACGATATCCAGACAATGATCATTATATAGGCATCATGTCCAAGACAAGTAGACCGCAATGATTCTGCATCTACTTCTATTAGTCCACACATCGACCGCTATCCAGCATGCATCTAGTGTATTAAGTACATGGAGAAACGGAGTAATGCAATAAGAACGGTGACATGATGTAGACAAGATCTATTCATGTAGGAATAGACCCCATCTTGTTATCCTTAATGGCAACGATACATGCGTGTCTTGCTGCCCCTTCTGTCACTGGGAAAGAACACCGCAAGATCGAAACCATCACAAAGAACCTCTTCCCATGGCAAGAAAAATCGATCTAGTTGGCCTAACTAAACAAAAGATTCGAAGAAGAAATACGAGGCTATAAGCAATCATGCAAATAAGAGATCAAAGAAGACTCAAATCATATTCATGGATAGAAACTGATTATGAACTCAAAATTCACCGGATCCCAACAAACACATCGCAAAAGTCATTACATCAAATAGATCTCCAATAGACCATTGTATTGAGAATCATAGAGAGAGAGGAAGCCATCTAGCTACTGCCTACGGACCCGTAGGTCTATGGTGGACTACTCACGCATCATCGGAGAGGCACCTATGAAGAAGATGAACCCCTCCGTGATGGTGTTAGATTGGATCTCGAGGTTCTGGAACTTGCGGTGGCTGGAATTGTGTTTCGTCGACTCCCCTAGGGTTTTCTGAATATTTGGGAATTTATAGACTCGATAGTTGGTTGAGGGGAGTCCCGAGGTGCCCACCCTCTACCAGGCCGCGCCAGGGGCCTCTGGCGCGCCCTGGTGGAGGGTGGCCACCCTGGCCCCCTCTTCTGGTGATCTTTGGCCAATCTTGTTCCTTCTGGTCCATAAAAATTCTCCAAAAATCACCGCAGCATTTGGGCTTCGTTTGGTACTGATTTTCTGCGAAGTAAAAAACAAGCAAAAACAGCAACTGGCACTTTGGCACTATGTCAATAGGTTAGTCCCAAAAAATAATATAAAGTTGCTATAAAATGATTGTAAAACATCCAAGATTGATAATATAACAACATGGAACAAGCAAAAATTATAGATACGTTGGAGTAGGTAAATGATAAAAACAGAATTTTTGATGTGGAATGCTGCCTAACATGTTCATCATATATTCTTTTCTTTATAGCATGGACATTTGGACTTTTCATATGGTTCAAAGCAATAATCTAGTTGACATGAAAACTTTAATACTCAAGCATATCAACAAGCAACCATGTCTTTCAAAATATCAACGCTAAAGCAAGTTATCCCTAGCCCATCATGCTCAATCATTGACCCATTCACAATACACACTCAAATATTAGCTACACCTAATGCTCAAGTATGATCATAGTGCCCCCTAGTTGGTGCTTTATAAGAGAAGATGGAGACTCAAATTGAAAAAATAAAAATTGCATAAAGTAAATACATAGGCCCTTCGCAGAGGGAAGTAGGGATTTGTAGAGGTGCCAGATCTCAAGTGTTTAAATTGATAGAGAAAAATATTTTGAGTGCTATGCCTTTCCTGTCAACGAAAATGACCGAGAGATTTCAATATCTTTCCACACTAGATGCATCATAGGCGGTTCCCAAACAGAAAATAAAGTTTATTCCTTTTTCCACCATACTTTCACTTTCCATGGCTAGCCGAATCCACGGTTGCCTTCCATACCAACACTTTCCAAGGAATTTATTATTTGCCAACATAAAGTAAATTTCTTTTCTTTTTCATTTCATTTCGGGAATGGGCATCCCTATTACCGCCATACTCTCGTGCAATGACAAGTGAATAAACACTCATCTTGAGAATAACACATCTAGCATGGAAAAATATCGGTCACCCCCTACCGTTTCATGAGCGATACGAGCACACAAAAAGGAAAAAATATTTTGAAAATTAGAGATGGCACATACAAATTTGCTTGGAACGGCATGGAAATACCGTATATAGGTAGGTATAGTGGACTCATATGGCAAAACTGGTTTCAAGGATTTTGGATGCACAAGTAGTATTTCTACTTAGTACAAGTGAAGGCTAGCAAATAGATTGGGAAGCATCCAACTAAGAAACGAAAAATCATATAAGCGAGCATTAAGCATAACTAACACTGAATAATGCACCATAAGTAGGATGTAATTTTGTAGCACAACTATTGACTTTCGTGCTTGCATAGGGAATCGCAAACCTTAACACCAATATTCTTACTAAGCATAATTACTCATCAACATAACTCACATATCACTATTGTCATGTCTCAAAACTATTACAAAGAATTAAGTTTAATTTGTCCAATGATCTTCATGAAAGTTTTTATTATATCCCTCTTGAATATCTATCACTTTGGGACTAGTTTCATATATTGCAATTGCTTTTGACAAGCTCACATTGATATAAGTGAAGAACATGAGCATACAAGTTTCATCTCTCAAAATAATATAAGTGAGGCATGAGAGGATTTCTTCAAAATTAATAACTCTAAAATTAATATAAGTGAAGCATGACAGCATTTCTTCAAACATGTGAAAGCACGTCGTGCTCAAAAAGATATAAGTGAAGCACTAAAGCAATTCCTTTGCTCAATAGTTTTAAGTGAAGCATAAAGAGCAATTCTAACAAATCATAGCATATTTTGGCTCTCTCAAATAGGTGTGTCCAGCAAGGATACTAATGAAAATGCAAAAAGAAAAACAAGCAAAGATACAAGACGCTCCAAGCAAAACTCATGATATGTGACCAATAAAAATATAGTTCCAAGTAGTATACCGATGGTTGTTAGAAGAAAGAGGGAATGCCACTCGGGGCATCCCCAAGCGTAGTTGCTTGTTACTATTTGGATATTAACTTGGGGTGCTGTAGCATCCCCAAGCTTTGGCTCTTCTAACTCCTTATTCCTTCATCCACCGTGATCTCAAACAAAACTTGGAAACTTCAATCACACAAAACTTGACAAAATTCTCGTGAGATCCGTTCGTATAATAAAGCAAATTACCACTTTAGGTACTATTGTAAACACATTCATATTTTATTATTGCATTATACCTATTGTATTCTAACTTTACCATGACTTATACCTCCCGATACAAGCCATAGATTCATCAAAACAAGCACACAATGCAATGAAAACAGAATCTGTTTCAGACAGAACAGTCTGTAGTAATCTGTACTCTACCCATACTTCTGGAACTCTAAAAATTCTGAAAAAATAGGACAACGTAAAGAATTTGTATAGAAATTCTGTGTTAAAGTTTAAGCTCAATATCACATTCCAGTAAAAAATGAAAATTCATGCACTGGGAACAAAGTTTCTGTTTCAGATTCATCATTGTTTCTACTCATCTTATGGATCATCCTAAAGGCATTACTTGGCACAAACACTAAACAAAACATAAAAACACAATCATAACCGAAGCATAATTGTGCAAAACACTCAAAAACAGAAAGCAAAAGATAAAAATAATTTATTCATTGGGTTTCCTCCCAACAAGCGCTATCGTTTTACGCCCCTAGCTAGGCATAACTCATAGATTCAAGTATTGTCATCTTTAGTTTTTGCCACTTTTATGAGGGCTTTCTCAAATCCAGGAGGTTCTTTATGCTTCCCCACATTTTCAGGAGAAGAAACCATCTTGAGATCTAAAATATCCAAACGCTTATTACAAAGATTAATCAAAGTGTTCATGCGATTCAAGTTTCCCCCAATATGTTTAAGAGGCTCATGAAATTTTTGCAACTCAACCAAATGTTTTTGTAAATCACCCAATTTGTCTAGAAGTTGAACCCCTTCTTGTGTGTGAGAGGGAACCTTTTTGGGTGGAGGAACTCCCAATATCCCTTCTAAAATTTCATAAGCATTGTTGGGATCAAGTTCAGTAAAGTTCCCTTTAGCGGCAAAATCCAAGAGTTGTCTATGATGCAAAGTTAATCCTATATAAAAATTTCGAAGTAAAACCTTTGCATCTCCCTTTAGATTACAAATAAGATATGACTCCATTAATCAATATCAAGCATCTTTGAGATTTTCCCCTTGTTTTTGTTTGAAGTATAGAACTTCAAAATCTGGTGACAAGGGGGTAGTGATGCTAGTCATAGTGAAGAGAGCGAACAAGAGATCTAGCGAGAAAAAGGAAAACGAAAAAGAGAGGGTGAATAAAACGGTAAATTTGTGAAGTGGGGGAGAGAAAAATGAGAGGCAAATGGCAAATAATTTAAATTGCAAGAAGATGAGATTTGTGATTAGGAACCTGGTAGATGAGATTGCTTCCTCCCCGGCAACGGCGCCAGAAATTCCTTTGACGTGGCTTGAGACTGCGTCGGTATTTCCCCAAAGAGGAAGGGATGATGCAGCATAGCGACGGTAAGTATTTCCCTCAGTTATGAAACCAAGGTATCAATCCGTAGAGGAAGATCATGCACCCACGTAAACAACACCTGCACACAAATAACAAATACTTGCAACCCGACGCGAAAGAGAGGTTGTCAAGCTCTCCACGATAATAAGATATATTAGGTAGTAATAGTTTTGGCAAATAGATCTCGCAAGAACACAAAATAAAATAAAGAGATAAAAAGTGCAGCAAGGTATTTTTGGGTTTTTGATTTTATAGATCTGAAAATAAAAAGTGCAAATAGTAGATCAGAAAGCAATATGTCGGAAAAGTAGACCCGGGGGCCGTAGGCTTCACTAGTGGCTTCTCTCATGAATATAGCGCACGGTGGGTGAATAAATAACTGTTGGGCAATTGATAGAAGATCAAATAATCATGACGATATCCACGCAATGATAATTATATAGGCATCACGTCCAAGACAAGTAGACCGAAACGATTATGCATCTACTTCTATTAGTCCACACATCGACCGCTATCCAGCATGCATCTAGTGTATTAAGTTCATGGAGAAACAGAGTAATGCAATAAGAATGGTGACATGATGTAGACAAGATCTATTCATGTAGGAACAGACCCCATCTTGTTATCCTTAATGGCAACGATACATGCGTGTCTTGCTGCCCCTTCTGTCACTGGGAAAGAACACCGCAAGATCGAACCCATCACAAAGCACCTCTTCCCATGGCAAGAAAAATCGATCTAGTTGGCCTAACTAAACAAAAGATTCGAACAAGAAATAGGAGGCTATAAGTAATCATGCAAATAAGAGATCAAAGAAGACTCAAATCATATTCATGGATAGAAACAGATCATGAACTCAAAATTCATCGGATCCCAACAAACACACCGCAAAAGTCATTACATCAAATAGATCTCCAAGAGACCATTGTATTGAGAATCATAGAGAGAGAGGAAGCCATCTAGCTATTGCCTACGGACCCGTAGGTCTATGGTGGACTACTCACGCATCATCGGAGAGGCACCTATGAAGAAGATGAAACCCTCGTGATGGTGTTAGATTGGATCTCGAGGTTCTGGAACTGGCGGCGGCTGGAATTTTGTTTCGTCAACTCCCCTAGGGTTTTCTGAATATTTGGGAATTTATAGGCTCGATAGTCGGTTGGGGAGAGTCCCGAGGTGCCCACCCTCTACCAGGCCGCGCTAGGGGCCTCTGGCGCGCCCTGGTGGAGGGTGGCCACCCTGGGCCCCCTCTTCTGGTGATCTTCGGCCCATCTTGTTCCTTCTGGTCCATAAATCCCCGCAGTGTTTGTGGGCTCCGTTTGGTACTGATTTTCTGCGAAGTAAAAAACAAGCAAAAACAGCAACTGGCACTATGTCAATAGGTTAGTCCCAAAAAATGATATAAAGTTGCTATAAAATGATTGTAAAACATCCAAGATTGATAATATAACAGCATGGAACAAGCAAAAATTGTAGATACGTTGGAGACGTATCAGTCAACATCTGGAGATGCATACACTTCTAAAATAGAATTGGGATTATCATCCACGACGTACACGAGAAAATTAGCACCAAAGGTCTTTGCAGTCCTTTGTCTCTTGCCCCTACCAAGGGTTTCCTCATCATCCTCCTCAGAATTTTCATCATGTGTTTGTTCATAATATTCCATAGGAATGGTGGACTCAGGAGTCTCCTCAGATTCCTGTCTAGAAGTGCTTTGCATGTCTCTCATGGGAAAAATGGCGTGAAAGAATGTAGCATCCTTAGACTCCATAATTGTATCGACCTTCACATCAGGTACCTCATATTTCACTACTAGAAATCTATAGCCAACGCTATTCTTAGCATAGCCCAAATTAACACAGTCCACGGTCTTTGGTCAAAGCTTACACTTTTTGGGGATTGGCACATTGACTTTCGCCAAACAGCCTCAAGTACGTAAGTAGGAGACCATTGTCCTTCTCTTCGACCATTGCTCGTAGGGAGTGACCTCATTATCTTTTGTCAGGACCTTATTCAGAACATGACATGGAGTCAATATAGCATCCCCCCACCATGCCTTTGATAAACCCGATGTATCTAACATGGCGTTAACCAAATCCGTTAGAGTATGGTTTTTCCGTTCGACAACCCGTTCGACTGGGGTGAATAGGGAGGCATTCATATAGAGTCATACCGTCTTATCAGTCTTCATATTGAGTTGTAAGTAAATAAAAGTATGATGATCATCATTATTAGAGCATTGTCCCAGTGAGGAAATAAAAATGGGGGAGGCCAAATGAGCCCACCATGATAAAAAAATGAATGAGAGAAAATGAGAGAAGGGACTTTGCTACTATCCTTTACCACACTTGTGCCTGGCACCATGTTCTTCATATAGAGAGTCTCATGTTATATCATTCATATGCTAGTGGGAATCACTTTTTCATAAACTTGGCTTGTATATTCCTATGACGGGCTTTCTCAAATGTCCAAGGTCTTCATGATCAAGCAAGTTGGATGCACACCCCACTTAGCTTCGGTTGAGCTTTCATACACTTATAGCTCTAGTGCATCATTTGCATGGCAATCCCTACTCCTTGCATCGATATCTATCGACGGGCATCTCCATAGCCCATTGGTACGCCTAGTTGATGTGAGACTGTCTTCTCCACTTTCTACCCCTTTGATACCTACCACCATATTCTATTCCACCTACATGCGATGTCCAATGGTTCACGCTCATGTATTGCGTGGAGAATAAAAATTTGATGCATATTGAAAAAGCACGATCCAATTGCATGACTTGGGTACCGTGGTGCATGACATTTGTATTAATGTGGTGAAGATGGAGCCTTGCCTTGCTAATATAATAGGATGAATGGGGGTAAACATTCTTTGAGGATCGTATACTTTGAAAGATTAATGATTTTATTGCTTATACTTATAAGTATTGCTATGTTAATGTTTGTTAATTCATCATTTCTCAATGAGCATACATGCATAATATTACATAATGGGTAGCATGTCACACCAAAAATTCTGTTTTTATCATTTACCTACTCGAGGACGAGCAGGAATTAAGCTTGGGGATGCTTGATACGTCTCCAACATATCTATAATTTTTGATTATTCCATGGTGATATATTATCATTCTAGGATAATTTTTGGGCATTTATTTACCAATTTATATTATTTTTTAGCACTAACCTATTGACCCTGTGCCCAGTGCCAGTTGCTGGCTTTTGCATGTTTTTCACTTTCCAGGTTTACAATACCAAACGAAGTCCAATTGCCCCGAAACTTTTTGATGATTCTTTCTAAACCAAAAGAAGACATGGAAACCTCGAAAGGAGGCCGGGAGTCGCACGAGGGCCCCACAAGCCAACAGGGCGCGCCCTAGGGGGCGCCCTGATGGCTTGTGGCTCCCTCGTGGCTCCTCCGACCTTGTTCTCTAGCCTATAAATTCTCTAATATTGCAAAAACCCTAGAGGCAGTCCCGAAACACTTTTTACGCTGCCGCAAGTCTCTGTTCCGACGGGAGGCCATCTGGAGCTCCGTTCCGGCACCCTGCTGGAGGGGGATCGATCACGGAGGGCCTCTTCATCAACCTTGCTGCCCTCATGATGATGTGTGAGTAGTTCACCACAGACCTACGGGTCCGTAGTGAGTACCTAGATGGCAATCTTTCTCTCTCTCTTGATCTTCAATACAATGATCATCGCATCTTCGCTTTGATCTATCCGATGTAACACTTTTGTGCGGTGCGTTTGTTGGGATCCGATGAATTGTGGGTTTATGTTCAGATTATTCATGATAAATATTTGAGTCTTCTCTGAAATCTAATATGATTCTTATGTGCATGATCATCATAGCTTCATAATTCTCTCCAGTCTATTAAAATAGTTTGGCCAACTAGATTGATATTTCTTCGGTGAGAGAGGTGCGTTGTGGTAAGTTCAACCTAGTGAGTTTCTATATCCTAGTGACAAAGTAGGGGACAAGATGCGTCTTTGTGTTGCTGCTACTAAGGATAAAACGATGGGATTTATTCATATTGCTTGAGTTTACTTTGTCTATATCATGTCATTGTTCTCCATGCATTACTCTCTTTTACTTAATACTCTAGATGCATGTTGGATAGCAGTCGATGAGTGGACTAATAGTAATAGGTGCATGCAAGAGTCGGCCTATTTGTTTATGGACGTGATGCCTATATACACATGATCATTGCCGTGAATATCGCATAACTATCCGCTTTTCTATCAATTGTCCAACAGTAATTTATTTACCCACCGTATGCTTATTTTCATGAGAGATGCCGCTAGGGAAAACTATGCCCCCCGGATCTATTCACCATATTCATAAACGCTTCAATACCTTGCTGCCATTTACTTGATTTTATTTTATTTTGCAATTTACAATTATCTACACAACTCATTTGCTTGAAAATAACGAGACCAAGGGGATTGACAACCCTCTTTCCCGCATTAGGTGCAAGTTGTTTGTTCTTTTGTGTGCAGGCGCTGAAGACGGTTGAGGATTGATATTCCTATTGGTTCGATAAACATTGGTTTCATAATTGAGGGAAATACTTACCCACATTGTGCTGCGATAACATGTTCCTCTTCAGGGAAAACCCAACGCAGATCACAACTATCAGTGGGACGTCGGCACGGGTTGTGCGCGTGGAGGTTGAGGCGGCGGGGTTGGACGGCGGACGGGCTCCATGGGAGGCTCGGTCACAGGCTCGTGGGTGGCTGCGGGGACGCGGTGGATTTGGGGTGTGCGGACATTGTTCGGGTTGGTCACGGACATGTCCGGTGGGGTGTGGGGACGAAATCTAAGCCCCAAATTTTAGATCTGAAGGCCAAATTTGGCATGGGGGCTAGGGTTTTGGGATTGAGAGGAGGTGGAGCTAGAAGGTGGGGTTTTTCAGGGGGGTGGTGATACATCTTCATCGTATCTATAATTTTTGATTGCTTCATGCCAATATTCTACAACTTTCATATACTTTTGGCAATATTTTATATTATTTTTGGGACTAACTTACTTACCCAGTGCCCAGTGCCAGTTCTTGTTTTTTGTGTGTTTTTTGTTTCGCAGAAAATCCATATCAAACGAAGTCCAAACGCGATAAAAATTTACGGAGATTTTTTTTGGAATATATGTGATTTTTGAGAGTCGGAATCAACGGAAGACGATGCCCGAGGGCCCCACAAGCTATCTGGCCGCGCCCTGGGGGGGGTCGCGACCAGATGGCTTGTGGTCAGCCCTTAGGTCGGTTGGAGCTCTCCTTTTGCCGCAAGGAAGATATTTTTATGATAAAAATCCCCTCAAAATTTCAGCCCGATGGGAGTTACGGATCTCCGGATATTTAAGAAACGGTGAAGGGGTCAGAAACCAGTCGCGAAAACAGAAGAGAAACAGAGAGAGAGATCCAATCTCGGAGGGGCTCCTGCCCTCCGGGAGCCATGGCGGCCATGGACCAGAGGGGAAACCCTCCTCCCATCTAGGGAGGAGGCCAAGGAAGAAGAAGAAGGAGGGGGGCTCTCTCCCCCTCTCTCCCGGTGGCGCCGGAGCGCCGCCGGGGCATCCATCGTGACGGCGATCTACACCAACAACTTTGCCGCCGTCACCACCAACTCTCTCCCCCTCTATGCAGCGGTGTAAATCCTCTTATCCCCGCTGTAATATCTACTTAAACATGGTGCTTAATGCTATATATTATTATCCAATGATGTGTGGCTATCCTATGATGTTTGAGTAGATTTCTTTTGTCCTATGGGTTGATTGATGATCGTGATTGGTTTGAATTGCATGGTTTATTTTGGTGCTGTCCTAAGGTGCTTTCCGTGAGGCGCACACGTGAAAGAATAACGCTGGAGGGTGTTGCAATGTGTTCATGATTCGCTTATAGTGGGTGGTTAGAGTGACAGAAGCTTACACCCGAGTAAGGGAATTGTTGGGTATGGGAGTAAAGAGGACTTGATGTGTTAATGCTATGGTTGGGTTTTACCTTAATGAATTTCTAGTAGTTGCGGATGCTTGCTAGAGTTCCAACATAAGTGCATATGATCCAAGTATGGAAAGTATGTTAGCGTATGCCTCTCCCTCATATAAAATTGCAATAATGATTACCGGTCTAGTTATCAATTGCCTAGGGACAAATCTTTCTCTTGTGCTACAAAAAGCTTTCTACTAAATAATTTACTTTAGTGTTCCTTATTAAACCAGCAACTAATTTTATTTCCACGTTCTTTTTTACCTTGCAAAACTATCTCTACACCTATTAAGTACTTCTAGTTTCATCCCCGCAAAATAGTTTCATACTTGTTCTAGGTAAAGTAAGCGTTAGCGTGCGTAGAGTTGTATCGGTGGTCGATAGAACTTGAGAGAATATTAATTCTACCTTTATCTCTTCGTTGGGTTCGACACTCTTACTTATCGAAAAAGGCAACAAACGACCCCCTACACTTGTGGGTTATCAAGACCTTTTTCTGGCGCCGTTGCCGGGGATCAATAGCGTAGTGGTTGATATTCTCATGTGTGCTTGTTTGCTTTATCACTAAGTAATTTTTATTTTCTGTTATTAGTTGTTTTATATCTTTAGTTATGGATATGGAACACGAAACACCAAAAAAATTAGATGTACTTGCTACTCATGGAGATGGGGAACCTCCTAAAACCCTCGATGCTAGTTATGTGAAACATGTTAATTACTCCTTTGATAATCCTGAGAAATCCTCATTCAACTTTATAATGGGAGACACGTTGGATCAACATGAGTACTTTAGGGATTATCGCTTATCTCAAAAAGGGAAACACTTATGGGATCAAATTAAAATGTTGCGTTGGTATGCTTGGGATTTATGCTCGAAACGTGATTATACTTGTTGCTCTAAGATGAAGGGCCTTCACCTTCCCTTTCAATGTGAATTTAATGATAATGAAACCTTGGCTTCTTATGCTAAGTGTATATATGACTACTATGATGTGGAACGAATAGAAGAATTTGTTGCTTTTAAGGGTGCTTATGAAATTGAATCGTTCTTTGAAAGATATGACTATGGTTATGCTATTTACAGATCTGAAAATTTTGCCATACTTAAATATTGCCATGAGAATTATGAATACAATGCTGATATTATTGAATTTATTGAGAGAATGACCGCTGCCTTGGAAGAGACTAATATTTTGCAGGAATCTATGAAAGAAGAAATTCCTGAAACTGTGAGCTCATTAGATGAAAAAGATGAGGAGGAGAACGAAGAACGAAAGGAGGAAGAGTGGATTAGCTACCCGTGCCCACCTTCTAATGAGAGTAATTCTTCAACTCATATATTGTTTAATTTCCCTTCGCACATACCGAAGGATGAATGCTATGATGATTGCTATGATCCCTTGGATTCGTTTGAAATATCCCTTTTTGATGAACTTGATGCTTGCTATGCTTGTGGCCATGATGCCAATATGAATTATGCTTATGGAGATGAACTTTCTATAGTTCCTTATGTTAAACATGAAATTGTTGCTATTGCACCCACACATGATAGTCCTATTATCTTTTTGAATTCTCCCAACTACACTATATCGGAGAAGTTTGCACTTATTAAGGATTATGATGATGGGTTGCGTTTTACTATCACACATGATGATTTTGATGGATATAATATGCATGTGCTTGCTGCTCCTACTTGCAATTATTATGAGAGAGGAACCAAATCTTCACCTCTATATGTTTCCAATACAATAAAATTGCAAGAAACCACTTATGCTATGTATTGGCCTTTATTTTGTGTGCATGAATTGTTCTTGTATGACATGCCAATGCATAGGAAGAGAGTTAGACTTCGTTGTCACATGATATATATCACTTTGTGCTCACTACTAAATTACAAATCATTGTTAATTAAAATTGGCTTTGATATACCTTGGGATCCGGGTGGATCAATTACTTGAGCACTATATGCCTAGCTTAATGGCTTTAAAAAAAGCGCTGCCAGGGAGACAACCCGGAAGTTTTAGAGAGTCATTTTATTCTGTTGTGTGCTTTTAAAATAATTAAAAAGAAAAAAATTAAAGTGGGGAACTTAAAACTTTTTCAAAAAGAGAAGTGAAAGTGAGAAAGACGAGCATCGTTGAAGTGGGGGCTAGCCTTGAACTTTGTTCATGCCCATGGAAACTTTGTGAATCTTGATTACAGAAACTTTTCAACAAAAATAATTATCCCCTTGTATAAATCCATTGTATTATAAAAATAATGTGCCAAGAATTACCTTTAGGGTGTTTAAATTGCTTGTTTGATATGTGCTGTGTAAAAACAGAAACTTTTGCTGCAGTGTTTGAATTTTATTATTTTACTGGAGCATGCAAAAATTCTGAAATTTTTACACAATACTGTTATACAAATTATTTATTACTTCATAAGTTTTCAGAATTTTTTGAGTTGCAGAAGTATACGTTCCATCTGCATCTTTACAGACTGTCCTGTTTTTCACAGATTGCTGTTATAGTTGCTTTGCGTGCTTATGTTTGAATTCTTGTTGAGCCCCATTGATTTAGGAGCCATAGAATTGTGATAGAATACAGTGGGTAATGTTAGATTATAATTATGCAATAATGTTATGGTAGGACATGATGAGATTTGATGATTATGTACTAACGTTTGTAAGGAAAGTTCTGTTAAGTTTTGTGTGGATGAAGTGTTCGAAGATCGAGGAGATATCGATATGAGACGAATAAGGAGAGGCAAGAGTTCAAGCTTGGGGATGCCCAAGGCACCCCAAGTAAATATTCAAGGATACTCAAGCATCTAAGCTTGGGGATGCCCCGGAAGGCATCCCATCTTTCTTCTTCAACAACTATCGGTATGTTTCGGTTTTTGTTTTGTTCACATGATATGCGTAAATTCTTGGAGCGTCGTGTGCCTTTTATTTTCCTTTTAGCAATGCACCATGCTGGTATGGGAAAGTCTATGGTTGATTTATAGAATGCTCTTTGCACTTCACTTATATCTTTTGAGTATGGCTTTATAGAATGCTTCATGTGCTTCACTTATATCATTTGAAGTTGGATGCCTGTTTCTCAACATATAGAAAACCGTTATTTGTAGAATGCTCTTTTGCTTCACTTATATTTATTAGAGCATGTCCAGGTCTTTTGTAGAAATAATTAAACTCTCATGCTTCACTTAAACCTATTTAGAGAGTCAACGGGAATTGGTCATTTACATGGTTAGTCATAAAATCCTACATAAAACTTGTAGATCACTGAATATGATATGTTTGATTCCTTGCAATAGTTTTACGATATTGAGATAGTAATATGTGGGTGCACTAGTTGATGATTGTGGATTAGTAAGAATATTTATGTTAAGGTTTGTGATTCCCGAAGCATGCACGTATAGTCTCTAGTTATGCGATGAAGTTGGAGCATAATTTATCCTTGATTGAAATCCTTAGTGCTGTTATAATCGGGGGCGCGCGATGGTTAATTCCTCCCAACCTCCTCCCTAGGAGCATGCGAGTAGTACTTTGCTTCGAGAGAGCTAATAAAACCTTGCAATAAGTATGTGAGTTCTTTATGACTAATGTGAATCCATGGATATACGCACTCTCACCACCTCATATTTGCTAGCCTCTTCGGTACCGTGCATTGCCCATTCTCACCTCGAGGATCGGTGCAACCTCTGCCAGTGCATCCAAACCCCGTGACATGATACGCTCTATTGCACATAAGCCTCATTATATCTTCCTCAAAACAACCACCATACCTACCTATCATGGCATTTCCATAGCCATTCTGAGTTATATTGCCATGCAACTTTCACCGTTACATCATATGACTTGTACACCTATTGTCATATTGCTTTGCATGATCGTAAGATAGCTAGCATGATATTTCCATGGCTTGTCCGTTTTTTGATATCTTTTGCTACGCTAGATCATTGCACATCCTGGTACACTGCCAGAGGCATTCATACAGAGTCATACTATAGTTATTCATATTGAGTTGTAACTAAATAAAAGTGTGATGATCATCATTATTAGAGCATTGTCCCAGTGAGGAAAGGATGATGGAGACTATGATTCCCCCACAAGTCGGGATGAGACTCCGGACAAAAAATGAAAAATGGGGGAGGCCAAATGAGCCCACCATAAAAAATAAAAATAAAAAAAACAATAAAAAAACAAATAAATGAGAGAAAAAGAGAGAAGGGACTTTGCTACTATCCTTTACCACACTTGTGCCTCAAAGTGGCACCATGTTCTTCATATAGAGAGTCTCTTGTTTTGTCACTTCCATATGCTAGTGGGAATTTTTCATTATAGAACTTGGCTTGTATATTCCGATGACGGGCGTCCTCAAATGCCCGAGGTCTTCATGAGCAAGCAAGTTGGATGCACACCCACTTAGCTTCAGTCGAGCTTTCATACACTTATAGCGCTAGTGCATCCGTTGCATGGCAATCCCTACTCCTCGCATTGATATCTATTGATGGGCATCTCCATAGCCCGTTGATATGCCGAGTTGATGCGAGACTTTATTCTCCACTTTTACCCCTTTGAAACCTACCACCATATGCTATTCCACCTTTATGCTATATCCATGGTTCACGCTCATATATTGCGTGAGTAATAAAAAGCTGAAGCGCGTTAAAGGGTATGATCCAATTGCTTGGTTTGACACCGGGGTGCTCATGATTTATACTTTATGCTAGGAAGACCAAGCATGACAGGCTATATGATTTTGTAGGGATAGCACTCTTTGGCATTGATATTTTGAAAGGACATGATTGTTTGCTAGTAAACCTGAGTATGGATGTCTTTTTGTCATACTATTGCCTTGAATCACTTGTATCTTAATATTCATGCCATGACTAGACATTTGTTCAAGATTATGTTAGGTAGCATTTCACATCAAAAATTATCTTTTTATCATTTACCTACTCAAGGACGGGCAGGAATTAAGCGTGGGGATGCTGATACGTCTCCGTCGTATCTATAATTTTTGATTGCTTCATGCCAATATTCTACAACTTTCATATACTTTTGGCAATATTTTATATTATTTTTGGGACTAACTTACTTACCCAGTGCCCAGTGTCAGTTCCTGTTTTTTGTGTGTTTTTTGTTTCGCAGAAAATCAATATCAAACGAAGTCCAAACGCGATAAAAATTTACGGAGATTTTTGTTGGAATATATGTGATTTTTGAGAGTCGGAATCAACGGAAGACGATGCCCGAGGGCCCCACAAGCTATCTGGCCGTGCCCTAGGGGGGTTCGCGGCCAGATGGCTTGTGGCCAGCCCTTAGGTCGGTTGGAGCTCTCCTTTTGCCGCAAGAAAGATATTTTTATAATAAAAATACCCTCAAAATTTCAGCCCGAATATTTAAGAAACGGTGAAGGGGTCAGAAACCAGTCGCGAAAACAGAAGAGAAACAGAGAGAGAGATCCAATCTCGGAGGGGCTCCTGCCCTCCGGGAGCCATGGCGGCCATGGACCAGAGGGGAAGCCCTCCTCCCATCTAGGGAGGAGGCCAAGGAAGAAGAAGAAGGAGGGGGGGCTCTCTCCCCCTCTCTCCCGGTGGCGCCGGAGCGCCGCCGGGGCATCCATCGTGACGGCGATCTACACCAACAACTTCGCCGCCGTCACCACCAACTCTCTCCCCTTCTATGCAGCGGTGTAAAACCTCTTCTCCCCGCTGTAATCTCTACTTAAACATGGTGCTTAATGCTATATATTATTATCCAATGATGTGTGGCTATCCTATGATGTTTGAGTAGATTTCTTTTGTCCTATGGGTTGATTGATGATCGTGATTGGTTTGAGTTGCATGGTTTATTTTGGTGTTGTCCTAAGGTGCTTTCCGTGAGGCGCACGCGTGAAAGAATAACACTGGAGGGTGTTGCAATATGTTCATGATTCGCTTATAGTGGGTGGCTAGAGTGACAGAAGCTTACACCCGAGTAAGGGAATTGTTGCGTATGGGAGTAAAGAGGACTTGATGTGTTAATGCTATGGTTGGGTTTTATCTTAATGAATTTCTAGTAGTTGCGGATGCTTGCTAGAGTTCCAACATAAGTGCATATGATCCAAGTACGGAAAGTATGTTAGCGTATGCCTCTCCCTCATATAAAACTGCAATAATGATTACCGGTCTAGTTATCAATTGCCTAGGGACAAATCTTTCTCTTGTGCTACAAAAAGCTTTCTACTAAATAATTTACTTTAGTGTTCCTTATTAAACCAGCAACTAATTTTATTTCCACGTTCTTTTTTACCTTGCAAAACTATCTCTACACCTATTAAGTACTTCTAGTTTCATCCCCGCAAAATAGTTACATACTTGTTCTAGGTAAAGTAAGCGTTAGCGTGCGTAGAGTTGTATCGGTGGTCGATAGAACTTGAGAGAATATTAATTCTACCTTTAGCTCCTCGTTGGGTTCGACACTCTTACTTATCGAAAAAGGCTACAAACGACCCCCTATACTTGTGGGTTATTAGGTGGCTGCAAATTTGGCAAGGGGGAAACCCTAGAGAGTGAGAGGGGATTTCTTCATGGGTGGTCTTTATATAGGAACTGGCTATGGTGGGTTGGATCTCGTCCGCCCGATCGCGATCTGATGGCCACAAACGGAGGGGTAGGCTAGGTGGGCTCTAGTGGGCTGTGCAGATGGGCTTGGTTGAGATGAGAGTGTGGTTTGCGGCCCGGCGCAGAGTTTTATAAACCGAAAACATCCGACGAATAAACCGGCTACAGTGCCGCTATAGGTTTAACGGTTCGGGTATCAAACGGACTCCGATTGCGACGAAATTTGACAGACGGTCTACCTAAACTATATTAAGACCGCACGCCAACTTTTGACCAAATCAGAGAATGTTTTATATGCACTTTTAAAAACAATATTTTAACGATGCCGCGGGGGCGTGCGTGTGTGGTTGGTCTCGAAATGGTCAACGACAAGAACGCGGAGCCGACAACTATGGATGGATGCAAGTTTTGAATAAATGATGGCAACAGAGTGCCGACGAAATGCGGATGATGCGAATGATGCGATGATGAATGCAACAAACAAATAAAACACACGGCGAAACTCGAAATAAATGGAAGGTGTCTGGAGCGTCGGTCTCAGGCTGTTACAGAGTGATGGGAGAAGAGACGAAAATAAACCGATGAACACCGGCTACCAACTCCTTTAGGAATGGAGACTCCCTCTGATTCATATTAGTTGACGCTGCTTTAGGACAACTTTAGTACCAAATTAACATTCAGTGCATTCCAAAACTTCACCTCAAGCCGGCCCACATGTTGTACACACTCGCTTGGTATGTAGTCTATGCTATATCGAAGAGAGTTCCAACAACTGTTCAAGATGATGTGTACGCCGTTGGAACGAATGGACAAGGAGGTTTTTACCCAACATGGATGGCAGCATAATCTTCGAATCAATCCACCACTTCATTTGACATAGCCATAGTGTTGGTCCTATATGACTACTCATTTATTTAGGACAGTATAACCGAGCTTAAAGCAATCTCTCTTATGCCCCCAACGTTTCAAGCCGTCAGATTCGTGTTAGATTAGTTTTTGATTTGATCGTTAGATATTCCTTTAAGCGCTAGTTAACCGCGATCTGGGCTGACTGGCCTAATAGGTCGCTATTCTGAAAACTTTTTCTAAGACCTGTGATTAATTGGGCTTCTACGCGCAGCCCATTTAGCTACAAACCGATCGGACGCTCCACTAGGAAAACTGTTCGCTGTTTCTCAAAAAAAGAAGAAGAAGGAAAACTGTTCTCTTGTCTAAAAAAGGAAAATTGTTCGCTCAAACAGGAGGTATCCCAAGACGGTAGCATCAACTATGCAGCTGACCCATCAGCGACTCCCCCGGCGGGGTTCATGACGGACAAAGTTTTTCTCATTGAGAACACAGGTGGAGAACAGTTTGACAAATCCTTGATGAGTACACCACAAAAGATCCATGATCATAAACGGCTGAGGGCTAGCGATTCTGCAGCAGCATATGAATCTGTGGAGGGTCGCCGGGAGCAATGAAACTCATAAGTTGGAACCGTCGGGGTCTCTTGGGAGCCCCGACAGTTCGATCGCTTCTGGATATACAGAGGCGGCATAACCCGGACGCGTTCTTCCTGTCTGAGACGCATCTGGATGAACTAAAGGCAGAAGAGTTGAGGAGAAAATTGGGCATGGATTATAAAATCGTTTCCCCAAGTCTCGATGGAAGAAAAGGTGGGTTGCTTTTAGTCTGGAAGAAGGAGGTGAGGATCTACTCCCAGACTACCACTTTTAGTGTCATCGATGTGGTGGTCGTCGAACCGGATGGAAAAGAATGGAGAATCTCAGGGATCTACGGAGAGCCTAGTTGGGACAATAAAGACCATACGTACGAGCTACTACGGGATCTGCATGCTCAGTCGAGGCTGCCCTGGGTGGCCATAGGTGACTTTAATGAAATTTTGTTCTTGTCGGAGAAAGAAGGAGGTGCGCCTAGATAGCAAGCGAAGCTCCAAGCTTTTCATGACGCATTGACGGACTGCTCCCTAGAGGACATATGATATCATGGTGATAAATTCACATGGTTCCGTGGAGGACTGAGGGAGCGACTGGACCGGGCTGTCTCGAATGCCGATTGGATGGAGATGCACCCCCTGAGCGGGCTGTGCAATCTTGAGATGGGAAAGTCTGACCACAGACCAATACTCCTGGACACGGAATATCTGGCAGGGGTGGCAGCCCCAAGGACGATTCCGAAGCGTATGTTCGAGGCCCAATGGTTAGCTGAGGAAACAGTAGAAGAAGTGATCAAAACTGCCTGGCAAAAATCGGTTACACATGGGATGTGCCCTTCGGCTAGAAGTAAGCTAGAGGCTGTTCACAGAGAATTGCATGCATGGGATCGCAAAACTTTGAAAGGACTGCGTGCACGGTTGCGGGCGGCTCAGAAGGAACTGGAGGAGTTGTTGCGCTCGTCATTCACAGTAGAATCCAGCTCCAAGTAGAAAGATCTCACTTTGCTTATTGAAAGCCTCCTTGAGCAGGACGAAATTTACTGGGCGCAACGAGGACGTGTTAATTGGCTGCGTCGAGGGGATCGTAATACAAAGTTCTTCCATCAATCTGCCTCGTCCCGAAGACGGCGTAATTTAATCAAGAAACTGAAGAATAGTAATGATGGATGGGTTGTGGGTAATGATAACCTCAAACCTTTAATATTGGATTACTTTCAGGGCCTGTTTTGCTCGGGGGCAGGTGTTATTGATGAAGGATTAATGGATAGTGTGAAGCGAGTAGTTTCTGAGGAGATGAACACTACCTTGATGGCACCATACACTAAAGAAGAAGTGAAAAAAACTCTTTTTCAAATAGGAGATATGAAGGCCCCAGGACCGGATGGGCTCCACGCCATCTTTTTCAAACGGTTTTGGCATATTTTAGGTGATGAGCTGACAAAGGAAGTTCTAGATGCAATAGCAAATAAAAAAATACCAGATGGGTGGAATTCCACAAATGTTGTGCTCGTTCCTAAGGTGGACAACCCGGAGGTAATTACGCAGTACAGACCCATTAGCTTATGTAATGTGGTGTGCAAAATTATCTCGAAGATGCTAGCCAATAGACTCAAAAAGATACTGCCCGAGGTAATCTCCCCAACACAATCAACGTTTGTACCAGGCATGCTAATAACAGATAATGTGCTAGTAGCTTATGAGTGCTTTCATGCTATTAACAAGAAAACTCACGGAACTAATGGTGTGTGCGCTGTCAAGCTGGATATGCTTAAAGCATATGATCGTGTCGAGTGGTTTTTTTTGCGGAGAATGATGTTGAAGATGGGATTTAACCCATTATGGGTGGATATGATCATGGAGTGTGTCTCTTCGGTCAGCTATAAAATCAGGTTCAATGATACAGAGACTGATGAGTTTTTTCCAACGAGGGGACTTAGACAGGGGGACCCATTATCCCCTTACCTATTCCTCTTATGCTCTGAAGGTCTTTCCAGCATGCTGGCGCATGAAGAAGACATCGGTGGAATAGAAGGCCTAAAGGTTTGTAGGAATGCACCCTCAATCTCCCACCTTCTGTTTGCCGATGATTCCCTCATCTTGATGAGGGCATCTGACCAAAATGCACAAACCTTAAAGAGGATCCTGGATACATATTGTACAAGCTCAGGTCAACAGGTTAGCAATGCAAAGTCCAGCGTTTTCTTTAGCCCTAATACTGGAGTCTTGGTCAGAGAAAGTGTGTGTGCAGCTCTGGATATTTTAACTGAAGCATTGTCAAACAAGTACCTCGGCCTCCCTAGGTATGGACAGGAGCGATTGTTTCCAGCATCCGGTGGATAGAGTTTGCCAAAGACTAAAGAGTTCGAAGGGAAAATCCTTATCAGTGCAGGGCAAAGAAATACTAATGAAATCGATGGCACAAGCAATACCCTCTTATGCTATGTCCGTATTCAAATTACCAACGGGGATATGCAAGTCAATAACAGGTGAAATCTCTGGGTTTTGGTGGGGAGATGGAGAAGAAAAGAAGAAAATGCACTGGTTTTAATGGTGGAAAATGTGTGTTCCAAAGAAGAAGGGTGGCATGGGGTTTAGGGACCTGCACAGCTTTAACCTTGCTATGTTAGCAAAGCAGTGCTGGCGACTTCTCCAAAATCCTGACTCTCTCTATGCACGGGTTCTTACAGCAAAGTATTACCCAAATGGTGATTTACTGAAGGCAGGACCAAAGAAGGGATCGTCGTTCACATGGCAAAGTATTGTTGTCGGTATACAAACCTTCAAACGAGGTTGTATCTGGCGGGTTGGATCCGGTGCACAGATTAATATCTGGGATGACCCCTTTATGTCTACTATGCAACCTTATTCTTGTAGACTCGTGTTGGGCCTCCAAGCGCAGAGTTTTGTAGGACAGTAGCAAATTTCCCTCAAGTGGATGACCTAAGGTTTATCAATCCGTGGGAGGCGTAGGATGAAGATGGTCTCTCTCAAACAACCCTGCAACCAAATAACAAAAAGTCTCTTGTGTCCCCAACACACCCAATACAATGGTAAATTGTATAGGTGCACTAGTTCGGCGAAGAGATGGTGATACACGTGTAATTTGGATGGTAGATATAGGTTTTTGTAATCTGAAAATATAAAAACAGCAAGGTAACCAATGATAAAAGTGAGCACAAACGGTATTGCAATACTTAGAAACAAGGCCTAGGGTTCATACTTTCACTAGTGCAAGTTCTCTCAACAACACGTGCGACAAAGAGTTCACTCCAAAGTCACAAATAGCGGAGAACAAACGAAGAAATTATTGTAGGGTACGAAACCACCTCAAAGTTATCTTTTCTGATCAATCGTATGAGCTATCCCTATAAGTGTCACGAACAGCCCTAGAGTTCGTACTAGAATAACACCTTAAGATACACATCAACCAAAACCCTAATGTCACCTAGATACTATGATGTCACCACGAGTACCCACGGTCTTGATTATACGATATGCATCACACAATTTCAGATTCATCATGTTCAATCCAACACAAAGAACTTCAAAGAGTGCCCCAAAGTTTCTACCGGAGAGTCAAGACGAAAACATGTGCCAACCCCTATGCATAGATTCCCAAGGTCACGGAACCCGCAAGTTGATCACCAAAACATACATCAAGTGGATCAATAGAACATCCCATTGTCACCACAGATATCCCATCGCAAGATATACATCAAGTGTTCTCAAATCCTTTAAAGACTCAATCCGATAAGAAAACTTCAAAGGGAAAACTCAATTCATCACAAGAAGATAGAGAGGGGAAAACTCCATATGATTCATCTATATCAATAAAGCTCGTGATACATCAAGATCGTGCCATCTCAAGAACACGAGAGAGAGAGATCAAACACATAGCTACTGTTACATACCCTCAGCCCCGAGGGTGAACTACTCCCTCCTCGTCATGGAGACCACCGGGATGATGAAGATGGCCTCCGGTGATGGTTTCCCCCTCCGGCAGGGTGCCGGAACGGGCTCCCGATTGGTTTTTCGTGGCTACAGAGGCTTGCGGCGGCGGAACTCCCGATCTAGGTTTCTTTCTGGGGGTTTTGGTATTTATAAGAATTTTTGGCGTCGGTCTCACGTCAAGGGGGGCCACGAGGCGACGACAAGCGAGGGGGGCGCGCCCTAGGGGGGCGCCCCCTAGGCTTGTGGTGGCCTCGTGGCTCTTCTGGCCCAACTCCAATGCCCTGTGGGCTTCTTCTGGTCCATAAAAAATCATCGTAAGTTTTTATTCCGTTTGGACTCCGTTTGATATTCCTTTTCTGTAAAACTCAAAAACAAGGAAAAAACAGAAACTGGCACTGGGCTTTAGGTTAATAGGTTAGTCCCAAAAATAATATAAAATAGCATATAAATGCATATAAAACATCCAGAACAGATAATATAATAGCATGGAACAATCAAAAATTATAGATACGTTGGAGACGTATGAGCATCCCCAAGCTTAATTCCTGCTCGTCCTCGAGTAGGTAAATGATAAAAACAGAATTTTTGATGTGGAATGCTACCTAACATATTTATCCATGTAATATTCTTTATTGTGGCATGAATGTTCAGATCCATAAGATTGAAAACAAGAGTTTAATATTGACATAAAAACAATAATACTTCAAGCATACTAATAAAGCAATCATGTCTTCTCAAAATAACATGGCCAAAGAAAGTTATCCCTACAAAATCATATAGTCTGGCTATGCTCCATCTTCATCACACAAAGTATTAAATCATGCACAACCCCGGTTTTAGCCAAGCAATTGTTTCATACTTTAGTATTCTCAAACTTTTTCAACTTTTACGCAATACATGAGCGTGAGCCATGGACATAGCATTATAGGTGGAATAGAATATGGTGGTTGTCGAGAAGACAAAAAAGAAGGAGATAATCTCGCACCAACTAGGCGTATCAACGGGCTATGGAGATGCCCATCAATAGATATCAATGTGAGTGAGTAGGGATTGCCATGCAACGGATGCACTAGAGCTATAAGTGTATGAAAGCTCAAAAAGAAGCTAAGTGGGTGTGCATCCAACTTGCTTGCTCACGAAGACCTAGGGCAATTTTGAGGAAGCCCATCATTGGAATATACAAGCCAAGTTCTATAATGAAAAATTCCCACTAGTATATGAAAGTGACAATATAGGAGACTCTCTATCATGAAGATCATGGTGCAACTTTGAAGCACAAGTGTGGAAAAAGGATAGTAGCATTGCCCCTTCTCTCTTTTCTCTCATTTTTTCTATTTTTTTCATTTTTTGGTAGGCATCTTTGACCTCTTTTTTTTATATGGGCTTCTTTGGCCTCTTTTATTTTTTGTAAAGTCCGGAGACTCATCCCAACTTGTGAGGGAATCATAGCTTCCATCATCCTTTCCTCACATGGGACAATGCTCTAATAATGATGATCATCACACTTTTATTTACTTACAACTCAAGAATTACAACTCGATACTTGAACAAGATATGACTCTATATGAATGCCTCCGGCGGTGTACCGGGATGTGCAATGACTCAAGAGTGACATGTATAAAAAATATGAACGGTGGCTTTGCCACAAATACGATGTCAACTATATGATCATGCAAATAAAGGTAAAGAGCCCCTACGTCAGTCGATCATGTCGACGACAAAATTTGGTTGATGGAGGCGGGACGAAAATGTAGGCACGACATGGTGACCGCATCACACAACCGAAGTCGAGTACCTGTGCACACAATATAATGCAAGCCAAGAGTAATAATAAATAAAGGTAATAATATATTAAAAAAATTCTTCTACTTAGTTAGTTTAAGTGAAGAAGATAATTAAAGGAATATGGCCTGGGTGCCGAGGTGCCTGAGCGAAGAGTTCGGCTTGACGAAGTGGCGACGCTGCACGGTCGATGTGGCGGGGCGAACTCCCCGGTCCAGCTAACATGGCGAAGCTGGTCGGTTGGTGGCGTCGAAGTTCCTGGAGCAGGTTGATGAAGAGATGGCAAAGCCCTCGGTCTAGCCGAGGTGAAGGAGGAGGTCGGCTGGTGACGCCGAAGTCTCATGCCAGCCGAGGTGTCGAAGCAGGTCGGCTGGTGACGCCGAAGTCTCATGCCAGCGGAGGTGTCGAAGCTGGTCGGTTGGTGACGCCGAAGTCTCCGGAGCAAGTTGATGAGAAGATGATGATGCCCCCGGTCTAGCCGAGGTGATGGAGCAGGTCGGCGTGGTGGTCGTCGGCTTGAAAAAGCGACAGCGCGGCGATGCCAACGCATGTCGGGATTTGTGACGCGATCAATGCTGTCTTGATGAAGCAACGGAGCGTCCAACCCGTACAACCCGTGGATGGCGAGGTTCTCTTGATGATTATTCAGCCCTCGCGATGCCGAACTCTTGGTAGGTTGACCGAGATGATGAGAAAATTTCCTTCAAAAAGGATGCCTCACAACCCGTTTAATGAAAAAGATGAACTCGGGTCGGATTCGTTTTCGCACAGAAAATAGATCCAAAATTCATTGTACTCATCAGACCTTTCCCGGAGTTTAGACGGTCGGATCGAGCTGAAATTTTGAGGGGTGATCGGTATAGGAATTCCGTCGCCGATGAACGGTGGGATTTTCCAACGGATGTCTGAGCT
The DNA here is from genome assembly GCA_039707655.1 of Elymus sibiricus. NCBI lineage: Eukaryota > Viridiplantae > Streptophyta > Magnoliopsida > Poales > Poaceae > Elymus > Elymus sibiricus. The sequence goes on from CM077667.1 coordinate 64,550,863, forward strand.
AGATACTGGACACCTCACCCTAAACTCATCCAGATTCCGGTCCAGATTCGACAGGGCTCCGGTATATTGGAGATTGCCGGAGATTCCTACATCGGAACGCGACGAAATTTTGTAGGGTTGTTATAGATACAATTCCACACAATTCCAGTGAAGCAATCGTCAAAGCGATGCTCGAGGAAACGGAGACGACGAACACAAATTCGCTGTCCAGAAAAAACTGTAATCTGCAGACGAGCCATCGATCCTTCTGTCGATCCCACAGCGGAACTCTCAATGAAAGCACCAATGTCGGTGTCAAAACCGGCGGATCTCAGGTAGGGGGTCCCGAACTGTGGATCTTGGATCGATGGGTAACAGGAGACAATGGAGACGATATTTACCCAGGTTCGGGCCCTCTTGATGGAGGTAAAACCCTACGTCCTGCTTTGTTTGTATTGATGATGGTGTATCGAGTACAGAGTTGATCTACCACGAGATCGTATATAGTGGTCTAAACCCTAAGAGCTATGCTCGTATGATGATATGATCTATGATGATCTGATTGTCCCTAATGACTAGCCTGGCCTCGGCTTATATAACACACCAGAGGCCTAGGATAACAAGAGTCCTAGTCGGCTACGTCGGTGGAGAGGAGTCCTTGTCTTGATCACCAAGTCTTGTGGAATCTTCCTCATATGCATCATGGTCTGTCCGATCTGGCCCATTAGTGAACCGCCCTGGGGGTCCTCGGCCCGACCCACTGGTCAGGAGACGACGTGGTGAGTACCCCCTAGTCCAGGACACCATCAGTAGCCCCCTGAACCGGTCTTCAAGTTGGGGACGCTCCTCGGTTCTTCCGAACTGTTCTTCATCTTCGGTCGTCGGTCTTGAAAACTGGTTCAACAAATCTTCCCATGTCCGATCTTGAGGATCGCCGAGCTGAATCCGAAGAGTTCACACATCGGGCATCCGAGGAGCCCCTTTAAGTTATCGGCCTGTATCAATGCCTTGTAATTTTTTACGCCACACCTGGGGTTTGAAGTGTTTCCCGTGCGGCGGCGTCCTCTTGCGTCCGAGCTCCAACGCTGAACTACATCCGAGGTGTCTTTTCACAGCTGAGCTCCAACACTATTCGGCATTCAAGGTATCCTCTTGCGTCCGAGCTCCAACGCCGGACTGCATCCGAGGTGTCTTTTTGCAGATGAGCTCCAACGCAGGTCGGCATCCAAGGTGTCATAGATCACATTGGTCTCTGAAAATTTGAAGGAGTCCATCCGAGCTTAAATGCCGGAATTAGTCTTTTATGGAGCCAGCCATTCGCATCCGAGCTTTATGCTGGACTTCTTCCGAGGTGTTTTTTGCAGCCGAGCTCCAACGCTGGTCGGCGCCCGAGGTGTCATACATTACTTCGGTCTTTGAAAAGGTTGAACGGGTTCAGCCGAGCTTAATGCCGGCAATGCCCTCTACTGAGCCAACCACCTGCATCCGAGCATTACACCGGACTGCTTCAGAAATAGTCGACCACCTCGGTAGCGGGCTGATTTTTTGTAGAAATTATTTCTGATCGCTGCAATTTATTCTCTGCCGAGATATATAGCCAGTAGCCCTCAAGGTGCGTGTCGGTCTAAAACCCAGGATGCACCTGAAGGAAAAATAATAATCAAAATAAAACCACTGATCCAAGTAGCCCCTGAGACTTAGGTCGATTTGCAAAATCGGCCTGAGGATCAAGTTCTTTCTCAACGGCATACGTTAGGGATAGAAACGCGGTACATAGTAGTTTCCGAGACTCGGGTTGGGTGCGGCCGACCAACCTAAGGATCGAATCTCCTCGGAAACCGTATTGCACTTTGAATTTGCTGCATTGAATAGGCAATGCAGTAGCCCCCAAGCCTTAATTTGGGCACGGGTGGTCGAATTAAGGATCGATATTTGTTTGACACAAACTTTGTTAAGTTTGACACAATTTATGTGTAATGATTCTATGTATCTAAGTACTTTACATCATTAATGCTCGGATCCGCATTGTACAAGACTTTGTTGACCGACCATCGGCTTCAACCTCCTCGGCCAGTAGCCGAGGAGTGTTTGCCCTACTTTATAAAGCCTTTATAAGGGCAAAGATTTACGGCAAACAAGGCAATCCGGCCATACGGTTTTATAAACAAAGGTACGCGGAGAGATATGTTATATTACTATTTAACGTAAGAAACATCTTCTGGGAAAAATAGTTCTTTTATAAGTTCCTTTTCCCAGGATATCATGTTGACCATGATCGTGAAACCTCAACTCCGATCAATGCGGGAGGACAATATTGAGGATTTAGTTCGAGGAATGCTCCCGAACTCTGTGGTCTTTAAGGAACCGAATTTTTCACTTCCGTCATTGCCGACCAATTATATTCTTAAGATGGCTAGCTTTCGGCTTCACCCAGTCTAAGGTACTAACCCGGATGACCCAGAAGTAACAATCACAGAGGTGCTCCCTTTACCACCTAGCCGAACAATCGGGAACGTAGGGGGTAAGCACAGGAGCCAGGCAACCCAGCTTGGCTAAAGTCTTAAGTCAGATTGATGCATATTTATGGCTTTATAATGATCACTACGGAAGCCAGCTTTTGTATATTAAATACAAACACTAATGATATGTTGGGCTCTCGAGGAATCCCGATGTATCTATGCCGAGGTGCCACAAGGAACCCTCGGTATAGTTTATTTTGACTCCGTCGCGACTGTTTATAATCTGAAAGTGGCCCATCATCGGCTTCCATCCCTTTGTAGATGCTACACAGGGTGTTTCCATACAAACAAGACAACCCTTAGCCGACGTCTCGGTGCCCGGAGGCGGTTGTGTTTGTGGAAACAAGGTAATCAGATATTCGGGCTTTATAACTTTCACTTAGTCATAGGAGCATGTGTTTGGGGGCAACTTAATAGCCCTCGGTATACGTCGACTCCTCGGATTATTCGAGGTCGAACCACCCACAACTTGGCCTTTTCAATAAAGAAAGACCCTTCGTTTTACTCGGATAACCTCGATCGGCTATAATTGGTTGAACACCGCCTGCGGTTCGCTGACCGATTTACGCTTGTTGTGACAGTCAGCTTTCGGCTTTCTCCAACTGAGGCACTTAACCAGTTAAACCGGAAGTGACAATCGCAGTGGTTCTCCCTTTACCCTTTAGCCGAACAAAGCGAAAACGTAAGGGGTAAGCAGAGGAGCCGGGCAATCCAGCTATAGACCAAAGACACAACTCGAAATCAATGCATATAAATGCGAAATACCAAGGACATTTTGCCGAGGACTGCATGGAGTACCTCGGTGTTTGGTGGGTTCAGTGCTAACCGAAGATCCCCTTTAATATTGCCAATGCATGAAATGCAGCTGGCGTTATACTACGAGAGTTATGCTCGGAAAAAACAAAAAACTTATGTAAAAAAAGTTTATGTTTAGATAAAAGAAAATTTTGCCAATCCACAATTGGTCTAGAATTTAATTTGTGCGTCGGTCGTGCTTTAACATGATACATCCGATCTCCGGGCTCCAAGCGGGTCAGCCTTTCGCTTCAACCTCCATATCCCGAAGGCGGAGTGTTTCTCTGAGGCCTGTTTAGCGAACTAAACTTGAGCGGCTTTAGAAAGAAACCAGGCTATCCGCCGATTGACCACACGCTAGTGTCGGAAAAAGGAGTAGTAGAAAAAGACTTTGCAACGACTAAGAAGAAAACACAGTTATTATAAAACGGCTCATACAAATTTAAGAGCCCCGGTTAAATCGGGTAAATAAATTTTTAACAAACAAAGTATTTTTGTTTAACAAAAAATATAATGTTTGGTTGCACCGAACAAAAAGTAAAATTTCAATGAGAGCTGAGCACGAAAAAGACTTTGCTGGTCAATGTGCTCGGTGCGGTTCTGGGTTGTGGCGTGACGAAGACGTTGTCCTCGGCCTGGCAGAGGTCCCAGCCCCCAAGCCCAAGGTAATCAAGCGAAGAGCTCGGGTCAAGAAGTGGCAACGCAATACGGTTGCTGCGGCGAGGCGAAGCCCCCGGTCCAGCCGAGGAGAGTAGTTCGGCAGCGTGACAGTGAAGCCCCCAGTTATCATGGGAAAAGAAAGTGTTTTTAACAAACAAACTTTTTATTTAACACAAATATAATGCTTGGTCGAACCGAACAAAAGTTAAAAATTGAGCATGAAAGCAACTTAGCTGGTTAATGTGCTTGTGACGTGTGTCGATCTTGTAGTGGGTCAAAGTCCCAGCCCCCAAGCCGGTCACGAGGTAGCCGAAGAAGAGCTCGGCTTGATGAAGTAACAACACAACACTTCGGAAGGCTGAAGAGAAACCCCCGGTCCAGTCGAGCAGACGGAGTAGTTCGGCAGCGCGACGACGAAGCCCCCACGTCAGTCGATCATGTCGACGACACAATTTGGTTGATGGAGGCGGGACGACAATGTAGGCACGACATGGAGACCGCGTCACACAACCGAAGTTGAGTACCTGTGCACACAATATAATGCAAGCCAAGAGTAATAACAAATAAAGGTAATAATATATTAAAAAAATTTCTTCTACTTAGTTAGTTTAAGTGAAGCAGATAATTAAAGGAATATGGTCTGGGTGCCGAGGTGCCTGAGCGAAGAGTTCGGCTTGACAAAGTGGCGACGCTGCACGGTCGATGTGGCGGGGCGAACTCCCCGGTCCAGCTAACATGGCGAAGCTGGTCGGTTGGTGGCGCCGAAGTTCTTGGAGCAGGTTGATGAAGAGATGGCAAAGCCCCCGGTCTAGCCGAGGTGAAGAAGGAGGTCGGCTGGTGACGTCGAAGTCTCATGCCAGCCGAGGTGTCGAAGCAGGTCGGCTGGTGACGCCGAAGTCTCATGCCAGCGGAGGTGTCGAAGCTGGTCGGTTGGTGACGCCGAAGTCTCCGGAGCAAGTTGATGAGAAGATGATGATGCCCCCAGTCTAGCCGAGGTGATGGAGCAGGTCGGCGTGGTGGTCGTCGGCTTGAAAAAGCGACGGCGCGGTGATGCCAACGCATGTCGGGATTTGTGATGCGGTCAATGCTGTCTTGATGAAGCAACGGAGCGTCCGACCCGTACAACCCGCGGATGGCGAGGTTCTTTGATGATTATTCGGCCCTCGCGATGCCGAACTCTTGGTCGGTTGACCGAGATGATGAGAAAATTTCCTTCAAAAAGGACGCCTCACAACCCGTTTAATGAAAAAGATGAACTCGGGTCGAATTCGTTTTCGCGCAGAAAATAGATCCAAAATTCGTTGTACTCATCGGACCTTTCCCGGAGTTTAGACGGTCGGATCGAGCTGAAATTTTGAGGGGTGATCGGTATAGGAATTCCGCCGCCGATGAACGGTGGGATTTTCCAACGGATGTTTGAGCTAGATACTGGACACCTCGCCCTAAACTCATCCAGATTCCCGTCCAGATTCGACAGGGCTCCGGTATATTGGAGATTGCCGGAGATTCCTCCATCGGAACGCGACAAAATTTTGCAGGGTTGTTGTAGATACAATTCCACACAATTCCAGTGAAGCAATCGTCAAAGCGACACTCGAGGAAACGGAGACGACGAACACAAATTCGCTGTCCAGAAAAAACTGCAATCTGCAGACGAGCCATCGATCCTTCTGTCGATTCCACAGCGGAACTCTCAATGAAAGCACCAATGTCGGTGTCAAAACCGGCGGATCTCGGGTAGGGGGTCCCGAACTGTGGATCTTGGATCGATGGGTAACAGGAGACAAGGGAGACGGTATTTACCCAGGTTCGGGCCCTTTTGATGGAGGTAAAACCCTACGTCCTGCTTTGTTTGTATTGATGATGGTGTATCGAGTACAGAGTTGATCTACCACGAGATCGTATGTAGTGGTCTAAACCCTAAGAGCTATGCTCGTATGATGATATGATCTATGATGATCTGATTGTCCCTAATGACTAGCCTGGCCTCGGCATATATAACACACCAGAGGCCTAGGATAACAAGAGTCCTAGTCGGCTACGTCGGTGGAGAGGAGTCCTTGTCTTGATCACCAAGTCTTGTGGAATCATCCTCGTATGCATCATGGGCTGTCCGAACTGGCCCATTAGTGAACCGCCCTGGGGGTCCTCAGCCCGACCCACTGGTCGGGAGACGACGTGGTGAGTACCCCCTAGTCCAGGACACCATCCGAAGGGTTGGTAGGAGTTAACCATCGCGCGATCCCGACCTCCACACAAAGAAAGGCAATAAATAAATAAATCATGCTCCGACTTCGTCACATAACGGTTCACCATACGTGCATGCTACGGGAATCACAAACTTTAACACAAGTATTTCTACCAATCCACAATTACTCACTAGCATGCCTCTAATATCACAATCTTTATATCTCAAAACAATCATAAGGAATCAAACTTCTCATAGTATTCAATGCACTTTATATGAAAGTTTTTATTATATCTCTCTTGGATGCCCATCATATTAGGACTAAATTCATAACCTAAGCAAATTACCATGCTGCTTAGAGACTCTCAAAATAATATAAGTGAAGCATGAGAGTTCATCAATTTCTAAAAAAACACCGCCGTGCTCTAAAAAGATATAAGTGAAGTACTAGAGCAAATTGACAAACTACTCCAAAAAGATATAAGTGAAGATCAATGAGTAGGTAAACAATCAAGTAGCTATGTGAGGGCTCTCTCTCTCTCTCTCAATAAAGATTTTCATATCTGAGTATTTTATTTAAACAGCAAGCAAAAGAAAAATAACACTCCAAGAATAGAATGCATCATGTGAAAGAATAAAAATTTAGGCTCAACATAGGCTAACCGATAGTTGACGAAGAGAGGTGGGATGCTTAGCATCCCCAAGCTTAGATGCTTGAGAGTTCTTGAAATATTTACTTGGGGTGCCTTGGGCATCCCCAAGCTTGAGCTTTTGTATCTTGTTCAATCCTCTCATATCCAGGTTTCAGCTATTCTCAAAAACTTCATCCACACAAAACTCAAAAAGAACTCGTGAGATAGGTTAGTACACATAAGAACAAATCAACACTTCATGTACTGCCAAGACAAGTTGCACAATAATTTTTAAACATTAGGTACTGTATACTATCATTTTCACAATTTATATCTACCAATATAGGCTATGGAAACTATAGGATAAGTAGATAACAAAACTATGACAACAATCTGTCCAAACAGAACAGTCTGTAGCAATTTATGAAAACAGTGTACTTCTGTAACTCAAAAAATTATGAAAATTTAGGAAATGCTAAATAATTTATATGACAATACTGTGTAAAAATTGCAGAAACTTTCCATGTTCCAGTAAAATATGAAAATTCAAACACTACAGCATAAGTTTCTGTTTTTACCCAGCACATATCAAAACATGCAATGCAAGCATCCTAAGGCAATTCTTGGAACCTTTTATTGAAAAACAAGATTATAAATAACACCTAACAGAGAACAACCAAATAAAATGACACTCCAAGCAAAACTCATATTATGTGACGAATAAAAATATAGCTCCAAGTAAGATATACCGATAGTGTTGAAGATGAAAGAGGGGATGCCTTCCGGGGCATCCCCAAGCTTAGGCGCTTGAGTATTCCTTGGATATTACCTTGGGGGTGCCTTGGGAATCCCCAAGCTTAGGTTCTTGTCAGTCCTTATTCTCCTCATATCGGTGTCTCACCCAAAACTTGAAAACTTCAATCACACAAAACTTAACGGAACTTTGTGAGAAGGGTTAGTGTAATAAAGATAGATCATTCACTTAGGTACTGTCAACACAAGATTAATAATTGTTCCCACATGATACCTACTGTATTCTACTATTCCTATAATTTATATCACTGAATATAAGCTATGGGAACACTAAAACAAGCAAACTATGCATGCAAAACAGAATCTGTCAAAAACAGAACAGTCTGTGAAGATCTGTAGTGTAAATATACTTCCCTGTCTCTAAAAATTCTGTAAAATTAGCACAACCTGAAGAATTTGTATTTCAAGACTGTGTAATATTTTTAGGTCATTATCATGCTCCAGTAAAAAATGAAAAATCTTGTACAGGAGTCAAAAGTTTCTGTTTTGGTTCAGCATCAGTTCTACTCATCTTGTGAGTCATCCCAAAGGTTTTACTTGGCACTTTATTGAAACAAAAGCTATAAAACATGATTACTATAGTAGCCTAATCATGTGAACACACTAAAACAGTAGGGATAAATATTGGGTTGTCTCCCAACAAGCGCTTTTCTTTAATGCCTTTTAGCTAGGCATGATGATTTCAATGATGCTCTCATAAAAGATAAGAATTGAAACATGCAAGAGAGCATCATGAAGCATATGACTAGCACATTTAAGCCTAACCCACTTCCTATGCATAGGGATTTTGTGAGCAAACAACTTATGAGAACAAGAATCAACTAGCATAGGAAGGTAAAACAAGCAAAACTTCAAGATTTTCAACACATAGAGAGGAAACTTGATATTATTGCAATTCCTACAAGCATGTACTCCTCCCTCATAATAATTTTTAGTAGCATCATGAATGAATTCAACCATATAACTATCACATAAAGCATTCTTTTCATGATTCATAAGCATAGAAAATTTGTCACTCTCCACATAAGCAAATTTATTCTCATCAATAGTAGTGGGAGCAAACTCAACAAAATAACTATCATGTGAAGCATAATCCAATTGAAAATTAAAATCATGATAACAAGTCTCATGGTTATCATTATTCTTTATAGCATACGTGTCATCACAATAATCATCATAAATAGGAGGCATGCCATCATCATCATAAATTTGCTCATCAAAACTTGGGAGACTAAAAATATCATCTTCATCAAACATAGCATCCCCAAGCTTGTGGCTTTGCATATCATTAGCATCATGGATATTCAGAGAATTCATACTAGCAATATTGGAATCATGCTCATCATTTAAGGAATTCTCATTAAGTATTTTAATAAATTCTTCCTCTACCAATTGAGCACAATTTTCCAAACCATCATTTTCACGGAAGACATTAAAAAGACGAACCAATTGATGCAACCTAAACTCCATTTTTTTGTAGTTTTCTTTTATAGACTAAACTAATGATAAAACAAGAAACTAAAAGTTTCAATTGCAAGATCTAAAGATATACCTTCAAGCACTCACCTCCCCAGCAACGGCGCCAGAAAAGAGCTTGATATCTACTACGCAACCTTCTTCTTGTAGACTCGTGTTGGGCCTCCAAGCGCAGAGTTTTGTAGGACAGTAGCAAATTTCCCTCAAGTGGATGACCTAAGGTTTATCAATCCGTAGGAGGCGTAGGATGAAGATGATCTCTCTCAAACAACCCTGCAACCAAATAACAAAAAGTCTCTTGTGTCCCCAACACACCCAATACAATGGTAAATTGTATAGGTGCACTAGTTCGGCGAAGAGATGGTGATACAAGTGTAATTTGGATGGTAGATATAGGTTTTTGTAATCTGAAAATATAAAAACAGCAAGGTAACCAATGATAAAAGTGAGCACAAACGGTATTGCAATACTTAGAAACAAGGCCTAGGGTTCATACTTTCACTAGTGCAAGTTCTCTCAACAATACTGACATAGTTGAATCATATGGAAATCCCTCACGTGCGACAAAGAGTTCACTCCAAAGTCACAAATAGCGGAGAACAAACGAAGAAATTATTGTAGGGTACGAAACCACCTAAAAGTTATATTTTCCGATCAATCGTATGAGCTATCCCTATAAGTGTCACGAACAGCCCTAGAGTTCGTACTAGTATAACACCTTAAGATACACATCAACCAAAACCCTAATGTCACCTAGATACTCTGATGTCACCACGAGTACCCATGGGCTTGATTATACGATATGCATCACACAATTTCAGATTCATCATGTTCAATCCAACACAAAGAACTTCAAAGAGTGCCCCAAAGTTTCTACCGGAGAGTCAAGACGAAAACATGTGCCAACCCCTATGCATAGATTCCCAAGGTCACGAAACCCGCAAGTTGATCACCAAAACATACATCAAGTGGATCAATAGAACATCCCATTGTCACCACAGATATCCCATCGCAAGATATACATCAAGTGTTCTCAAATCCTTTAAAGACTCAATCCGATAAGAAAACTTCAAAGGGAAAACTCAATTCATCACAAGAAGATAGAGAGGGGAAAACTCCATATGATTCATCTATATCAATAAAGCTCGCGATACATCAAGATCGTGCCATCTCAAGAACACGAGAGAGAGAGATCAAACACATAGCTACTGGTACATACCCTCAGCCCCGAGGGTGAACTACTCCCTCCTCGTCATGGAGACCGCCGGGATGATGAAGATGGCCTCCGGTGATGGTTTCCCCCTCCGGCAGGGTGCCGGAATGGGCTCCTGATTGGTTTTTCGTGGCTACAGAGGCTTGCGGCGGCGGAACTCCCGATCTAGGTTTCTTTCTGGGGGTTTTGGTATTTATAAGAATTTTTGGCGTCGGTCTCACGTCAAGGAGGGCCACGAGGCGACGACAAGCCAGGGGGGCGCGCCCTAAGGGGGGGGGGGCGCCCCCTAGGCTTGTGGTGGCCTTGTGGCTCTTCTGGCCCAACTCCAATGCCTTGTGGGCTTCTTCTGGTCCATAAAAAATCATCGTAAGTTTTTATTCCGTTTGGACTCCGTTTGATATTCCTTTTCTGTAAAACTCAAAAACAAGGAAAAAACAGAAACTCGCACTGGGCTTTAGGTTAATAGGTTAGTCCCAAAAATAATATAAAATAGCATATAAATGCATATAAAACATCCAAAACAGATAATATAATAGCATGGAACAATCAAAAATTATAGATACGTTGGAGACGTATCACCCCTGGATCCCTGCGAGCGAGTCAAGAAGAATCATCACACCAAAAGGAGGAACTATGTTGTCAAAGGTGGATGAACTGTTCGATCCGCACACCAGCCAGTGGGATGTACATCTTATTCAGGATATATTCTTCCCTGTAGATGTGAGCAGAATTCTCCAAATTCCCTTGCATCTTAAAGCGGTGGAACATTTTATTGCCTGGCAGTTTACCAGGTCTGGGACTTTCTCGGTACGATCAGCATACCACATTGAGTTTAATAACCAGTTCGGCAGAAACTTTGGCAGACTAGAGAATGCGGGTAGATCTCATATGAACCCAGTGTGGAACCGGCTGTGGCATCTCCGGTTACCAGGGAAGATAAAACATTTTGGATGGAAGATTCTAAAGGGGGTTCTGCCTTGTCTTGGTGTGCTAGCAGGGAGACACGTTCCGCTACTTCCCCAATGCCCTGTATGCAGAATCGGGATGGAAGATATACAACACTGCATCTTCACGTGCCTGAGAGCGAGACAAGTCTGGTCTGAACTGCAGCTCACAGATACAATCCAAAAGGCAGTAGCTCAAGATCATTCGGGGTCCATAACCCTCGAGATCCTACTACAAAATCAGTCCCTGATACATGAGATACCGGCATCGGAACTAACCCTATCGACCATGTGGTATATTTGGTGGCAGCGCAGGCAAGTGGTGAAAGGGGAGACAATCCAAACTCCTAACAGAACGGCTTTGTCAGTTAGGGCCCTGGCTACGAACTTTGTACGAGCAAACACCCCCAATCAACCAAGTCGAAGGACTGACCAAAGTTGGAGAAAGCCAGATCCAGGTATGATAAAGATCAATGTGGACGCATCGTTTCATGTTGAAAACTTAGCGGGTGCTTGTGGAGCTGTTGCGAGAGATGAGCATGGCAGCTTCATTGCAGCGGCAACCTAGGTTTTACCTCATGCCCCAACATCGGAGTCGGCGGAAATAAATGCTATCCGATATGGCTTGATCCTGGCGGCAAATATAGGTTGTACTAAAATCGCCATTGAATCAGACAGCATGATGGCCCTAGAGGCAGTTTCAAACCTTGAGACATATATGGGTGGCGAAGTACCAATTATCACTCAAGCAACACTTATGGCCATGGAGTTCTCGGATATTAACTTTACTTGGCGTTCTAGGAAAGCAAATCTTGTTGCTGATTGTTTGGCAAAGCACTGCTACAGCTCGAACATCTCTGAATTTTGGGACACCTCACCCCCAGACTTTATTCTTACACACTTTGTAAATGATATGGCTATTATTTCAGGAATAAAGTTATGGATATTCAAAAAAAAAAAAAAACAGATCGGTGGGGGTGGTCGGTACAGGGATGCCGGCGACACGGGCTACCCGCGATGGGATCCAGCGTCCGCTGGACGCTGGTCTTCTCAGAGGATCGAGCCGAGGCACTCAAGGAGATCCAACGGAGTGCGGCCTTCTCGGTGGATCCAGCCGAGGCGCGCGAGGGCATCTTCCTAGTGTTTGAAGTTGGTGACCGAGGAGGCGGCGGCGTACGTCGGCGATAGCGCGCAAGCCGTGCACGAGGCCACGGAGACTACTCCGCTCTCCCCGACCCTCGACCGCATGCTCTCCGAGCTCCACTACCTTCGCTCCACTCTCGCCGCGTCGCTGCCCTCCACATCACCGTGGCGATGATGTGAGTTTCGCCACTCTCAAGCCGTTTTCCCCTCCCCTCTCCTATTGCCTCGTCAACTGCGAGCCAATCTTCCCTCCTTCCCACCTCTCATCCTCCACTAATTCTTCATCTGCTCTTACAATCTAGTATTATGATTTACGGTGTTCTCTCTACTCCAAAATGAATGCACTTCTCGGATTCGAGCTCAGTTGTGCTTGGTGCCTGGATGAGAGTTGGTTCTGCTCGGTTGGAAGGTGGGTCATCAAAAGAATAAAGCAAAGCCGCATTAGTATTTTCCAGTTCTTATGCAAAATTTTCACTATCGAAATTTTAATCTGAAAAATTTCCGAGTAGAATTTGCCTTTTGTGTGGACTGGATGCGAGAATGTTGTTTAGATCATAAAGTGTTTGCTTCATGTTCCTAAACTTGGCCTGAATAGATGTACTTATGGTTATTGTATAATAAGAGGTGTACACTAATTATTGGAAAAAGCTCTTTCCATTTCCTATGAAAATTGAACTTTTTTGCTTAGCCCAATGTATTATATTGACTGCGCAAGAGATGTGCCTTACATTCAGTATTAATAATAGTACACACTCAGACCTTGCCGTTGATGGTTGCCGCTGCTATAAACTTGAGATTCTCCGCATAATATTCTCCTCCCTGCATATACGTAACACTGAATTTCTAGGTTGAGCAATCATATAGCAGAGAAAGATTAAAGCCTGAGTGTAGTCATTTTGATATATAGCGATCTTTGCATAAGCTCTGCCTCAAGTCCAATTCATCAGTATGTTTTCTTTCTATTTTTGGAACCATTTGTAAGTTGATCCAGTTTGGAGAATATATCCTATGTGAGGAAGATGATGTTTCAAGTGCCAAATGAAGGCAATATCTAATAAGATGGCTTCTATTTTGATTGTATAGGTCAGCAAATGCAGCAGTTGGTGTGATCGCAGAAACAAATGCTGAAAAAGCACTCGAGGTTCTTACTTCTAAACAAGGCTCTAACGTGGTGCTTAATTCTGCAGATCTGATTTACTGCTGTTTGATATGTTATTCTCTTTGCAAATGTTGTGAGATATGTGTGGCTTTAATCTTCTGCTGCCCTACTTTTTCCCTTTCCCCCTCTTTACCTAGAAACATCTATATAAAAACTTAAGAGGTGGAACCTGGGAGTGTTTAAAAGACTGGTATCTAATATCTTGGATGCATGATTGCGTATTGCACCATGTTTATCCTGGTCATGTTCTCCTATTTTGAACTCCCAGCCTTGAACTTGAACGCCAGTGTCCATCGCGACTTGCCTTCCCTAGGCGAGAGGTCGTCCAAGATGGCCGCCATGCCGGCTGTTCCTACCCCTGCGGTGGCGGCCAAATGTGTTCCTGTTCTAGGTGAGGTCTGCACTCTGCAGCGCCACTCTCTGTCTCTCAAGCCCTAATCAGCGTTGCGGCAGCGACTGCCACCACAGACGACATCCCATCCTCTCACTTCCAGGCGACGAGGCGGCGGCGCGTGCGCCCCCAAAACAAATCCATGTGCGTGCAGATCGTCTGAGTGTCGCCTCCACCTGAGCAACACCTACAAATTCGTTCAAGGCCCCATCTGGTTGTTATATTGGGCAGAGAAAAAAACATAGCCTACAGGTTCGGCTCTTAAATCCAATGGTCCGTCTTCATATTTCTAATAGGATGGATTGACACTATTATTTTGCTACATTTATGGAAGTAAGTTAAACTACCCTTGTGTGAGATTCTCTGCAAAATATTGTCCCTGCATATATGTAGCACTAATTTGTAGGTCGAGCAAATCATATACCAGAGAAAGATTAAAGCCTGAGTTTATTCATGTTGCAGGATAGCGATCTTTGCATAAGCACTGCCTGAAACCCAGTTGATCAGTATGTTCTCTTCCTATACCATCGTTGATCAGTATACTTTGTTTGATAATATTTTCCTTTCTATGATGAGACATGTTGACTAGGTTTGTTATCTCCGTAGGTATCTATGTAGATATGTCAATGTGATTTTTAGCATTGCAAACTAAATTTCATATTTATATCTTTTATTTGTAGTGGACTGTATTACAATTAAGTCTTAACAACCTGAACATGATACATATGACATATTCTTTTCTCTCTCCCCGTTGTGGAGTCCAACAAGTTAACTTCTAGGGCATGTTAACCGAGGGTGGTGTAGGCGGTACTCCCCCCACCCCCCCCCCCCCCCCCCCCGCGTCGCCCTCCTCTGGCGGCACGGGGGGAACCCTAGCCGCCGCAGCTAGCGGCCACCTCCGGCGCCCTCCCTCGCGTCACCGCCGCCGGAGGGCCGGCCGGCGAAGCCGTGAAGGGCCCCAGGAAGGTGGCGGCGGGGCGGATCTGGCCTCTGGCGCCTCCACCCCGCGATCTCCACCGCCGCCCCACTCTGCATCGCGTCGCCCCTCCCCCCGGCGGTGGCTGCCCCCTCCGGTGAGGCTGCGCGGCCGAAGCTCCAGGCTAGCCGCCCCCCGTGCTCCCTCGGCCGTCGCTGGTGACCCCCCTCCCCCGCGCCTCCGCCCTCGACCCGAGACCCCTCCCCGGCGCTTCTCGGGCGTCCTCCCCAACTGCTGCTTGAGCTTGCCGGTTCGGAGGTGGAACCGGCGTCCCTGGCATGGCCATGGACGCCATCATCTGCAGCCTTCCCCATCCCCTGCGATAGCGCGGCCCAGCCTTTGTGTTGTCGGCCATGGATGGGTGCGGGTCCTGCGGATGGTTGCGGGGGCGTTCGCGGCCTGCTGCCTTCCTTGGGCAGGCGCCCCCCCTCCCCCCGCGGTCTCCGGCGGCACTTCCTCTCCCTGAGCCACGGTGACGGCTCTCGGTTGGAGGCGGTGACGCTTATGTGGTTATGGTAGACACGAGTCATCTTTGCTGGCGCTGTCCCGGCCCCGGCGGTCTCGGGCCCGCGTCTCTCCGGTTTCCCCGCCGTCGGCGTCCTTTGTCGGGCAGCTCCGGCCTCGGTGACCAAGTGGCTGCGTCCCTTCCAGCTCACTTGGTTCGCCGATGTCCGATGGCTAAGGCCACGGCAGCTCGGATCTGCGTCCCTCCAGTCCTAGCCTGCCGGCGTTGCTAGACGTCGTCGCCCAAACCAGCCGCATGGTTCTCGTCGCCTGTCCTACCACGTATGCCTCAAAGCCTCATCCTTTTACCAGATCTAAAGGTCGTGGGTCTGGAGGCGGTGCCACCCTCCGACGGCAGGCGCAGCCCCTCCAACCCCCTTCCGTCATGGTGCTGCCGGCCAATGTTGGCTCCCTCATCTTCGTTTCCAGATTTTGTGGCTATGGGATTGCTCTGCTTCTGGCCTGGGAGAGATCTCTGCTCGGCTTGCCGATGCTGGCAACGGCGGCGCCCGCGGGCGTCGTTTCCTTCTTGGAGGCGTTTCCAAGGCCTTAAGCCGTGCCCCTCTTCGAGCTCAGGGGAAACCCTAGGTCCGGTTTTTCCGGACTGGATGGTGACGGCGTCTCGGCGTCGTTTTCCTTCTTGAAGGCGCTATCTTGCTTGCTCGCGGTGTCCCTGATTTTGGCTTGGGTGATGTTGGAGTTCTTGCTTGTTCGGCATGGCCGCTCTTGGTTTGGGTTTGGTAGGTTTAGTTGTGTTGTATCCTCTTTTCGGGCCGAGCATCCCTTGCCTTTCTGCTCCGGACACCATGTTCACGCCTGCGTGCGTTCGTGTCATGTGTTGTATCCCTCGATGTACTCATTCTACTCCTTCTATCAATGAAAAGATACGCAAGATTTGCGTATTCGTGAAAAAAAAGTTAACCGAGGGTGTGACTTGTAGGTGAGGGAGATGACGGCAGGCTTTTGTTCCCCTTCTATTGAGCCTTTTTTCTCCATGAACGACATCAATACCACATACCACTAGTGCAGAATCGACCTATAGTGCCGGTTCGTAAGGGCCTTTAGTGCCGGTTCTCCAACCGGCACTAAAGGGTGGGGACTAAAGGCCCCCCCCCTTTAGTCCCGGTTCAACACGACCCGGCACTAAAGTCCCACCACGTGGCACCTGCCGGCGCCGTGGGCTGGGGGACCTTTAGTCTAAAAGTATTTAATTCTTTTAATTTTGGTTTATTTTTCCTTTTAATCCTTTAGGAGTTTATGAATTAATTATGGTTTATTTTTCCTTTTAATTTTGTGTTTTCCATTTAATTATTTTTCATTTCAAACATATATTACGCTACTACATACTATACACGTTGTGCATATATATATAAATAGAATTTCTCGTAGAACCGATCATATATATATATATCATCGAATTTCTCGTACGACGACCATTCACATACATATATATATACAATTTGGTATATACAATTTCTCCTACAATTTGCGGATCATTACATATGCAGGCATTACTGCTTGATCTTGTAATGGTATTCTCCTTTGGGATCTATGACCTGGTCGAGCAGAAATCCAGCTATTTCCTCTTGAATTGCTCGTACGCGAGCCTTTGGTAGGAGCTGGCCCCGCGTCTTCGTCAGCTATAAGAAGGAGATCAAGATGAATATATTAGTTCTGTGTATATATATTAGCTAGATCATGATAAAAAAATTATGGATAGTGTTCTGGCAAACGTACCCAAAGATTTCTTTCGTTTCTGCTCCTTTCAGACGTGATCATGCAAATGTTCTCGCAAACGTAGTATGCGCATAAACTATTCCCCTGCTCCTGCCTCATGCACTTTACGAGAATAAAATTCAATCAGGTAATAATTAATCAAGCATGATAATGGTATTGAAACTAGAATTAAAGAGATGCACGGACGTAGCTAGCTAGTACTACTTAATTACCTTGGGTCGCACCCATGTCAGCTTTTGTGCAAAGTCGCCTGGGACCAGTTTGATGAACTTGGCCCAAGCCCTGCCCGCCGGCAAAGAAAATGAATAAAGGAGTTATTAACTAGTTGATATCAGGAAATGAAGTAAAGAGGCCGACATATATAGTGCGATAATGATTGAAATTACCTGTCGACCATCCCCCTCACGGTTGCGTATTCGGATGGATTGTTATATAGTGAGTCCAGTACTTCAACTTTTCCCTTGTCAACTTCAATGATTAACAAGATCCAGTGGTAACTGCATGCGCACACGTTTTGTATAATTAAGCGGGCATGTGCATAACTCATCAACTACACTTATTAACATCTAGTAAGCAAAAAATAGAATTTGTAGTACAAGATATAGTAACACTCACCCGAAGTTGTAAGGAAGTAGTATTTCTGGTTGGGTGTTTAGTTGCTTCAAAAACTCTAGCAGGAATCTCTCTGTGTCTTTTCTCGAATATTCAGTTTCCCATATCTTTTGATTAACCGTATTTGGGTCAATGAACCCAATGCCATAGCGTCCAACTTTTTTCATTTCATACATCTTCATTATGCATAATACCACAGAAAAGAATATAGTGAGGATAATTACAGGTAATGAACGAAAGCACAGCTAGCTAGCTAGAGACTTAAATTACAGAAAGAAATCACTTACAGACAATAGCAACTGACGATAGATTTGTCGAGTGCGTCTTGATTGAATAACTGAAACAACTCTGAATAATGAATCCACAAATCCTTTTTATGGAAGTAATGCTTTTTCTTGACTTTCACCATGAGGGACTCTTGATTGGTATTTGTTGTTTCTTGCATGTACCACGTATGCAAATTGTACATTCTCGTTGGTAGAAGCTTGACATCGTCAGGCTTGACCAGAGGTTTGCCGCGGACATATTGGTATTTTACTTCCTCCTCTTTAATCACGGGGATTTCCTCAAGGCCTAGGAGTTGTTCAACAGTGACACCGGCCTCTTTAGCCTGCCTTTTATGATCGTCGGTTATTACCAGCCGATCGGCGGTACTCACAGGTGTTTGTACAATGAGCTGGGGGATCGATTGCACTGCCTGTTCTCCCAGCTGGGGAACAGTTTTCCCGCTTTTTTTGCCAACTGCTTGGCTCGAGCTCGAGCTCGGCTCCTTTTGTTGTGCAACATATGACTTCTTGATAGACTGCACATAGTCCCAGTCCTGATGCTTGACAGCCGGTCGAGCCATATCAATAAAGTGTTGTGAGACATGCTCAGGTACTTTCTCCTTTGGCGGTGGGGGCGGTTTCGGTCCAAAATGGGCCTTCAATTGGGCATCCACTACGGTGTTGAGTTCCTCCTCAGTCAGGTGGTAAGACAACTTCGGAAGAGGCTTGAGGCTTGGACCATATTTGAATTTCTTGCCTGTTGTACCGCTAGCCGTCGTAGCTGCGGCCTCTCTCTTCCGCTATTGCTTAGGCGATGGAGCACGCTGAGTCGGCGGAGACGGCAGACGCGGTGCCGGACTTGGAAGAGGAGGAGTCGGCTGACGCCGTGCCGGACTTGGAGGAGGAGTCGGCTGACGCGGTGCCGAACTTGGAGGAGGAGGAGTTGGCTGACGCCGTGCCGGACTTGGAGGAGGAGTCGGCTGACGCGGTGCCGGACTTGGAGGAGGAGGAGTCGACTGACGCGGCGACGGACTTGGAGGAGGAGGAGTCGGTGGCCTTGGAAAGACGATGCAATCCTTTTTCCATAGAATGATACGATGTATGGCCTCTCCCAGTGTTCTCTCCTCGTCACCTCCAAGAATGTCAAGTTGTAGCTCGTGATATCCTGACATCACTTCATCAACCCCGACACGAGCATAGCCAGCTGGAATGGGATTGCAATGGAAGGTTGCTTCAGGGGGATTTGCTAAAGCATAGCCGTCCGCCACCTTCATGGATAAGTTCTTCACTTTCATGTGTAGCTCACAGTTAGTCCTGTCTTTGATATCATCCACAGGGTAGCTAGCTAGTAGTGCATCATCGATATCGGCCGGGGCGGAACCCACGCTGCTTCTCGGCATAGATGGGACGGTGCTATCCAATGCTAGATCGATCTGCTCATGCTGCCGCTGAGACGCCCTTTCCTGGCTGAGTGCGTCGATCTGCTCCTGCTGCCGCCTGAAAGCGCGTTCCAACTCCAGGTGCTTTGATTCTAGGCCATCAAGGCGGAGTGCTTCCTCCTTCTTCTTCTGCTCCTCCTGCTTCTTCTTTCTCGCACGGCTTCTATAGTCGTCATTCCAATCCGCCAACCCCTCAAACCACGGAACAACGCCTTTGCCTCGTGTTCTTCCCGGGTGTTCAGGATTCTTCAGGGCGCGCGTAAGCTCGTCGTTCTCTCTGTTGGGCATGAACACCCCCTGTTCGAGCTTCTTCTATTGCAATAAGTATTTCGTCTGTCGCTTCTTTAAGACTTGCCTTCACCTTAACCAGCCCTGTCTCTGGGTCCAACTTCCCCCCATGCGCATAAAACCATGTCCTGCACCTGGGGGGCCATGTCAATGTAACTGGAGTGACCCCTGCACTAATCATCTCTTGCTCAGATTGATCCCACTTAGGTAGGGCCACCTGGTAGCCACCTGGCCCCAGATGATGGTGCCACTTCTTTTTCACAGCATTAATCTTGTTTTTTCTCGACCGTTCCTTAGCGTGTTCCGATTCCTTGAACTTCACGAAAGCGTCCCAGTGATCTTTTGCCTTCACCAGTGCTCCCTTGAATTCTGGAGTCTTCTTTTTTGCTTTGACGTACGCAGTCCATGTATTTTTCTTGAAGGTGTTGAATGCGATCGCCATCTTTTTAAGAGCATAGTTTCTGACTTTCTTCAGATCTGCATCTGTCAAGTTATCTGGTAGGGTGAAATGTGACATGAGCGATGTCCAAAGCACATCTTTTGCTCTTTCGTCGACAAAAGTAACTCCTGCTCGAACTCCCTTTGCTGCCTTTTTCCATTCTTGAACGTGTTGGGGAACGGAGCATGAATTTCAAAAAATTTCCTACGCTCACGCAAGATCTATCCATGGAGATGCATCGCTACGAGAGGGGAGAGTGTATCTACGTACCCTCGTAGACCGTTAGCGGAAGCGTCTCACAATGCGGTTGATGTAGTCGAACAATTCTTCGAGCTCCACCGATCGAGTACCGAACGTACGGCACCTCCGAGTTCTACACACGTGCAGCTCGGTGACGTTCCTCGCCTTCTTGATCCAGCAAGACGTCGAGGTAGTAGATGAGTTCCGTCAGCACGACGGCGTGGCGACGGTGATGGTGAAGTGATTCCGGCAGGGCTTCGCCTAAGCTCTCCGAAAATATGACCGAGGTGGAAAACAGAGATCGGGGCACCGCACACGGCTATGGGACAATTGTTGTGTGTTCTATTGGGGCGCCCTGCCCACGTATATAAAGGAGGAGAGGGGAGGAGGCCGGCCCTAGGGGCTGCGCCAAGAGAGGGGAGTCGTACTAGGACTCCTAGTCCTAGTAGGATTCGGCCCCCCCTCTTATTCCTTCTCATGGAGGGGGAAAGGGGGAAGGAGAGGGAGAAGGAAAGGGGGGCTGCGCCCCCTCCCCTTGTCCAATTCGGATCCCCCCTCAAGAGGGCCGCACCAGCCCCTTGTGGGCTGGTGTCTCTCCCCTACAAGGCCCATGTGGCCCATGTAGGTCCCCGGGGGGTTCCGGTAACCCCTCCGGTACTCCGATAAATATCCGGAACCTTCCGGAACTTTTCCGGAGGCCAAATACTATCTTCCAATATATCAATCTTTACCTCTCGGACATTCCGAGACTCCTCGTCATGTCCGTGATCTCATCCGGGACTCCGAACAACATTCGGTCACCAATCACATAACTCATATAATACTATATCATCATCGAACCTTAAGTGTGCGGACCCTACGGGTTCGGGAATGATGTAGACATGACTGAGACGACTCTCCGGTCAATAACCAACAGCGGGACCTGGATGCTCATATTGGTTCCTACACATTCCACGAAGATCTTTATCGGTGAACCTCATATGACAACATACGTTGTTCCTTTTGTCCGGCGGTATGTTACTTGCCCGAGATTCGATCGTCGGTATCTAATACCTAGTTCAATCTCGTTACCGGCAAGTCTCTTTACTCGTTCCGTAATACATCATCTTGCAACTAACTCTTTAGTCACGGTGCTTGCAAGGCTTCTGTGATGCTGTATTACCGAGAGGGCCCAGAGATACCTCTCCGATAGTCGGAGTGACAAATCCCAATCTCGATCCATGCCAACTCAACAAACACTTTCGGAGATACCTGTAGTGCACCTTTATAATCACCCAGTTACGTTGTGACGTTTGATACACCCAAAGTATTCCTACGGTATCCGGGAGTTGCATGATCTCATGGTCAGAGGAACGTGTATTTGACATAGTGAAAGCAATAGCAATAAACTGAACGATCATATGCTATGCTAACGGTTGGGTCAAGTCCATCACATCATTCTCCTAATGATGTGATCCCGTTATCAAATGACAACTCATGTCCATGGTCAGGAAATCTTGACCATCTTTTGATCAACGAGCTAGTCTAGTAGAGGCTTACTAGGGACTCAGTATTTGTTTATCTATTCACACATGTATTAAGTTTCCGGTCAATACAATTCTAGCATGAATAATAAACCATTATCATGAACGGAGAAATATGATAATAAACACTTTATTAATTGCCTCTAGGGCATATTTCCAACAGAACGGAGATCGGGATTTGGTCCCTGACAATAACTCCGCATTGATTCTTGAACTTGGTTGCATTTTTCCTAGGTTCAAGCGGTTCGCCATTTGATGTTTTGATGGAATCGATGTTGAACTTTACGCCAGGCTCCAACTTTCTGGCCGGGCCTCGAACTACCCTGTCGCTTGTAGAAGATTTGCTTGATCCGGAGGCCTAAAAGAAGAAAGATCGATTTGTTAATACATACAAATCAATTAAGACATGTAATGATCACCGGATGGCTTATATAATAAATATACCTCGCCGGTCTTTGTTATTTGAAGAAAATTTTCTTCGTCAACATCGTTGTCGCCTTTATCTATTCGTTCGTCTTGATCAAATATCATACAACCCTCACCGGAATTGTTCAGATATTGCGAGCCGTCATCTTCAGGTTCATGCTCTGGGCTCGGGGAGCGTATGATGTCGAACAAAGCCTCTTCTCCTTCTCTGCCGGTATTGTCCATAGCTTTTATTTAACTAATCCAGAAGAAAGATAAAACAATTTAGTATTCAAATTAGAATGCATGCAATCAATAAGGAAAAACTGAATCATAGTACATAATATGCATCTCGAATAATTCATATAATATGCATCATCGAATATAATCTCGAATAAATCGTCTCGAATATTATCGAATATAATCTCGAATACATCTTGAGTATTATCACTAGCTAATACAGATCGAATATTATCGAAGAATATAGTTCACTCGCGGTTCCTGAGGCGCGGGCGGTGGACACCCAAAGAGAAGGAACCATCACAGGATCATAGCTCGGGTGAGATCCCTGAAGAACCTGCCAGGTATTGGAGAACCTGACGTCCAACGCATCTATGTAGCGACGGACGTGCTCGTCCTCCTCCCTGACACGGCGACGTACCACCTCCGGCGGGGCCGGCTGCCTCCGCACCGAAAGTGGCCCACGCGAACGCCACCAAAGAAGCTCCGGGTCGACGACGGGACCCGGGGCCGGGTTCCTCACCAAGCTGCGCGCCCCTGAAGGTAGCACCTCCCAGTGCCAGCCCGGCGGAGCCCAATCCCGGACGTTGCCCCTCTGAAGCAGGACGTCGTCGCGAACGAGTCGACAGCGAGGATGCTGGCCGGGCATCGTTGACTCCGAGAAGAAATTCTATGCAAATTTAACATTTTTTAAATGCTTGATTGTGATTTCTTATATACGAGGAACCTTCAGAATCATAAGGGATTCTCTTAACCTTTAAGGGATTTAACAAAATGGCGCCATTGTGGATGTGCAGAAAATGATCCATATTTTTCCTGATATCATCTACCCTTCTATATGTCACGTTGTCTAGCTAGTGTCAAAGGAAGAAAACCATGGCTTCATCATTAGCCGGAAGTAACAGGCGCATGATGGTACGAAGCTGTCCAAAGTTGTTTTGGAACGGAGTCCCGGATAGGATAATTAGCTTTTTGGTACGAAGTTCAGCAAGAGCCTTCCGAATATCGCTATTTGGAAGGCCTTTGCTGAACTTCGTACCAAAAAACTAATTATTCTATCAAGAACTCCGTTCCAAAACAACTTTGAAAAGCTTCGTACCATCATGCGCCTGTTACTTCCGGCTAATGATGAAGCCATGGTTTTCTTGAATCCTTTTGACACTAGCTAGACAAAACGTGACATATAAAAGGGTAGATGCATGAGATCAGAAAAAATTTGGATCAACTTGTGCACATCCATAATGGGGGCATTCCTGATAAATCCCTTAAAAGACTAAGAGAATCTATTGTATACATACATATACTAATTGCAAATCTAACATTCATCTAACATTTATATAACTAAAAGTATAAAAAACTAACATTTCATCTAACATTTCATCTAAAAGTATAAAAAATGTCAAAATTCCTCAAATGTCAAAATTCCTCAAAATTTCTATACATACATTATACTAATTAATTCCTCAAATGTCAAAATTCCTCAACTTTTTTCTATACATCTAATCATCTAGTGAAAAAAAAAAGTCAAAATTCTTCTGAAAAATGTCAAAATTGCTATACATATATACTAAAACATACAAAAATACATATAAATCATCTAACTTAAGAAAATGTGTGTGTGTGTGTGTGTGGGCTCGGGGAGGGGCGGCTAGCGTCGGGGATCGGCGAGGAGCTCACAGCGGGGCGACGGCGAGGCGAGGCGAGTCGGGGGCGGCGACGGCGTCGGGGCAGGCGGCGCAGCGAGGAGCTTGGGGAGGAGCGGGCGCGGGCGGCGTCGGGGATCGGCGAGGAGGGCGCGTCCGGCATCGGGGATCGGCGAGGAGGCACGGGCGGCCGGCGTCGGGGGCGGCGACGAGCTCCGGCGTCGGGGGAGGCGAGATGGCGTCTGGGCAGGCGCGTACGGCGGCAGCCTGGTGGCGCGGCGATCTCCTGGCGGCGTGGTCGAAGAAGCAGAGAACGAACTGTGAAAAAATTTCAAGTGTTGTATATATATGCGGAGACCTTTAGTCGCGGTTGGAGCCACCAACCGCGACTAAAGGTTATTTTCGCCAGTCCAAGCGGCGGGAAGCGCAGACCTATAGTCGCGGTTGGTGGCTCCAACCGTGACTAAAGGGGGCCTTTAGTCGCGGTTGGAGCCACCAACCGCGACTAAAGGTCTGGCTTCCCGTGTCGAATGTTTAGTCCCACCTCGCTAGTTGAGAGGAGCTCGCACCGGTTTATAAGCCCCGCCGCGGCTACCGTGTTGAGCTTCTCTCTATTGCAGGCCTTCTGGGCCTAACGCACTTGTGCTGCCCTGTTGGGCCTACTGGGCCTTGCGGGCCTGCATCCTGGTCCAACACGCCGTGGGGGCCCAGTAGGCTGGCTTTTTTTATTTACTTTTCAGTTTTTTTTAATTTCTGTTTTATTTATTTTCTTTTGTTTCTGAGTTTGTTTGCTTTATTTAGAGTTAATGAGTGAATCTTTTTGCGTTAGGTCAAAAAATTTATAAACTTTCTGTTAGTGGCAGTAGTTTTCAAATTTGAATAGTTTAAATTCGAATTATTTGAAATTTGTGTGAATCACTAGTTTGTGAATAACTTTACTTTAAAAATAGATTTTGCAGTGATTCTTTTTTCTGCTGTTTAATATTAGCGTGTTTTATCATTATATTCAATTTGGTAATTCTTAGGTTATTTAAAAAATGAAATGCCTTTGTAACAGACGAGTTTTTGTCTGAAACCCTGATACTTCGAAAGAGATTGTCCATTTTGTACATGAAGTGCATCCAGTTTTTGCCGTAACCCTCTCAACTTTTTAGCACATGCTATGTGGGTGAAATGATGATACCATGCCAACTTTCAACCTTTTCAGAGTTCATTTGTAGTGCTTTTCAATTTCAGGGTCATTTAGCTCAAAAAAATCAGTAAATGCATGAAAAATAGCAAATGAAGTCAGAAAGGGTTGAAAATTGATGACGTGGCTTCGAATGGTGCATACTGAACACACAAAAAGTCTGGAGTTGAAGTAAGTTTAAAAAAATGAAATGCCTTAGTAACAGACGAGTTTTCGTCTGAAACCCTGATACTTCGAAAGAGATTGTCCATTTTATACACGAAGTGCATCCAGTTTTTGCCGTAACCCTCTCAACTTTTTAGCACATGCTATGTGGGTGAAATGATGATACCATGCCAACTTTCAACCTTTTCAGAGTTCATTTGTAGTGCTTTTCAATTTCAGGGTTATTTAGCTCAAAAAAATCAGTAAATGCATGAAAAATAGCAAATGAAGTCAGAAAGGGTTGAAAATTGATGACGTGGCTTTGGACATAATATTTCGACGCGTTTCAAATGCCAAAACACATAAGTACACTACTATTACAAAGATTCCCTCCAGTTTGTCCGAAGTGGGACTTTCCAGATATATAAGTCCGGAAACTAACTAGAGAAGCCGGTCACATCCCAGAGTGGGATCTTTGGGTATAAAACTTTTTCTTCGCGTGTGTCCCTTTGCATCGTAACCATGGACAATCTTCATCGTTTAACTTGATGCTCGGGTCAACATTCACTGTGAAGGGAGCAATTTCATGAAACTTTTCATAATCTTCTGACATGTCTGTCTTGTCCTCCACTCCCACGATGTTTCTTTTCCCTGAAAGAACTATGTGGCGCTTTGGCTCATCGTATGATATATTCGCTTCCTTATCTTTTCTTTTTCTCGGCTTGGTAGACATGTCCTTCACATAGAAAACCTGCGCCACATCATTGGCTAGGACGAATGGTTCGTTTGCGTACCCAAGATTGTTGAGATCCACTGTTGTCATTCCGTACTGCGGGTCTTCCTTTACCCCGCCTCCTGTCAGATTGACCCATTTGCACCGAAACAAAGGGACCTTCAAACCAAGTCCATAGTCAAGTTCCCATATCTCCTCTATGTAACCATAATATGTGTCCTTTGGCCTATTGGTGTTTGCTGCATCAAAACGGACACCACTGTTTTGGTTGGCGCTCTTTTTATCTTGGGCGATCGTGTAAAATGTATTTCCATTTATCTCGTACCCTTTGAAAGTCAATATAGTCGAAGATGGTAACTTGGACAGCAAGTACAGGTCATCTGCAACAGTGTCGTCATGCATGAGACGTGTCTGCAACCAACTGGCGAAAGTCACCGTTTGTTCATGTGTAATCCAGTCGTCAGACTGCTCCGGGTGTTTGGAGCGTAGAATATTCTTGTGTTGCTCGATATACGGAGCCACCAAGGCAGAACTTTGTAGAACTGTGTAGTGTGCTTGCGCCAAAGAATGCCCGTCCTGGCATATTGCTGAATTCTTTCCTAGCGTGCCTTTTCCACCCAGTCTGCCCTCATGCCGCGATTCAGGAACACCAATCGGCTTAATGTCAGGAATAAAGTCAACACAAAACTCAATGACCTCCTCTGTTTCATGGCCCTTGGAGATGCTTCCTTCTGGCCTAGCACGATTATGAACATATTTCTTTAAGACTCCCATGAACCTCTCAAAGAGGAACATATTGTGTAGAAATACAGGACCCAGAATGGCAATCTTCTCGACTAGGTGAACTAGGACGTGCGTCATGCTATTGAAGAAGGATGGTGGGAACACCAACTCGAAACTGACAAGACATTGCACCAAATCATTCTCTAACCTTGGTAGGATTTCTGGATCGATTACCTTCTGAGAGATTGCATTAAGGAATGCACATAGCTTCACAATGGCTAATCGAACGTTTTCCGGTAGAAGCCCCCTCAATGCAACCGGAAGCAGTTGCGTCATAATCACGTGGCAGTCATGAGACTTTAGGTTCTGGAACTTTTTCTCTGCCATATTTATTATTCCCTTTATATTCGACGAGAAGCCAGACGGGACCTTCATACTGAGCAGGCATTCGAAGAAGATTTCCTTCTCTTCTTTGGTAAGAGCGTAGCTGGCATGACCCTGAAACTGCTTTGGATCCATGTCGTCTTCTCCGTGCATACGTTTTTGGTCCTCCTGTGCCTCCGGTGTATCTTTTGTCTTCCCATACACGCCCAAGAAGCCTAGCAGTTTCACGCAAAGATTCTTTGTCATGTGCATCACGTCGATTGCAGAGCGGACCTCTAGGTCTTTCCAATAGGGTAGGTCCCAAAATATAGATTTCTTCTTCCATATGGGTGCGCGTCCGTAAGCGTCATTCAGAACAGATTGTCCGCCAGGACCCTTTCCAAAGATTACTTTTAAATCCTTGACCATATCAAGTATATCATCACCAGTACGGTGGCGAGGCTTCTTCCGGTGATCTGCCTCACCTTTGAAATGCTTGCCTTTCTTTCTTACGGGATGCCTGCTCTGAAGAAATCGACGATGCCCCAGGTACACATTCTTCTTACATTTTTCCAAATATATACTGTCGGTATCATCTAAACAGTGCGTGCATGCGTGGTATCCCTTGTTTGTCTGTCTTGAAAGGTTACTGAGAGCAGGCCAATCATTGATGGTTACAAACAGCAACGCATGTAGGTCAAATTCCTCCTGTTCCTTCTCATCCCACGCACGTACACCTTTTCCATTTCACAGCTGTAAAAGTTCTTCAACTAATGGCCTTAGGTACACATCAATGTTGTTGCCGGGTTGCTTGAGGCCTTGGATGAGCACTGGCATCATAATGAACTTCCGCTTCATGCACAACCAAGGAGGAAGGTTATAGATACATAGAGTCACAGGCCATGTGCTATGATTGCTGTTCTGCTCCCCAAAAGGATTAATGCCATCTGCACTTAAACCAAACCATACGTTCCTTGCGTCCTTTGCAAAGTCCTTCCACTTTCTCTCGATTTTTCTCCACTACGATCCGTCAGCGGGTACTCTCAACTTCCCGTCTTTCTTACGGTCTTCGTTGTGCCATCGCATCAACTTGGCATGCTCTTTGTTTTGGAACAAATGTTTCAACCGTGGTATTATAGGAGCATACCACATCACCTTGGCAGGAATCTTCTTCCTAGGGCGCTCGCCCACAACATCACCAGGGTCATCGTGGCCGATCTTATAGCGCAATGCACAGCATACCGGGCATGCATTCAAATCCTCGTACTCACCGCGGTAGAGGATGCAGTCATTAGGGCATGCATGTATCTTCTGCACCTCTAATCCTAGAGGGCAGACAGCCTTCTTTGCTTCATACGTACTGTCGGGCAATTCGTTGTCCTTTGGTAGCTTCTTCTTTAACATTATCAGCAACTTTTCAAATGCCTTGTCAGATACACCATTCTCAGCCTTCCATTGCAGCAATTCCAGTATGGTACCCAGCTTTTCCTTGTCATCTTCGCAATTTGGGTACAACAATTTCTTGTGATCCTCTAACATGCGCTACAACTTCAGCTTCTCCTTTTCACTTGCGCAGTTTCTCTTTGCATCGGCAATGGCCCGACCAAGATCATCAGCGGGCTCATCTGATGCCTCTTCTTCAGCTCCTTCCCGCATTGCCGGCTCAGCTTCTTCCCCCATTGTTGTACCATCGTATTCATGGAACCCATGGCCAGGATAGCTGTCGTCATCCTCTTCTTCTTCATTCTCTTCCATTAGGACCCCTCTTTCTCCGTGCTTGGTCCAACAGTTATAGCCGGACATGAAACCGGACTCAAACAGGTGGACGTGAATGGTTCTTGAGTTAGAGTAATTTCGATCATTCTTACAGCCAGCACATGGACAATACATAAAACCATCCGCCCGCTTGTTTGCCTCAGCCGCAACCAGAAAAGTATGCACGCCATTAATGAACTGGGGAGAGCATCGGTCATCGTAGATCCATTGCCGGCTCATCTTCATTACACAACACCGAAAAGACCAAATTAATACAAGTTCATACATAAAGTTCATACACACTTGTTCTCATAAAACAACATACAAACTCTCTAGCTAAAGCATTTAAATGCAACAACAAATGCGATCAAGATCGCAACTAAGGTAACAATTGATCCAACAGCATAGTGATACCAAGCCTCACTATCAATGGCATATTTTTTAAATTTTCTAATCTTCAAGCGCATTGCATCCATCTTGATCTTGTGATCATCGACGACATCGGCAACATACAACTCCAGTTTCATCTTCTCTTCTTCAACTCTTTTCAATTTGTCTT
Organism: Elymus sibiricus; assembly: GCA_039707655.1. Classification (NCBI taxonomy): domain Eukaryota; kingdom Viridiplantae; phylum Streptophyta; class Magnoliopsida; order Poales; family Poaceae; genus Elymus; species Elymus sibiricus. The sequence continues at coordinate 64,580,553 of CM077667.1, forward strand.
TCAAATACTCATTTTCTTTTTCAACTAAATTTAACTTCTTGACAAGAATATCTATGTCGGTTGCAATTTCCGGTTCACATACCTCCTAGATAAAAATATCTATGTCAACTTGATGGGCATAATTGTCATAAACACGAAATGCAACAAATAGTTATAAAAGAGAGTATATACCACATCCAAATCATAAACCGGACGAGGGCCGACGGGGACGGATATCAAAACCATGCCACTATGTATAACAAACAACCATATAGGTAAGAAAACTATACAAGTAACTATCTAAATCTTACAAACATGATTTTTTTTATAAAAAGGATAAGAACAAGAGGCTCACCAAGGTGGTGCCGGCAACGGGACGGTGCGGGCGATCGACGGTGGTTAGGACGGGGACGGGAAGGCACTAAGTAAACCACACCTACACATGCAAAGTAAGAAGTTAATTTGAGCTCAAATTGCATATAAATCAAACAAACTACCACATATAAATACTCCCAAACTAAAACCCACAAATCACTATACTTATAGAGCATTGCAAGAGCTAATCTAGCAATGAGAGATGAAAGGACAAAGTTGCTAACCTTTGTGAACACTTGGATGGATGGGGTGCCTCCAAATCTTCTCAAATTTTGGCAAAAATGGAGGTGAGCTCGAGCAAGGGGAAGAACAAAGGAGAGGAAGAAGGGGAAAAACAGGGAGGAGTGTGCTCGGGCTGGCCGAAGGGTTCATGTAGGGGATCTTTAGTCCCGGTTCGTGACATAAACCGGGACTAAAGGTGAGCCTATAGTCCCGATTCGTGCCACGAACCGGGACTAAAGGTGATCGTGGGGCCCCAGGCTGACACCAGCCTGCCACCATTCCTTTAGTCCCGGTTCGTGTTACGAACCGGGACTAGAGGTCCGGAACGAACCGGGACTAATGATGCCCGTCCCGAACCGGGACTAATGGTCACGTTAGTGCCGGTTCAAAACCAGACCGGGACTAATGCTTTGGACAAAAGGTCTGTTTTCTACTAGTGTACCCGCAATCTGCTCTTGTTTGGAGGTGGGCCCTATATCAGCATTTTGCTGCCCTATACAGTGTTTCGTTTCCCTCGACCAATTCCTTTTTTCTCTATTTTCCTTGATTAATCATCATGTATTTGGTTATGGATATGCGTGGGCATCTACAATTAAGAAGCAGTCTTGATTCATGGTTGTGGAATTGTTCTCATTAGTTTGGGCTTTGCATTCCCTGTCAATGAGTACATCCGGTGTCAACCATTTGCTCTGCTCCGGTAACACATGTTGGTCACTCCACGATCTAATAGTTCACTATTTTGAGGAGCCAATTAAACCTCTGTGTCCAGTTGTAGTTGTAAAATAGTAGTGGATGGTTCAGTTGTATGAGCATATCACATTGACCTCTCCCTAGAAGAAAGCAAATCTTTTTGACTGACAGGTGTAACTTGTCGTTTTCTTACAAAATTTTAAAAATGGCACACATCCAATAAGCTAATGTAGGGATGTTAATATTTTAATAAATAGTTGTACAAATAGAACCAAAGTTCAGTTACAACTAGGCTTTTATTTACTATATTGCTTTGCTTTTGTTTAATTGGGCTCTTTTGTTATTGAATATAAAAGATTTAAGTTTGCACTTCTCCTTTCCTTCCATCAAAATAATCTGTCATATGCATATTTCTCTCGCAGCCTTCCCTTGCAGATAATGGCTCTCTTCTGGCGGAACCATAGGATAGTATTCTATTCCTCGATGAAATATTGCCTATTGAAAGAGTTGTCTTTCGGGTAGGTTGTAGCTTTTGGTTATTTATATATGTTGATTATAAAAAATTTCTGGTGTTTGCAAATAATTGATTTGTTACATATTTTCCAAGACCCTAATTATGTAGATTATCAACTTTTTTTATTAGCGTGGAACATGTGTGTCTTTGTCTACACAAACATAACTTTATTTTCACAAGTCCATGCATTACAAAAGTTTCTAGCGTCAGGTGAAAAAATAGACAGGCGCAGCAACGCGCTCCATCAACGATCTAGTTTTCTTTAGAAAAGGAGGATGGCCCCTGGGCTCTGCATGTGGTAGATGCATGCAGCCACTTTATTAATTATTCACAAAGACCTTGCAAAATAATACATCAATATGTCTGAAGCCTCCATCTTGACAACATCTGCGACTACTCCTATCCATTGAAGGGGTGCCGAATGTCCGAACCAAATACCAAACAGACATCACACCAAAGCCTAACATCTAAATCTGAATGCCCCGACCAAGCCACATACCAGGTCTGGGACCCAAACCGGTCTGACGCGCTCTCATCGTCGCCGCCCACCAATCTCGTTTTCTATTTATTTGTCACAATGTTCGTATTTAGTTGTGTGCATCTTGGTTATGCAGAATCTGGATGTTACTCATCCTGTTTTGTATTTGTTTGATGCTACATTTTGAGTTAATAAAAGAATCATTTATTAATAAACATGTTCTACGTGAACTTTGCTGCGCAGAGCAGCACATGCCTGTTGTAATATGCCAAGCTTATCATGTTCGTAGAGGAGCTTCATCGTCGCGTTTTGGGCTGCCTAAAATTATATAGCAGCATTCTTTTACTAGTGCTGGTCATTTAGTTCCATATAGAAAGAGGAGACTGCACTGCAATTAATACTGAAACAAATTAACACGCGTTCAATCATGTTTGTCTAAAACATAGAGGAAATTAGTACGGTGACATCATCCAAACAACAAGACAATAAAGTAGCACAGCTGAAACAAATAAGTAGTACATGATACAATCTAAAATGGCCACAACCCAGCCAATGACTAGCTCCAAAGTCTAGGATAAAACATTCCAGCATATACTAACTATGAAACCTAGAACTATGCCACGCGCATGGGAACTTTTTTTAGGATAATTTCTGACAACTTCTCATGGTTCTTCTTCCTCCCCAAGTTTCCATCCAGTGTTCAAGTCCTGCATACAAAGAGTGTATTAGACCTGGAAGGCAAAAAAAAGAGGTGTCATATTTATGTATATAAAAGATGACAAATTATTTTCTCTGTGTGGGCACGCCGCAGGTGCTTGTCAAAAGTAATCGTTATCCGTGCACTATTTAGATTTCAGGTTAAGTTAAAGCATACATTTGCAAACTTGCACATTTTTGTTGTTTTGAGATAGCTTACCACATGTATCATATGGTAAAGTTGTGCCTTTTTATTTATCCTTCCATATACAGCGCTCGTATTGAATACAGGACAATTTGGTCTTAAACTAGTACCAATTGACATACAACGGTCTTTGTTTTAGAAAGGGTACCATACTTTACCTCGTCGTACTATCGGTTCAGTGCGGCAAGCTGAACCAACCCAGCAGTTGGCAATACGGCCTAACAAATGTGTATGAAATGGAAATGTTATAAATCAGTCAAAACAAAAATCATACTTATTAGATAGCATAAAACACGCTGCAATAAAGTTCAATGATTTTACCAGGCCTTCGCCTCCACCAAGCCACTCTAGTAAGAACTCCCTCACAAGTCTGACAGGAACAGCGTATACAGATGCATGTGAAGCTCCGGCAAGCACCCCAACTACCATGTTTATCCGTGGCAAAATAAGAGGTGAGCCTGATGCGCCTTGCTTATATGTACAACTGCAGGTAAGGGACACTCCATCTGGTTCATTGCTGCAATAAATAAATATTCTAATGATTAGCACGAGTTGCTAAACGTAGAGACAAAAGGAATTTTCACACTACATTATACTACCAGTACCATGTACTAGTAAGTACAGTAAGAGATACTACTAGTAAGTATTAATTGGAAGAGACAAAGAGTGCATTACGTTATTTGACCAGAAAATGTCCCTGGCTCTAGGATAACAGCAGAAGAACCATTCAACGTGGTATAAGCAAGTGCGACAACATTCCATCCAGAAACATATGGTTGGTCGAAGAACCTCAGAGCAGTCACTGGATCATACACATCTTGAGCCCGCAGCCAAGTAAGATCGCGATCCGCATCAGTACGAATTACTCTTGCACGGTATGAGTATGGGATCTGTCCGTCGGAGTTGAAGAAATAAACATTCATGGTTCCACCCACAGGAACCATTCTGACGACATGTTCACATGACACTATGTCACAGACGGTTCTAATGTTGTGGACAATAAAGCCATTGCCACGAAAAACATTATCTGCAGCAGTATGCAGACGCACCACGGAGAGCTGATGGTCTCTAAACACCCGCTCGCACCAGAAACCTTCATCCATGACATCCGACATGTTCAAGTGTCAACCTGTAGAAAAAAATACATTTCGGTGAACAGTCCATACATATGTAGCTTGCCGATGGCACGAGACGTGCACTACTAGTACTCGAGCGACTCTCTATCTAGGATGTGCCACCTTGCGCTCGCTACCTAGGTAGATGGTGGTGTACTGGCAAGTACGAAAGCCGGCGACTTGCAAGAGCACAAAAGCCGGTGACTTGGCAAGGGCACTACTCCAGCGACTCTATGTAGGCTGCAGCATCTTGCGCTTGTTAGCTAACTAGGTGGTGGTGTCCTGACATGGCAAGAGCAAGAAAGCGGGCGACTTGGCAGGAGCACGTACGCTGCTGCGCATATTGCGCTGGATCCGGGCGTGTGGGCTAGATCTGCAGTGCAGGCATCCGGGAAAGGGGTTGGGGGGCGAGCAAGCCTCACCGGCCGTCCCCTCTCAGTGAGCGGTGCCATGGTCATCCATGGTTTGAACTGCCGGCGAGGTCCTGATCGATCGATTTGCTACTTCCTGGCTACTGAGTACTGACTAGGCATAGACATCCAGGGGCGGGGACATACGTACCTGCACACAATCCACGGACGGCCGGAGGCGCGCGAGGTGTCGGCGGCCGGACGGCGGGAATGCCTTGGCGCAGAGCCGGCTGTGGCGAGATGTGGGGGACGGAGCTGCTAGCACTACCGAGACACAGAGGAAGGGTGCATTATTGGGAGACGGGTGGATGGGCAGTGTGGAGATATGGGGAGGCTCCTGGCCGGCGAGATTCCCTCTGCGGTGTGGTGTGGTACCGGGGCAAGGACGAAGGAGCAGGTGGAGCGAAGCCGCATAAGGAAGCGCGGGGTACTGCACCGGCTAAAGCCCTCTCCATCCTTTGCCGCTTCGGGAAGACGGGTTCTGACCAGTGGCCCCCCCTCCTTTGACCACCGGAATCAATCACAAGCAATGGCTTGGAGCTCGGACGCTGGGCTGTGTCCTGTGTGCGTTGATTCAGATTTTCACACAATTTCAGTTTAGTGAGAGGCGTCACTTTTCACTTCTATTAAAATTACATTTTGGGTTAACCCAGAAAAAGAATTAAGTTAGAAAATTTCACAAAAATCGATTTCATCTATATATATACCCCCGATGATAAAGAACGGTGCGTTTATCAGATTTTTTGGTTCATTTACCTACCCTAAGCTTCTCATAAAGTTGAAGTAAACTACACATCATGTCACCTGTAAATGAAAAAAAAAATCTCTGTTAACTGTTTTTATGAATTTTTGTTCGCCTGAAATTGTCTGTAAAGTAGAGTAAATTACCCATCCGCCACCCGTAAGTGAAAAAACTCTTCGATTTTTCGTAAGTGAAAAAACTCTTCGATTTTTCGTTTGTCATTGAAACAGCCTCTAAAGTTGACATAAATTATTCACCCCGCCACCCGTAAAAAAAGAGTGTTCCTCTGAATTATTCATACGTCCTATCCTATGGCCCTTCAGTTTTTCATCCATGATGGGACTAACCTTTTTCTTTTCATTTTCATATATGCATCGAGGATGTACTAAAACAATACACGCATCAAGGATCAAGTCCAATATTGATCCATTATGAGCATGTTAGAAACTAAGAATGCATGTGTCTTGCGTCCGCTTGCGCGCCAGATGGCGCACAAATATTCAAATATGTATATAAATGGAGTGTGAATATATTGAACTTGATTTGAAGATGACAATTTTATTATCCTATTGCAACATACGGGCCATTTTGCTACTAAACTAATAAAACACATTCAATATCTCTACTGCTAAAGGGGAGGTCCGCAGTCGTTCCGTTCGTTTCGTTACATACAATTTCCCTCTCCCCCATCGATTTTTATCCCCCCATCGGTTTTCTCTCGTCCTCTCCTGCAAAAGAAACTTTTCGCTGTGAACATCCCATCTTTCCTCTCCTCGATACCCCGCACGTGCTAGGGTTCCTTGCGACGATGTTGCATGCTGCCGCACGAGATCTCATCAACCATCTTGGCCTGCTGCCGCTACTCCCTTCGTTTCCCTCATCGCCGACAATGATTCTCGATCCTGGTGCACTGACCTGTACTTTCTTCCGTCGACTCAATCCACTTGTCGAGCTCGACTGCCTCCCTTAGAAGAAAGGTGACCACAAGATCCCCTCGCCGTGCAGGACCTCGCCTCTGATGACCTCCACAGGTAACTTCTACGACGTACAAAGCCCTTGGTCTGCTCCTTCTCCACTCTTCCTCCCCTTCCGCCTCCTCCCCCTCCCTGTCCGCCCGAGTTCCCTCCATGCATGGCTTGACGGTGCAATGAACTAGGGGTGGCCCCATGACCCGGAAGCCTGATGGTAGGCCGGACTAAGAGCCCAGGAGGCAGCCCAAGGGTCCGGCTCGAGGCGAGTAGATCATATTGTTATGCAAGCCAAGGCCTCGGCGGTTTGAGGTTTGTCAGGCACGATGTTGACCCTAGCTCTCGTCCCTTATATAAGGAGATACTACGGGTAGCCATTCCGATCTACTTGATCATCCATACCATTTATGTGTGAATTGCCATTTGAATTCCTTCCGGATTTTTGAATGAGAGAAAAAAACTTAATGCCATTCAATGATTTTCATGAGACAAGATAATAGGATTTTTTCAAAATATATGAAATAGAGTGGAAAGTGATGAGGACCACTTTCAAAATTTATTTGAAACACTTTTGGAGAGTTTTCCGTTTTGAGTTTAAAATTCATTTCAATTTATTCAAATTAAATAAAGAGAGAAGGAAAAAACGACTCCTTCAAATATCAGAAATAAAATATGGAAGATGAATTATGAAACCAATAGAGTTATATTTGAAAAATATTTGAAATCATTTGCACAACCATTTCTTGAAATTATTGAATATTGCATTTATTGGGTTTTATTCAAAATATTTTTCCTCTGAAAAATATTAATTATGAGTGGGGGTAAAATGACTCCCTCCAAAGGAAAAATAGTGGGGAATTCTTTTTGAAGTCATTTAGTATTTTCAAAAAAAGTCATTTTGAATTGATTTTAAGCATTAGATTACTTCTGCTATTTTTGCAAATATTCATATAATCTATTTAGGCAAGGAAAAAAGTTCACAGGACTATACTTAAGTCCAGGTATTTCTCTAAGGTTTTCTGGAAATTTTTTAGATTTTAATTTCTATTTGTTTTTACTCCTAAATCTTCTCTATTTAAAAAAAAGATTTCCTAGACCAGAACATTGCCCGGCCCAGGCGCACACGGACGGGCCACTAGCCATTTCGTTTAGTGAGTGGCGTAATTTTTCACCCAGTTTCATTTTTCAAAAAAGTATATCTTCTACGAATATTCAATTCTGAGCCCAGGCTCATGCGCACCCGATGAACAGTAAAATCACAACAAATACTAGAAAATTTTAAAAAAATCAATTTGTTTTGTGTGGAAGATATTTTAGTGCGTGAGGTCCGTGCCAAATTTCAATGCATTTGGACATGTGAGTGACTCTCAGCAAAAAAAAAGGGGGTCCAAACAGTGCACAAACAGTAAACTTTTTCACAAACCTCAAATTTGTCTTTTTTTTGCTGAGAGCTACTCAGACATTTAAATGCTTTGAAATTTGATATGAACATCACACACCAAGTCATATTTCTCCACAAAATGGATTTTTTTGAATTTATTTACTATTTTTAACATTTTTTTTGTTCACTCCCGGGCTCATCTGAGCCTCGGAGCCAAAACGCCTCTCTCTATATTCTACTTCTACTTTCTTACTAAATTAAAATTTTCCCTCAAAATAAACCTCTATAACTTATTGTAAGACACTTTTATATCCATTAAGGAGTAGCATCAAAGTAAACTAGTAGAGGTGACCAGCACTCGATACCGATACCGATACCGGCACTTCTAGCTCAAATTATAATAGAAGCAAAACTCCCATTCTCTTCTTTTTTACCGCAGACCATAGAACAATTTTTGTATGGTATTTTCTCATTAATAAGTAAAAATAAAGTATAATATTTACAACAAAGTCTACCACTAACAAAGATAAACAATTGTTCAACCAATTCATGCACCTCGGATCACGAGGTCATCTATTAAGTTTGATTCTTAACGTGCTACCATCACAGATGATCACTAATCCACGGAGAGCTGATGATCTCTAAACACCTGCTCCCAACAGGAAGCTTCATTGACGACATTCGACATGCTTAGGTGTCAACTTGTCTAAGCTAGGAGGAGTTGATACATCCATTTTGCATCATATTTTCCTACTGTTATTTATAATGTTTTTACCTAGAAGAGTGATACGTCTCCATCGTATCTACTTTTCCTAACACTTTTGCTTTTGTTTTGGACTCTAATTTGCATGATTTGAATGAAACTAACCCGGACTGACGCTGTTTTCAGCAGAACTACCATGGTGTTGTTTTTGTGAAGAAATAAAAGTTCTCGGAATCGAACGAAACTGTTTGGAGATTTATTTTACAATAAATAAAAAATACTGGAGCCAAAAACCACCGGAGGAGGGGGCCTGGCTGGGCACGATACACCAGGGCGCGCCAGCCCCCCCAGGCACGCCCTGGTGGGTTGTGCCCACCTCGTGGCCCCGCTGACCCTAATTCCGGCACTATAAATTCCTATTTCCGGAGAAAAAAATCAAGGAGAAAGTTTTGTCACGTTTCACGAGACGGAGCCGCCGCCACCTCCTGTTCTTCATCGGGAGGCCAGATCTGGAGTCCGTTTGGGGCTCCGGAGAGGGGAATCTTCGGTCTTCCTCATCATCAACCCTCCTTCATCGCCAATTCCCTGATGCTCCCCACTGGGAGTGAGTAATTCCTTCGTAGGCTTGCTGGTCGGTGAGGAGTTGGATGAGATTCATCATGTAATCGAGTTAGTTTTGTTAGGGCTTGATCCCTAGTATCCACTATGTTCTAAGATTGATGTTGCTATGACTTTGCCATGCTTAATGCTTGTCACTAGGGCCCGAGTGCCATGATTTCAGGTCTGAACCGTTTATGTTATCATCATTATATCTATGTTCTTGATCCGATCTTGCCTAGTCATATGCACCTATTACGTGTTATGATCCGTAAACCCCGGGGTGACAGAAATCGGGATACTTTCCGGTGATGACCTTAGTTCGAGGAGTTCATGTATTCACTATGTGTTAATGCTTTGTTCCGGTTCTCTATTAAAAGGAGGCCTTAATATCCCTTAGTTTCCTTATGGACCCCGCTGCCACGGGAGGGTAGGACAAAAGATGTCATGCAAGTTCTTTTCCATAAGCACGTATGACTATTTACGGAATACATGCCTACATTACATTTATGAACTGGAGCTAGTTCTGTGTCGCCCTAGGTTATGACTGTTATATGATGAATATCATCCAACGAATACACCGATCTAGTTCCTACGAGTTTTCCACTTATTGTTTTTGCTAAGTTACTACTGCTACTTTTACTGTTGCACTTGCCACAAAACTATTACTGCTGCTGTTACCGCTACTGTTAGTGTTACCACTGCTATCAAACTATCATATTAGTGTGCTACTGATCACTCTGCTGCAAATATTTATCTCCAGGTGTGGTTGAATTGACAACTCAACTGCTAATACTCCCAAATATTCTTTGGCTCCCCTTGTGTCGAATCTATAAATTTGGGTTGAATACTCTACCATCGAAAACTGTTGCGATCCCCTATACTTGTGGGTTATCAAGACCTTTTTCTGGCGCCGTTGCCGGGGAGCATAGCTATATTTGCTGAGTCACTTGGGATTTATATCAACTTATCACTATGAAGAATCTGAAGGATACAAGAACCAAGATCGTGCCCTCTAAGACGAGGGGAGGTAGGGATTTGCCATCACACTCTGCACTTGATTCACCTTCTGTTATGAGTAAACTTGCAACACCACCACATGTATTAATCCTGATACGCCGCAAGTTATTGATGATGCTACTTCTGCTACGAGAATGATGCTTATGATGATGCTAGTACCTTGCTTGATGATACTGTGCCACTTGGTGAATTTCTTGATGAACAAATTGCTAGAGCTAAAGAGAATGAAATTATTGAAACTGATGAAACTACTGAAACTGATGAAGCCTTTGAAACTGATAATTATGAAACACCTATTAGTCCTAGCTCTCCTAGATTTGAAATGCCAAAGATACCCGAGGGTTATGTTATGGATGGAGAAGTAGCTAGAGGCATTCTTGCTTGTAAGGATAGAAATGATCTTAAGAAACAACTATGCAAGTATAAAGAAAAGACTTTGAATGCTAGAATGAAATGTGATCCTAAGTTTGCTACTTCACCTATATTTGTTACCGATAAGGATTATGAATTCTCTGTCGACCCAGAGTTAATTACTTTGGTTGAATGTGATCCTTTCCATGGCTATGAAACTGAAACTGTAGTGGCACATCTTACTAACTTGAATGATATAGCCACCCTTTTTGCTCATGATGAGAAGATTCGCTACTACTATATTCTCAAATTATTTCCGTTCTCAATAAAGGGTGATGCTAAGATATGGTACAATACTCTTGCTCCTGGTTGTGTGCGTAGTCCCCAGGATATGATTTACTACTTCTTTGAAAAATATTTTCCTGCTCATAAGAAACAAGCTGCTTTACAGGAAATATTTAACTTTGTGCAAATTGAAGAAGAGAGTCTCTCACAAGCTTGGGGGAGGCTTCTCCAATTGCTTAATGTTTTGCCTGATCATCCTCTTAAGAAATATGAAATACTTGATATCTTCTATAATGGACTAACTGATGCTTCTAGGGACTTCCTAGATAGTTGTGTTGGTTGTGTTTTCAAGGAACGAACTATTGAACAAGCTGAGGAACTATTGAATAATATATTGAAGAATTATGATGATTGGACTCTCCCTGAACCACCGCTTGAACCCACTCCGAAGAAGAGGGGTATCTTATTTCTCAGTCCTGAAGATATGCAAGAGGCAAAGAAATGTATGAAGGAAAAAGGTATTAAAGCTGAGGATGTTAAGAATTTACCACCTATTGAAGAAATACATGGTCTTGACACACCACCACCTCCACAGGTGGTAGTGGTAAATTCTTTATTAAAGTTTGATGAAGGTGACATTCCTTACAATAAACATCCTAGTCAATGCTTATATGAGTTTGACAACTACATTAGGAAACAAGATCACTTCAATGCAAATGTTCTGAAACAATTGAAATATAATTCTGATATGATTGCTCGCTTGAGTGACTTGTTATTTAGAATCAGTAATGATGCTAGAGGTGTAGGAAAACATGCCTCTATGGTTCAAACCCAGTTAGAACAAGTTGCTAAATCTCAAAGAGAATTGCTTAATGAAATGAATAATAATATGAATGATCATGCTATTAGAGTAGCGACTAGAGGAGGTAGAATTACCCAAGAACCTCTTTATCCTGAAGGTCATCCTAAAAGAATTGAACAAGAATCTCAAGGAATTAAAGCTGATGCACCTAGTCCTTCTAAGAAGAAAAAGAAAAAGAAAAATGATAGGACTTTGCATGCCTCTAGTGAACCTGAGATAGAAAACCCCCCCGATGATAGTAATGATGTCTCTATTTCTGATGTTGAAACTCAATCTGGTAATGAACATCCACGTAGTGAGATAATGATAATGATAGTGGTGTTAATGAGGATAACCAAACAAGTAATGATAAAGAACCAGATAAAGATGTAGAAATAGAACCTGCTGTTGATCTTGATAACCCACAACCTAAAAATAAACGATATGATAAAAAAGACTTTGTGGCTAGAAAACATGGTAAAGAAAGAGAGCCACGGGTTCAGAAACCCATGCCTTTTCCACCTAAACCATCTAAGAAAAAGGATGATGAAGAATTTGAACACTTTGCTGAAATGATTAGGCCAGTCTTTTTGCGTACCCGCTTAACTGATATCTTAAAGATGCCCCCTTATGCTAAATACATGAAAGACATCATCACTAATAAAAGAAAGATACCTGAAGTTGAAATCTCCACCATGCTTACTAATTATTCTTTTAAGGATGGAGTACATAAGAAACTTGGAGATCCTGGAATACCAACTATACCTTGCCCCATTAAAAGAAATTATGTCAAAACTGCTTTGTGTGATTTGGGAGCTGGTGTTAGTGTTATGCCTTTCTCTTTATATAAAAGACTTGATTTGAATAAACTCACACCTACTGAAATATCATTGCAAATGGCCGACAAATCAATTGTCATACCTATCGGTATTTGTGAGGATGTGCCCGTTGTTGTTGCAAATGTTACTATCTTAACAGACTTTGTTATTCTTGAGATGCCCGAGGACGACAACATGTCGATTATCCTTGGTAGACCCTTTTTGAATACTGCAGGGGCTGTTATTGATTGCAATAAAAGCAAAGTCACTTTTCATATCAATGGTAATGAGCATACGGTGCACTTTCCGAAGAAACAATTCCAAGTGAATGGTGTAAATGTTATTGAAAATTCTCCGACACTCACTATTGGAAGTTTTTGTCTACCTCTACCTACTGCCAAAAAGAAATATGATATAATTATGGTTGGGGATATGCATATCCCATTGAGGTAACCTAGTGTTTTACGAAAGTTCTTTGGTTTCATGCTAATTGAAAGTGGTTGTTAATAAGACTTGATCAACCTTATTAATGGATCACTTTTGAGAGGTATGAAGTTGATGAATTTAGTAGACACAACCTTCTGCTCCCACTTTTTGTTTTCTGTTTTTCTTAGTTAAATAAAATAAAATGCCATGTTTATCCTGTTTTCTGATTTTTCCGTGCAATAAAAAATGACCCAAAAATAAAAGTTCTCAGAATGTCCTAAAAATTTAACACGATTTTTTTCTGGATATTTCTGAATTTCTGATGCAAATAACATCAGAGAGGGGTGCACCTGGTGCCCACAAGACACCAGGGCGCGCCAGCAACCCCAGGCACGCCTTGGTGGGTTGTGGTCCCCACGTGGGTCCCCTCACTTACTTCTTTAGCCCATGTCATCTCCTACCTCCAGAAAAAAAATCACCATAGCTCTCTCTCTCTCTCTCTCGTGTTCTTGCTCACAAACCCGTGGATTTCGATCTCTTTGCTCGAAGCTCCATTTCCGAAACTGGTTTGGGGGATTGCTTCTTGGTATGTGACTCCCCCATTGCTCCAGTTAGTTTTTGATTTAGTGGTTTATTTTCAGAATAATTAGCTACTCTTGGTGCTGCTGTAGATGAGCTTGCATGTTAAATTCTTAGAGTTCTAAGTAGTTTGAATGCTTGATATGGCCTCTAGGCATCCTTATGAGTAATTGCTATCAATCTTGTGAAGTTTTGTTAACAAAATTTTGTGTCACAAATTTTTTCAGAAATTGTTCACAAATAAAAATGCAATTCTTTAGGAGTTCTTCGAGGAGAAGATCCTCGGGGGCATCGTCAAGTGGAAGCTTTGTCCGACAATCTTATGTGGAACCAAGTGCAAGCTTGATGCGGGACGCCGAAACCAAATCGTGCCTTTGGCCGTGTGCTACTTCTTGAGCTTGCGTTGGTTTTCCCTAGAAGAGGAAAGGGTGATGCAGCAAAGTAGATAAGTATTTCCCTCAGTTTTGAGAACCAAGGTATCAATCCAGTAGGAGGTACAAGCAAGGCCCCAATCTATGCACCTGCACAAACAATCAAACACTTGCACCCAACACTATAAAGGGGTTGTCAATCCCTTCACGGTCACTTGCAAGGATGAGATCCGATAGAGATAGATATAAAAGATTACTAAAACGATAATTAAAATAAAAGTAAATAAATTGCAGCAAAGTATTTTTGTGTTTTTTAGTTTATAGATCTGAAAATATAATATGGAAAATAGACCCGGGGGCCATAGGTTTCACTAGAGGCTTCTCTCTTGAAGGAAAATAATACGGTGGGTGAACAAATTACTGTCGAGAAATTGATAGAAAAGCGCATAGTTATGACGATATCCAAGACAATGATTATGCATATAGGCATCACGTCCGTATCAAGTAGACCGAAACGATTCTGCATCTACTACTATTACTCCACACATCGACCGACTCCTGCCTGCATCTAGAGTATTAAGTTCATGAAGAACAGAGTAACGCATTAAGTAAGATGACATGATGTAGAGGGATAAACTCAAGCAATATGATGAAAACCCCATCTTTTTATCCTTGATGGCAACAATACAAATAGGTGCCTCGCTACCCCTACTTTGTCACTGGGTGAGGACATCGCAAGATTGAACCCAAAACTAAGCACTTCTCCCATTGCAAGAATTACCAATCTAGTTGGCCAAACCAAACCAATAACTCGAAGAGACTTACAAAGATATGAAATCATGCATATAAGAATTCAGAGAAGATTCAAATAATATTCATAGATAATTTGATCATAAACCCACAATTCATCGGATCTCGACAAACACACCGCAAAAGAGTATTACATCGGATAACTCTCCATGAAGATCATGGAGAACATGGTATTGAAGAACGTAGAGAGAGAAGAAGCCATCTAGCTACTAGCTATGGACCCGAAGGTCTGAGGTAAACTACTCACGCATTATCGGAAGGGCAATGGTGTTGATGTAGAGGCCCTCCGTGATCGAATCCCCCTCCGGCAGATCGCCGGAAAAGGCCCCAAGATGGGATCTCACGGGAACAGAGGCTTGCGGCGGCGGAAAAGTATTTTCAGGGCTCTCTTTGGTATTGGGGGAATATTTCTAAATTTATAGGCGAAGAGTTAGGGTTGGAGGAGCTACGGGGGCCCACAAGCCAGGCCCCCCCCAGGGGCGCGCCCTGGTGGCTTGTGGCCCACCCGTAGGTCTTCTGGCCTCTTCTCGAAGCCTCCTGGGTTCCTTCTGGTCCAAGAAAAATCAGCGTAGAATTTTATTCCGTTTGGAATCCGTTTGATATTCCTTTTCTGCAATACTCAAAAACAAGGAAAAAACAGAAACTGGCACTGGGCACTAGGTTAATAGGTTAGTCCCAAAAATAATATAAAATAGCATATTAATGCATATAAAACATCCAAAACAGATAATATAATAGCATGGAACAATCAAAAATTATAGATACGTTGGAGACGTATCAGCATCCCCAAGCTTAATTCCTGCTCGTCCTCGAGTAGGTAAATGATAAAAACAGAATTTTTGATGTGGAATGCTACCTAACATATTTATCCATGTAATATTCTTTAGTGTGGCATGAATGTTCAGATCCATAAGATTCAAAACAAAAGTTTAATGTTGACATAAAAACAATAATACTTCAAGCATACTAACAAAGCAATCGTGTCTTTTCAAAATAACATGGCCAAAGAAAGTTATCCCTACAAAATCATAAGGTCTGGCTATGCTCCATCTTCCCCACACAAAGTATTTAAATCATGCACAACCCCGATGACAAGTCAAGCAATTGTTTCACACTTTTTATGTTCTCAAACCTTTTCAACTTTCACGCAATACATGAGCGTGAGCCATGGATATAGCACTATAGGTGGAATAGAATATGGTGGAGGTTGTGAGGAAAAGGGGAAGATAGTCTCACATCAACTAGGCGTATCAAAGGGCTATGGAGATGCCCATCAATAGATATCAATGTGAGTGAGTAGGGATTGCCGTGCAACGGATGCACTAGAGCTATAAGTGTATGAAAGCTCAAAATAGAAACTAAGTGGGTGTGCATCCGACTCGCTTGCTCACGAAGACCTAGGGCAATTTGAGGAAGCCCATCATTGGAATATACAAGCCAAGTTATATAATGAAAAATTCCCACTAGTATATGAAAGTGACAAAATAGGAGACTCTCTATCATGAAGATCATGGTGCTACTTTGAAGCACAAGTGTGGAAAAAAGATAGTAGCATTGTCCCTTCTCTCTTTTCTCTCATTTTTTTGGTGGGCATCTTTGGCCTCTTTTCTTTTATTTGGGCTTCATTGGCCTCTTTTATTATTTTTAAAGTCCGAAGTCTCATCCCAACTTGTGAGGGAATCATAGCTTCCGTCCTTTCCTCACATGGGACAATGCTCTAATAATGATGATCATCACACTTTTATTTACTTACAACTCAAGAATTACAAATCGATACTTAGAACAAAACATGACTCTATATGATTGCCTCCGGCGGTATACCGGGATGTGCAACGATCTAGCATAGCAAATGACATTAATGAAAACATCACGCTAGTTGTCTTACGATCATGCAAAGCAATATGACAATGATGGTGCGTGTCATGATCAACGGAACGGTGGAAGTTGCATGGCAATATATCTCGGAATGGCTATGGAAATGCCATAATAGGTAGGTATGGTGGCTGTTTTGAGGAAGGGTATATGGTGGGTTTAATGCACCGGCGAAAGTTGCGCGGTACTAGAGAGGCTAGCAAAGGTGGAAGGGTGAGAGTGCGTGTAATCCATGGACTCTCATTACTCATAAAGAACTCACATACTTATTGCAAAAGTCTATTAGTTATCGAAGCAAAGTATTAGACGCATGCTCCTAGGGAAGAGGTTGGTAGGAGTTAACCATCGCGCACTCCCGACCCTCACACAAAGGATGACAATCAATAAACAAATCATGCTCCGACTTCGTTACATAACGGTTCACCATACGTGCATGCTACGGGAATCACAAACTTTTAACACAAGTATTTCTACCAATCCACAATTACTCACTAGCATGTCTCTAATATTACCATCTTTATATCTCAAAACAATCATAAGGAATCAAACTTCTCATAGTATTCAATGCACTTTATATGAAAGTTTTTATTATATCCCTCTTGGATGCCCATTATAATAGGACTAAATTCATAACCTAAACCAATTACCATGCTGTTTAAAGACTCTCAAAATAATATAAGTGAGGTACGAGAGTTCAATTATTTCTATAAAATAAAACACCACCGTGCTCTAAAAAGATATAAGTGAAGCACTAGAGCAAAATTGCCTAGCTCAAAAGATATAAGTGAAGCACATAGAGTATTCTAATAAATTCACGATTCATGCGTGTCTCTCAAAAGATGTGTGCAGCAAGGATGATTGTGGCAAACGAAAAAGCAAAGACTCTTATCATACAAGATGCTCCAAGCAAAACACATATCATGTGGTGAATAAAAATATAGCCTCAAGTAAATTTACCGATGGATTGAAGACGAAAGAGGGGATGCCTTCCGGGGCATCCCCAAGCTTAGGCTTTTGGTATCCTTGAATATTCCTTGGGGTGCCTTGGGCATCCCCAAGCTTAGGCTCTTGCCACTCCTTATTCCATAGTCCATCAAATCTTTACCCAAAACTTGAAAACTTCACAACACAAAACTCAACAGAAAACTCGTGAGATCCGTTAGTATAAGAAAAATAAATCACCACTTTAGGTACTGTTGTGAACTCATTCTTGATTTATATTGGTGTAATATCTACTGTATTCCAACTTCTCCATGGTTCATACTGCTACTTCTCGAGCATGCGTTGGTTTTCCCTTGAAGAGGAAAGGGTGATGCAGCAAAGTAGATAAGTATTTCCCTCAGTTGTTGAGAACCAAGGTATCAATCCAGTAGGAGATACAAGCAAGTCACCAATGGATGTACCTACACAAATAATCAAACACTTGCACCCAACGCTATAAAGGGGTTGTCAATCCCTTCACGGTTACTTGCAAGGATGAGATCTGATAGAGATAGATAGATATGATTGCTAAAACGAAAAGTAAAACAAAAGTAAAAAGAATTGCAGCAAGATATTTTTGGTATTTTTGGTATATAGATCTGAAAGTATAATGTGGAAAATAGACCCGGGGGCCATAGGTTTCACTAGAGGCTTCTCTCATGAAGGAAAATAATACGGTGGGTGAACAAATTACTGTCGAGCAATTGATAGAAAAGCGAATAATTATGAAGATATCCAAGGCAATGATTATGCATATAGGCATCACGTCCGTGTCAAGTAGACCGAAACAATTCTGCATCTACTACTATTACTCCACACATCGACCGACTCCTGCCTGCATCTAGAGTATTAAGTTCATGAAGAACAGAGTAACGTATTAAGTAAGATGACATGATGTAGAGGGATAAACTCGAGCAATATGATGAAAACCCCATCTTTTTATCCTCGATGGCAACAATACAATACGTGCCTCGCTACCCCTACTTTGTCACTGGGTGAGGACACCGCAAGATTGAACCCAAAACTAAGCACTTCTCCCATTGCTAGAATTACCAATCTAGTTGGCCAAACCAAACCAATAACTCGAAGAGACTTGCAAAGATATGAAATCATGCATATAAGAATTCAGAGAAGATTCAAATAATATTCATAGATAATCTGAACATAAACCCACAATTCATCGGATCTCGACAAACACACCGCAAAAGAGTATTACATCGGATAGATCTCCATGAAGATCATGAAGAACATGGTATTGAAGAACAAAGAGAGAGAAGAATCCATCTAGCTACTAGCTATGGACCCGAAGGTCTGTGGTAAACTAGTCACGCATCATCGGAGGGGCAATGGAGTTGATGTAGATGCCCTCCGTGATCGAATCCCCCTCCGGCAGATTACCGGAAAAGGCTCCAAGATGGGATCTCACGGGAACAGAGGCTTCCGGCGGCGGAAAAGTATTTTCGTGGCTCCTTTTAGTATCCAGGGAATATTTGGGAATTTATAGGCTGAAGAATAGGGTTAGGAGGGCTGCCGTGGGGCCACAAGCCAGGGGGGCGCCCCCCCTAGGGCGCGCCCCTGTGGCTTGTCGCCACACGGCGGCTCTCCTGCCTTCATCTCCAAGTTTGTTGGGTTGCTTCTGGTCCAAGAAAAATCAATCCGAAGATTTTATTCCGTTTGGACTCCGTTTAATATTCCTTATCTGCAATACTCAAAAACATGGAAAAAACAGAAACTGGCACTAGGCTCTAGATTAATAGGTTAGTCCCAAAAATAATATAAAATAGCATATTAATGCATATAAAACATCCAAAATAGATAATATAATAGCATGGAACAATCAAAAATTATAGATACGTTGGAGACGTATCAAGCATCCCCAAGCTTAATTCCTGCTCGTCCTCGAGTAGGTAAATGATAAAAACAGAATTTTTGATGTGGAATGCTACCTAACATATTTATCCATGTAATATTCTTTATTGTGGCATGAATATTCAGATCCGTAAGATTCAAAACAAAAGTCTAATATTGACATAAAAACAGTAATACTTCGAGCATACCAACAAGGCAATTGTGTCCTTTCGAAATAACATGGCCTTAGAAAGTTATCCCTACAAAATCATATGGTCTGGCTATACTCCATCTTCCCCACACAAAGTATCTAAATCATGCACAACCCCGATGACAAGTCAAGCAATTGTTTCACACTTTTTATGTTCTCAAACCTTTTCAACTCTCACGCAATACATGAGCGTGAGCCATGGATATAGCACTATAGGTGGAATAGAATATGGTGGAGGTTGTGAGGAAAAAGGAGAAGATAGTCTCACATCAACTAGGCGTATCATCGGGCTATGGAGATGCCCATCAATAGATATCAATGTGAGTGAGTAGGGATTGCCATGCAACAAATGCACTAGAGCTATAAGTGTATGAAAGCTCAAAAAGAAAACTAAGTGGTTGTGCATATGATGAAAAATTCCACTAGCTATATGAAAGTGACAAAATAGGAGACTCTCTATCATGAAGATCGTGGTGCTACCTTGAAGCACAAGTGTGGAAAAAGATAGTAGCATTGTCCCTTCTCTCTTTCTCTCATTTTTTTTTCTTTTTTTTCTTTTTTTTATTATGGTGGGCATCTTTGGCCTCTTTTATTTTTTTATATTTGGGCTTCGCTGGCCCTTTTATTTTTTTTGTAAAGTCCGGAGACTCATCCCAACTTGTGAGGGATTCATAGCTTCCATCATCCTTTTCTCACATGGGACAAATGCTCTAATAATGGAAATCATCACACTTTTATTTACTTACAACTCGATACCTAGAACAAAATATGACTCTATATGCAATATGAAAGTGATGATGCATGTCATGAAAAATGGAACGGTGGAAGTTACATGGCAATATATCTCGGAATGGCTATGGAAATGCCATAATAGGTAGGTATGGTGGCTGTTTTGAGGAAAGTATATGGTGTCTCTTTTGAGGAAGGTGGGTTTCATGCACCGGCGAAAGTTGCGCGGTACTAGAGAGGCTAGCAAAGGTGGAAGGGTGAGAGTGCGTATAATCCATGGACTCAACATTAGTCATAAAGAACTCACATACTTATTGCAAAAGTCTATTAGTTATCAAAGCAAAGTATTAGATGCATGCTCCTAGGGGAGAGGTTGGTAGGAGTTAACCATCGCGCGCTCCCGACCCTCACACAAAGGTTGACAATCATTAAACAAATCATGCTCCGACTTCGTTACATAACGGTTCACCATACGTGCATGCTACGGGAATCACAAACTTCAACACAAGTATTTCATCCAATTCACAACTACTCACTAGCATGACTCTCATATTACCATCTTCATATCTCAAAACTATATGCGAGGAATCAAACTTCTCATAGTATCCAATGCACTTAATATGAAAGTTTTTATTATATCCCTCTTGGATGCCTATTATCTTAGGACTAAATTCATAACCTAAACAATTTACCATGCTGTTTAAAGAGACTCTAAAAATAATATAAGTGAGGTACGAGAGTGTCGTGGGAAACGGACACCTATGGGATCAAGGAGATCCCTTTACGGTTCGGCAAGGGGAGAGGATTGCACAAAGAGCAGATCTAACGAACAGCACACGGGGATTTACCCAGGTTCGGGCCGCACGGATGCGTAAAACCCTACTCCTGCTTTGATTGTATTACTGTGGATGTTCTTGGCCAAGTTCTAGGAGCTACAGTACTCGGTAGCTGCGCATGCAGAATGGCCCCTCAGAAGTGCTATCTCTCCCTCTCTGTACGCCTCGGGCCTCCTTTTATATGAGTCTAAGGGGCTACCACAGTGGCGTACGAGATAAGGCATGAGGTGGAAAGTAGCTACAGTGTTATCACAATGTTATCATACCTAACCCTGACGGCCTAGGACAAACTCATTAAATGCACCGTGAGGTGTCTGTCAAGGTGTCCCTTAGCGTCTTGGGCTTGGAAAAGCTTTACGGGGAATGGGAAAAGTAGCCATCCCATCAGCACCGCTTAAGCATCTCGTGGCCAGCATTGCGCCACGTCACCTTGAGGACAAGCCCTAAACGACAAGGCTGGCCGTTGTACTGGAGCGATAGCGCTGCACTGTGCAGAGCCTTGCCGGGGCTGAATCCTTGCCGGGCCCGGGGCTTGCCGGGACCGGGTCTTGCCGGGTGCGAGGCCTTGCCGGCAAGGGTCTTGCCGGGCCTCCGCAACCCTTTGGTCTTCTGTCTTCTGGTCTGTCTGATCGTCGACTTGAACGCCTTCTTGGCATCTTAGTCTTGTGATTACTCCTAGCTACAACTGCCCGTGCACAAGTAAGGGGTACTAAAAAGACCCATACTTTAGTACACCGACAGGAGCCCCCGGGCCTAGGCCATACACGGGTGCCAGGCTTGTTGGGCTAGGCCCAAAACAGTGCACGGGCACGCATGGCAGGGAATAACTGCTCGCAATCATTATCTCTTTTACCACGCCCCTCCACTACGCGCATTAATCGCGCGAAGTGGGAGACGTGGGCGGAAACTCCACTGCAAAAGCGGGCGGTAAAGAGCCTGCCTCGCGCCTTCCCCATAAAAAGGGAATCGCAGAGGGCACTGCTCATTTACCCCCTCCGCCTTTCCAATCTCAATCTCAGAGCCGTCGCCATCGTCTTCTTTCTCGCGCCCAAAGCAGAGCTTTTCTCCCTCCACCCGCCTCCACCGCGCTCTCGACGTCTTCAGCGCCCACTTCCATAGCCACCATGCCGCCCAAGCCGAGCAAGGGCAAGGCGGCGGAAGCGGCCGCCGCGGAGAGCAAGTTGGCGAAGATGTGGAAGGAACGCGCCGTCTTCCCCTCGACGCTTGATGCGAAGACCTTGAAGAAGAGGTACCAGTTCGCATGGGCGAAGGAGACCACGGCGCATCCAGCCACCAGAGTGAGTGTAGCTTCTCGTAGGGCAGAGCCAGGAGATTATCCCTTCTTTGCTGATTACTTCTGGTGCGGCCTCTGTCCTCCGTACTCGGATTTCTTCGTAGATATCATGCTCACCTATGGCTTCCAGCTGCTAGATTTCACGCCGAATGACGTGACTTGTATGTCCGTCTTCGCGCACCTTTGAAAGAATTTTGTCGGGGTCATCCCGAGCACTGCACTTTTCCGGCACTACTTCTACCCCCGCATCCAAAAAGGCGACGCCCTCTCCGGCAGCATCACTTGGATTCCGAGGACGGCAACCAAGGAGACGTACCCAGAGGGGCTCTACCGCGAGAGATGGGATGAGTGGCGTGGCAAGTGGTGCTGGGTCTGGGAAAAGGAGCCCCAACCGTTCTGCGAGGTGCGGAAGCAGAAGGTGGTCCGCGGCAAGGATTGGAGCGCCGCGGACCCTGACGACAGCAAGCTCACCATCGCCATCACCAGGATACAACGCCTCAGGGCTGCCGGGTTGAAGGTGGAGATGATTGCTTCAGATTTCCTTCGCCGGCGCATCGCCCCACTGCAGAACAAGGGGCGCCCTGCCTGGGAGTACATGAACGCTGCCGACGTCATGAGGGTGCGGCCTGGGCTGGATAATGACCTGACAGCCATGGGGCACGCAGCCCTCTGCCAACAGCTGTTCAAATCTGGAGCAGTGGGGGACTTGCCGGCAGGCGTCGTCCCACTATGCAACAACTCGTCGCTGACCTCCATCATCGCCATGATGCCGGTGTTCAATGCCCATAGCATCGACGAGAGGTGGATCGAGCCGTCCGCGGAGCAGGCGCTGGCGTTCTTCGACAACTTGACGGAGAAGGCCATCCGCGAGGAGAACCTTGTCCGCGCCACCACGGAGGAGGAGCTCGCCTACATCGCCAGCAGGGCGGAAGAGGCGAACCTTGCCGAAGAAGCCGGCAGCGCTGAGTCCAGCGAAGGCGAGGACCCGCTGCGGGAAGATCTTGCCGGGCGAGATAAGGTTGCCGGGGAGCCGAGCGGAGCCGCTGCCGGGAGCTCTTCTGCCGAAGGCGCCGCCGAAGAGGAAGAAGAGGAGGAGGAAGAGCCCCCAGCTCTTCAACACAGGAAGAGGCGCGTCCTCCGGAATAACACCACTGGTGCTCCAGCCCGCCAACCTTCCTCAAGCAGCGAGGCTTCCGGCAAAGGGGCGGCCGGCGAGGCCGCACCGCAACCTGCCGCTGCCAAGCGGCCCAGGACCACTCCTCCTCCTCCTCCGTCAGGTACTGCGGCGGGGGTCGGCTTCGACCTCTCCGCCATCAGCTCCGAGGAAGAAGAAGAAGAGTAAAAGTCCTGCCACAGCTTTGATTCTTATCTTTCTAGTTTTGCTTGATTAACTTGCTCTGTTTTTGCCTCCTCAGGGATACGGAGACTCTGGCGCAGAGGATGGCGAAGAGGGCTAAGACCTCGACGAGCGACGAGCCGCCGGCAAGCACCTCTGGTGCGCCGGAGACAATCGAGATCAGCTCGGGGTCGAGCCCACGACGCAGTCCTCGACGCAGCCCCCAGCGTGAGTTTTCTACCCACTTCCCGCTGGCGCGTGCCGGCGTGTGCGTCTTCTCTGCTGACATCTCCGGGCGTGCAGGAGCGGAGCAACAGCGAGAAGCAACAGCGGGAGCTGCCTCTGCCATGCCACCTCCGTCGACCACACCGCCCAGGGGCGAGTCTTCGGGCAAGCTCTACCGCGACGATGAGGAGGGGCCGGCAAGCGCAAGCTCCGGCAACCCCTTCCTTGACGCAGGTAAATGGCTTAGCCCAGAACTCTTGTCGCCTTGGTTTTTCTTCTTTTTGTCTTCTTGAACTTCCTTCTCAGCTTCATCTTAATCAACTCCTTGGCTTTCAATTTTCTTCTGACAGAGCTCATGGACACTGACGTTGTCATTGAAGAGACTGCCAAGGATGCCGCCACTGAAGCCGACAAGGTTGCCGCCGAGGAGGCCGCCAAGCATGCCGCCAAAGCTGCTGCCGCCGAGGCTGCTGCCGTCGAGGCCGCCAAGGCCGCTGCCGCTGAGGCCGCCAAGGCCGCGCAAGAGGAGGCCGCCAAGATGCCCGCCGAGGGAGCCGGCGAGGAGACCCGTGGCCATACTGACGGCGCTTCCGCCGCAGGAGCGCCAGGCGCTTCTACTGCCGCGGGGCCCTCAACTGCCGAAGACCAACCCTCGTCGTCCAAGGCCCCTTCCTCAAACCAATACATCAGGGCCGGCAAAAACGTTGTCAGCATGCCGGGGTCGGCAAACATCGAAGAGCTGGT
The DNA here is from genome assembly GCA_039707655.1 of Elymus sibiricus. Lineage (NCBI taxonomy): Eukaryota > Viridiplantae > Streptophyta > Magnoliopsida > Poales > Poaceae > Elymus > Elymus sibiricus. Next base: position 64,605,205 of record CM077667.1, read on the forward strand.
TGAAGGAGAACATCTTGACGGGGAAATCATCGTCGCCGCCGCCAGCGAGCTCAAGGAGGAGCAGCTACTCCAAGCCATGAATGACAACTATCAGAAGCTCCAAACGCTCTACCGTGCCCGGAAGGAGAAACTGGACTCCCGGGCAGCGCTCGTCGAGGCAGCGGAAGGAGACTTCCAACAACGCGTTACGGAGACACAAGCTTGGTACGGCGAGGCCCTCCAAGAGCTGAATGTTTATCGGGAGCAGCTGGCGGAAGAGCGGAACGTCCTCCTGCTGAAGCAATCAGACATCGAGAAAGCGCAGGAGGAGGCCGCCCAGCAAGCCGCCGCGGCAGAAGCCCTCTTGACGCAGCGCCGCATCAGCCTTGACGCCCAAGAAGAGGACCTTGCCGCTCGCGAGGCGGCGCTTGCCGCCAAGCTTCGCAACAAGGATGAAGAGCTCGAAAGTCTTGTCGCGCGGCGGGTCCAGGAGCTTGAGCAGAAACACTTGAAGACGCTCAGAGCTCTAACTGAAGACCACGCCGGCAAGCTCAAAGAGGCCCTCGACGCTGCTGGAGCCGCAGAGGCCGCCAAGAACTTGCTGGAGGAGAAGACGAAGCAGCTGGAGGCCGCTCTTGAGGACCACGGCAAGAAGGTCTCAGCACTCGAGGCCGAGAGAGACAAGGCTCTCCACAGCCTGATGGAGACGCAGGTTGCCGCATCCGAGAAGGTCCAGCAGCTTTCCTCCGCCAAGGACTCCATTGAAGATCTGAAACTGAAGCTATCCACGCTGGAGGAGTCTCTTGAGGCTACCCGAGTTCGCGAGAGGACTCTTATCAAAGACCTCCACGACGAACAGGAGCTGCTCCAGAACGCCGCCGCCACCCACAACGAGTACACTTCTAGCATGAAGCTCTGGACTGTCAGGCTGGCGGACGTCGCCGAGAAGCTTGGCGCGGAGCTGGAGGCCATGGACTTGCCGGGCTTCGGATACTCTGTCGACGACAATGTATCCTCAAGCGCCAGGCTAACCATGTTCTTCGAGAAGCTCGACGACGCCCTCAAGCTACTCCAGGCGAACCAAACAAGCAAGCTGGCCGACGAATCCCGGAAACTCTGCCAGCTCGTCCTCCGTAAGGTGTTGATGAAGGTGGCGTACAGAAACCCTGGCGTCGACCTCTCCAAAGCCTCGAAGAGCTTGCCGAAGGACGCGGACGTCAAGGCTCTCGAAGAGTTTGTCGCGCCCATCGTCGATCGGGTGAGCCAGGTGAAGAGGGTCGAGGGCGATCGCCGGGACTAGCCGCATCCGCCTCATCTCTTGTTCATCTTGCCGCCAGCATTCCATGTAAAAGACAATTTGTCTTATGTCAGAAACGCGGCAAGCACTGGATGTAATATAACTTGCTCTATTTGAATTAAGGCATGCTATTCCCTTTGTTCAATTTCTTTCTGTATGGCGTATACCCTACGCTTTGCTGGGAACTTGCCGGAGCATAACCCCGTCGCGAGCGCTGGATTCGGGTCGTCAGTAGCTTGCGGGCGGTGCTGCTCACGGCAAGAAATCTTGACGCTTTCAGCGCGGCCACCTAGACTGTTGAGCGGACTCGAAACAGAGTAAGGGCGCAGCCGATCATGACAAGATTCCATCGCGTGCAGGTTTTCCATACAAAGCCGAAATCGTTCAAGGGAATACAGCCTTACAAAAATCAAAATCTGCTTAAGGGGTTCAGCAACTTAGCTCTGCTTTTCGTCGCTATTCTTCTTCTTCCGGCAAGGCGCCAGCCTTGAACGTCGTCTGGTATCCATACCACCATTCTCCTCCCCCCCCCCCCCGGCAAACTTGCGCGCGAGGGAATCTTCTGTCTCTTGAGAAAAAGAAAGAAGAGAAAATAAAAGTATGGAACCTTGACGGTTCATTAGCTCTTACCGGGATCGAGTGCAATACACATCTCAGATAACACATGCATATAAAATGACATGGAATCAACAAGAAACGTAAAGCACACAGATCTTATTAAATATGCACAAAGGATGTGCCTGCTCTGTACAAAGGATTACATGCCACCGGCAACACTTGTACAGAATGGCGTTGCCGGGATCTTGCCGGAGCGTTACGCTGCCGCGAGCGCTGGATTCAGGTCGTCAGCAGTCTGCTGGCCGTATTGCTATCACAGCAAGAAACCCGAACAACTGCGCCTTACGGGTAGAACTTGCGAAGGTGCTCGATGTTCCAGGAGTTGCTCACTGGCAAGCCCTCTTCGGTCTCCAGGCGGACAGCGCCAGGCCTGGTGACTCGCACTACCCGGTAAGGGCCTTCCCACTTCGGCGTCAACTTGTTGGAATTCTTGGCCGACTGAACGCGCCGAAGAACAAGGTCGCCTTCCTCAAGACTCCGGGCGTGAACCTTGCGGCTATGGTAGCGGCGCAAAGCTTGCTGGTAGCGAGCGGCTCGCACAGCAGCCCGAAGACGGTTCCCCTCAAGGAGCAGCGCGTCATCTTGCCGCAGCTGTTCTTGCTCGAGCTCATCATAAGCGAGCACTCGAGGTGACCCATATATGAGTTCCGTGGGGAGAACTGCTTCCGCTCCGTAGACCAGAGCGAAGGGTGTCTGGCCGGTGGCTCGATTTGGCGTCGTCCTGATCGACCAAAGAACCGTCGGCAGCTCATCAATCCAGCGTCTTCCATGCTTGTGCAGCTTGTCGAAAGTTCTGGTCCAGAGACCACGCAGCACTTCAGCGTTCGCCCTTTCCGCTTGGCCATTGCTTCTTGGGTGAGCAACAGAGGCAAAACAAATCTTGCCGCCAAGGTCTCGGACGTACTGCATGAAGGTGCGACTAGTGAACTGCGTACCGTTGTCGGTGATGATCCTGTTCGGCACACCAAAACGGCACACAATCCCCTTGAAGAACTTGACTGCTGACTGTGCTGTCACCTTCCTCACTGCTTCCACTTCTGGCCACTTCGTGAACTTGTCGATGGCAACGTACAAGTACTCGAAGCCCCCGGCAGCGCGGGGGAAGGGACCCAGTATGTCGAGCCCCCAGACCAAGAAGGGCCAGGAGAGAGGGATCGTCTGGAGAGCTTGAGCTGGCTGATGAAGTTGCTTCGAATGAAACTGGCACGCTTCACACTTGGTTACTAGTGCAGTTGCATCCTGGAGAGCAGTAGGCCAGAAGAATCCTTGCCGGAATGCCTTGCCGACAAGGGCTCTTGAGCCTATGTGGGATCCACATATGCCCCCATGAATCTCTACCAACAACTCTAGTCCATCCTCCCGAGGAATACACTTCAATTTCACCCCGTTCGGTCTCTTTCTGTACAGAACGTCATCGACGAACTGGTACATACTTGACTGACGGGCTACTTTTTCAGCTTCTTCCTGCTCCTCAGAGAGTTCTCCTATCTGAAGGAAATGGACTATTTGCTGTGCCCATGCCGGAGCCTGTGGCTCGACGACAAGGACTAAAGGCGACTCTTCAGCTGCGGGAGCATTTGCTTCTATGGCAAGAACCTGAGGTTCTTGGCGGAGCAGCTGCTCACCGGCAACTAGTATTTCTTCGGCAGCAGGGGCGCTTGCTTCGGCGGCAAGAACCTGAGGTTCTGCGCGAAGCCGCTGCTCACCGGCAACCGTGTCATTCCCGGCAAGATTCTTGCCGGGGGCTTCGGGAAGCCCTGCCGGGAAGTACTCGCCGGTACTTAACTTTCTTCTCTTATCAGGCCTTGTCGATGGCGACATGGATGGTTGAGTCAAGCGGAGCACAAAAGTCCCTGGTTCCACCGGTAGCTTGAGTGCGGCACGCTTCGACAGGTCGTCGGCAATGCTGTTCTCTGATCGAGGAACATGCTCTGTCTGAAGACCGTCAAAGCGCTCCTCCAGCTTCCTCACTTCATCGACGTAAGCTTCCATCAACGGGCTCTGATAATCTTTGTTGACTTGCCTCACGACGAGCTGGGAGTCACCTCTGACGATGAGCTTCTTGATCCCAAGGTCTGCCGCGATCCTGAGACCGGCAAGCAGTCCTTCATACTCTGCCGTGTTGTTGGTCGATTTCTCCCGGGGAAAATGCATCTGGATGACGTACTTGAGGTGCTCTCCGGTGGGTGCGACAAGCAGCACGCCGGCACCGGCGCCTTGCAGCGAAAAAGCTCCATCAAAGTACATGACCCATGCTTGATCTGATTCCTTGCCGGGAATCGCTGATTCTTGAACTTCGTCGTCTGGCGTTGGGGTCCATTCAGCAATAAACTCTGCCAAGGCTCTGCTCTGGATAGTTGAAGATCTTTCAAACTTGAGACCAAAGCATGACAGCTCCAACGCCCACTCCACAATCCTGCCGGTTGCTTCTGGGTTCCGGAGAATCCGTTGCAGCGGAAAGCGAGTGACGACGGTGAGCTCATGTGCTTGGAAGTAATGGCGCAGCTTCCTCGAGGCCATGAGAAGGCCGAAGAGCAACTTCTGCACACCAGAATATCTCGACCTAGCCCCCTGCAACAGGGAGCTGACGAAATAGACTGGGCGCTGCACCATCTTCTTCTTCTGCACTGCTTGACTTGACTGCGCGGATCTTTCCTTGTCGGCACCAGACTCTGCCGGGGCTGGCCCCGGCAAGTCGCTTGGCGGGCCTGCTGTTGCCACTGCATCCTCCTCTGCTTCTCTCCCTGCCACCAGTGCAGCACTAACCACTTGATTCGTTGCCGCTAGATACAGCAGCAACGGCTCTTGTGGCCTAGGCGCGACTAGTACTGGCGGAGAGGAGAGGTACTTCTTCAAATCCTGCAGCGCTGCCTCCGCTTCTGGAGTCCATTTCATCGGGCCTGCCTTCTTCAAAATTTTGAAAAATGGCAGGGCGCGCTCAGCAGACTTTGAGATGAACCTACTAAAAGCGGCGACGCAGCCGGCAAGGCGGCGCACATCCTTGACTCGTCTTGGTGCTTCAATCTGCTCAATCGCTTTGATTTTGTCGGGATTGGCTTCAATTCCATGCTGAGATACAAAGAACCCGAGAAGCTTGCCGGATGGGACACCGAACACGCACTTCTCGGGGTTGAGCTTCAGGTTGATCCTGCGCAGATTTGCAAATGTCTCCTCCAGATCTTGAATGAGCATTGCCTTGTCCTTGGTTTTGACCACTATGTCATCCATGTAAGCTTCCATATTTCTATGGAGCTGGGTCTCGAAACCAATCTGGACGGCTCTTGCGAAGGTCGTCCCAGCACTTTTCAACCCGAAAGGCATACGCAAGAAGCAGTATGTGCCACACGGGGTGATAAATGCGGTCTTCTCTTCGTCTTCTTTCGCCATGAAGATCTGGTGATAGCCTGAGTATGCGTCAAGGAATGACAGCAAATCATAGCCAGTAGTGGAGTCCACAATCTGGTCGATGCGCGGCAAGGGAAAAGGATCTTTTGGACATGCTCTATTGATATCTGTAAAGTCAATACATAGCCTCCATTTACCGTTCGCCTTGCGCACAACAACTGGATTGGCCAACCATGTAGGATGGAGGACTCCTCTAACCAGGCCTGCCGCCTCAAGCTTCTTAATCTCTTCTGCAATAAATTCTTGCCGCTCCAAAGCTTGCTTCCGCACCTTCTGCTTGATGGGCCGCGCGTGAGGACAGACAGCTAGGTGGTGCTCAATTACCTCCCTGGGAACACCGGGGATGTCAGATGGTTGCCATGCAAACACATCGACATTCGCCCGCAGGAAGGCAACGAGCGCGTTTTCCTATTTGTCATCAAGGGTGGAACTTATGGTGAAAGTTCCTCCCGTCCCGTCCTCCTTGGCGGGCACCTTCTTGGTCTCAGGCGGAGTAGCCTTGGATTTCTTGGTCTGGCCGGCAGAGCTTTCCGGTGCATCCTCGACGGTAGCGCAGCACTCCGGAGAGGCGCGCTTGCCAGAGTTTGTCCCAGAGGTCTTGCCGGGCTTCTTCTTCTTGCCGGGATCTTGAGCGGCAGGAGCATGCGCCTTGGCGGCGGACGCTGCAACTGTTTCCCGGTAAAGCTTGTCGGTGCAAATGAGCGCGTCTTTCTTGTTGGAGTGGACAGTGATGACGCTCATTGGGCCGGGCATCTTCAAGATGTTGTAGGCATAGTGTGAGGCCGCCATGAACTTAGCCAGCGCTGGGCGGCCAAGGATTCCATTATAAGGTAACGGAATCTTGGCGACGTCGAAAACGACCTTCTCCGTCCTAAAGTTCAGCTCGCTGCCAAATGTTACCGGCAGCGTGATCTTGCCTTTCGGCTGGTTCCTTCCCGGATTGACCCCTTGGAAAGAGCCTGTCTCCTCAAGGTCCTCGTCAGGAATCTGCAGCCTCTTGATGACGTCCAGCGAGATCAAGTTCAGGCCGGCCCCACCGTCAACCAACATTTTTGTCACCTTGAGGTTGCGAACTGTTGGTGAGAACAACAATGGCAAGCACCCGACCGCGGTTGTGCGATCTGGGTGGTCCTCGGCATCAAAAATGATGGGCGTGTGGGACCACTTCAGTGGCTTCTGTGCACCAATAGAGGGTTCTGCCGCATTAATCGCACGTGCCCACCGCTTGAGTTGGCGGTGAGAGAAATGCAACGAAGCGCCTCCATCGACACACATAACCTCCGTTGCCTTCTGGAACTCTCGCTCACTAGATTCGCCATCATCTTCCTCTTCATCTTCACCCCCTTCCTTCTTGTCACAGCCCCGGGCAGGCTTCTCTTGCTGCTGCCTGGGCTTGCCGCGGCGACCTCCTCGACCGCGCTTCCTGCCAGACCTTCCGGTACCATCTTGGGCTCTTTCCTTGTCGCGCCTTTCGTACTCGGCGCGCTGCTTCTTGGCAAGCTCCTCAACTTGCCGGCAGTCTTGGAGATCATGGCCCTTGGTACGGTGGATCTTGCAGTACTGCTTGCCGGACCCTTCCGGCTTGTCGGCAGCCGCCAAGGCTTGACACGCCGCACACCCGGCAACCTCCTTGCCGGGGTCGTCGGTCTTGGCCTTCTTGGCGGTGCTGGGGTTGCCGGAACCTTCGACGGCAAGTACGGCCTTGCCCTTGCGCTTCTTGTTCTTCCGCCGCCCCTTCTTTGCCGGGGCAGGAGCGTCTTCGCTCTCGGAGTCGACTCCAGCGCTAGCGTTCTCGCCGGGGAGCCTCCTTCCTTCCTCTGCCCGAGCACACTTGTCGGCCAAAGCGTAGAGCTCGGCGACATCTCTGACTTTGTTCATCGCCAGCTCCTCCCGCATCTTACGATTGCGCACATTCTGATGAAAGGCGCTGATGACGGCGGCGGGATGAACGTCAGGAATGTTGTGCTGGATGCGGCTGAACCTCTGGATATACTTGCGCAAAGTTTTGCCCTCTCTCTGGGGGATGATATGCAGATCACTCTCCTGGCCAGGAGCTTGATGGCCGCCGGTGAAGGCACCAACGAACTGATGGCACAGGTCGGCCCAAGAAGAGATGGATCAACCACGATCTCACGTTGGGCTTCAACCACGATCTCACGTTGGGCTTCAACAATGAACTGCAGGCTGAACCTCTGGCAGGTGCATCAACCACGATCTCACGTTGGGCTTCAGCACCAACGGAAGTAGTTGGCCAGCACCTTATCGTCTCGAGCCCCGGCAGCCTGCACCGCAATGGTGTAGATGCTCAAGAACTCGGACGGATGGGTTTTGCCGTCGTACTTCTCCGGTACTTCCGGCTTGAAGGAGCGGGAGTTGGGCCACTGGACTTGCCGCAGCTCACGAGTAAACGCTGGACAACCCACCTCGTAAGGTAAGCAGCCAGGGTACCCTGGCGCGGGCTCGTCAACAGCGGTCCCAGCGCGCTTGTCGGATTGGCGACGCGCTTCCCTTCGGCGCTCGATGGTGGTTCGAGCGTCCTCCTTCTTCCGTTCCCGAAGAACGTGACGTTGATCGCGGCGAACCCGCGGATCAGATGACGCCGTGGAATCATCCTCACGGGCGCTGGTCCGTCAAGTTAATGACCGCTCTTGATGCAGCGGAGGGGAACGCAACGTAGTCGTTCCAGCTCCGGTCTTCTCTCCATCGCCACGCACCAGCCTAGACGACTGCAGCCGCGAGGGTTCACCCTGCTGCGGTCTGCCGTTGTCAGCCAGGCTGAGGAGGCTCTGGATAGTGGCTCGCCACTCGTCTAGCTTCTCCGTGGCAGGAGGGAAGTCTAGGAGCAGCTGAGCTCGCGCCAACGCCTCTGCTGGCGTAGGCGGCGGCGACAGGTGCGAAGAACGTGAGGTGCTCAAACTCCTAACAGGGTTAGAAGGAGCACCATCACGACTCTGCACCCGCGCGCGGCTTCCACCAGCGCGCTGGCGCGGATCTTGGCCCTGCGCACCCTGAGAGTAATGCGCAGGGGTCTTTCCATGCAGACGCCTAGAACCACCAACGTCTTGAGGCCGCACGTCACGCGCGTCCTGAGAAGGTCGCGGTGCATGCGCCGGCGTATTCGTCCTGGAAGGCGCCGCTCCATCCTTGGAAGTCGCTGCACCACCCGCAGGTTGCGCAGCTCCATCCTTGGACCTGTTGCTCGTCCTGCTCGGATCGCCGGAACGCCGTGGAAGCTCGGAGCCTCCACCTCCTCCACCCGCGTCTACCCCGTCGCCTGTGCGCGCAGCATCAGGCACGACGGATGCAGATGGACCAACCGCCATGAAACCCTTCTTCTTGGGAGCCATGGTGGTGAAGATGATCAAAGATCTGACGCGCTGATCACTAGATCAGGTTCGCACAACCTCGATCCCCCTACCTGGCGCGCCAAAGATGTCGTGGGAAACGGACACATATGGGCTCAAGGAGATCCCTTTACGGTTCGGCAAGGGGAGAGGATTGCACAAAGAGCAGATCTAACGAACAGCACACGGGGATTTACCCAGGTTCGGGCCGCACGGATGCGTAAAACCCTACTCCTGCTTTGATTGTATTACTGTGGATGTTCTTGGCCAAGTTCTGGGAACTACAGTACTCGGTAGCTGCGCATGCAGAATGGGCCCTCAGAAGTGCTATCTCTCCCTCTCTGTACGCCTCGGGCCTCCTTTTATATGAGTCTAAGGGGCTACCACAGTGGCGTACGAGATAAGGCATGAGGTGGAAAGTAGCTACAGTGTTATCACAGTGTTATCATACCTAACCCTGACGGCCTAGGACAAACTCATTAAATGCACCGTGAGGTGTCTGTCAAGGTGTCCCTTAGCATCTTGGGCTTGGAAAAGCTTTACGGGGGATGGGAAAAGCAGCCATCCCATTAGCACTGCTTAGGCATCTCGTGGCCAGCATTGCGCCAAGTCACCTTGAGGACAAGCCCTAAACGACAAGCCTGGCCGTTGTACTGGAGCGATAGCGCTGCACTGTGCAGAGCCTTGCCGGGGCTGAATCCTTGCCGGGCCCGGGGCTTGCCGGGACCGGGTCTTGCCGGGTGCGAGGCCTTGCCGGCAAGGGTCTTGCCGGGCCTCCGCAACCCTTTGGTCTTCTGTCTTCTGGTCTGTCTGATCGTCGACTTGAACGCCTTCTTGGCATCTTAGTCTTGTGATTACTCCTAGCTATTCCCCGGCAAGGCTTGCCGCGGTACGGCTACAACTGCCCGTGCACAAGTAAGGGGTACTAAAAAGACCCATACTTTAGTACACCGACAGAGAGTTCAATAATTTCTATAAAATATAACACCACCGTGCTCTAAAAAGATATAAGTGAAGTACTAGAGCAACATTGCCTAGCTCAAAAGATATAAGTGAAGCACATAGAGTATTCTAATAAATTCATGATTTATGCGTGTCCCTCTCAAAAAGGTGTGTGCAGAAAGGATGATTGTGGCAAACTAAAAAGCAAATACTCATATCATACAAGACGCTCCAAGCAAAACACATATCATGTGGTGAATAAAAATATAGCCTCAAGTAAATTTACCGATGGATTGAAGACGAAAGAGGGGATGCCTTCCGGGGCATCCCCAAGCTTAGGCTTTTTGGTATCCTTGAATATGGCTTGGGGTGCCTTGGGCATCCCCAAGCTTAGGCTCTTGCCACTCCTTATTCCATAGTCCATCAAATCTTTACCCAAAACTTGAAAACTTCACAACACAAAACTCAACAGAAAACTCATGAGATCCGTTAGTATAAGAAAAATAAATCACCACTTTAGGTACTGTTGTGAACTCATTCTTTATTTATACTGGTGTAATATCTACTGTATTCTAACTTCTCCATGGTTCATACCCCCTGATACAACCCATAGATACATCAAAATAAGCAAACAACACAAAGAAAACAGAATCTGTATAAAACAGAACAGTCTGTAGCAATCTATAGACTTCGAATACTTCTGTAACTCCAAATATTCTGAAAAATTAGGACAATCAGGGAAATTTGTATATCAATCTTGTGTAAAAATTTCATATCAAAAGCACGTTCCAGTGAATTTACAAAATTCCTGGACTGAGAGCAAAAGTTTCTGTTTTTCAGCAAAATCAAATCACAAACACCATAGACCATCCCAAAGGTCTTACTTGGCTCAAACACTAATTTAAACAAGAAAACACAATTATTACAGAGGTAATAATGTGCCAAACACTCAAAAACAGAAGCAAAAACAAAGGCATAAAAATAAAATTGGGTTGCCTCCCAACAAGCGCTATTGTTTAACGCCCCTAGCTAGGCATAACGCAATAGATCTATGTATTGTCATCTTTGGTATGAAATCCATAAGTAGCTCTGATAATAGATTCATAAGGTAATTTTATTTTCTTTCTAGGAAAGTGCTCCATGCCTTTCCTTAATGGAAATTGGAATCTAATATTTCCTTCCTTCATATCAATAATTGCACCAATCGTTCTAAGGAAAGGTCAACCAAGAATAATAGGACATGTAGGATTGCAATCTATATCAAGAACGATGAAATCTACGGGCACATAATTCCTATTTGCAACAATAAGAACATCATTAATCCTTCCCATAGGTTTCTTTATAGTGGAATCCGCAAGATGCAAATTCAAAGAGCAATCATCAAATTCACGGAAACCGAGCACATCACATAAAGTTTTTGGAATCGTGGAAACGCTAGCACCCAAATCACACAAAGCATGGCACTCATAATCTTTAATTTTAATCTTAATAGTAGGTTCCCACTCATCATAAAGCTTCCTAGGTATAGAAACTTCCAACTCAAGTTTTTCTTCAAAAGATTTCATCATAGCATCAACGATATGTTTAGTAAAAGCTTTGTTTGGATTATAAGCATGAGGAGAATTCAACATGGATTGCAGCAAGGAAACACAATCAATCAAAGAACAACTATCATAATTAAAGTCCTTGAAATCCAAAAGAGTGGGTTCATTGCTATCTAAAGTTTTGACCTCTTCAATCCCACTTTTATCAATCTTAGCATCAAGATCTATAAACTCCGAATCATTGGGACGCCTTTTAACTAAAGTTGACTTATCTCCAGTCCCATCTTTATCAAGATTTACATTAGAAAACAAAGATTCAATAGGAGTCACATCAATCACTTTAAGATCTTCATCAATATTTAAAGATTCTGGCTTCGCGGCCATTTTGTTGACCAAGGTGGCTTGTATATCAGAAATTTGGCCTACTAAGTTTTCAAGGTGAGCAAATTGAGATTTCAAACCATAAAACTCCTTAGACATATCATCAAGTTCCTTATTCATGTATTCCCACATAGTCTTTTGTTCTTTAAGCTCGTTCCTAAAGAAACTATTGTGGTCATATTGGAGCGACATGAAACTTTTAACATTATCCTCAATATCTACCAACTTCCTAAGGTAAGGATCAAGGCTTTTGGGTTGAGCCATAAAGACGAGTAACCGATTTAACACACAAGCAGGGAAAAAGCAAACGAAAAGACGAACGGAAGAAGGGCGAATAAAAAGGCAAATCTTTTTGGTATTTTCTGAAAATCGTTTTAGAAGTGGGGGAGAGGAAAACGAGAGGCAAATGGCAACTAAAGTAAATGCAAGAGATGATTTTGTGATGGGTACTTGGTAGGCTTGATGTAGATCTCCCTGGCAACGGCACCAGAAATCCTTCTTGCTACTTCTCGAGCATGCGTTGGTTTTCCCTTGAAGAGGAAAGGGTGATGCAGCAAAGTAGATAAGTATTTCCCTCAGTTGTTGAGAACCAAGGTATCAATCTAGTAGGAGATACAAGCAAGTCACCAATGGATGTACCTACACAAATAATCAAACACTTGCACCCAACGCTAAAAGGGGTTGTCAATCCCTTCACGGTTACTTACAAGGATGAGATATGATAGAGATAGATAGATATGATTGCTAAAACGAAAAGTAAAACAAAAGTAAAAAAGAATTGCAGCAAGATATTTTTGGTATATAGATCTGAAAGTATAATGTGGAAAATAGACCCGGGGGCCATAGGTTTCACTAGAGGCTTCTCTCATGAAGGAAAATAATACGGTGGGTGAACAAATTACTGTCGAGCAATTGATAGAAAAGCGAATAATTATGAAGATATCCAAGGCAATGATTATGCATATAGGCATCACGTCCGTGTCAAGTAGACCGAAACGATTCTACATCTACTACTATTACTCAACACATCGACCGACTCCTGCCTGCATCTAGAGTATTAAGTTCATGAAGAACAGAGTAACGCATTAAGTAAGATGACATGATGTAGAGGGATAAACTCAAGCAAGATGATGAAAACCCCATCTTTTTATCCTCGATGGCAACAATACAATACGTGCCTCGCTACCCCTACTTTGTCACTGGGTGAGGACACCGCAAGATTGAACCAAAAACTAAGCACTTCTCCCATTGCAAGAATTACCAATCTAGTTGGCCAAACCAAACCAATAACTCGAAGAGACTTGCAAATATATGAAATCATGCATATAAGAATTCAGAGAAGATTCAAATAATATTCATAGATAATCTGAACATAAACCCACAATTCATCGGATCTCGACAAACACACCGCAAAAGAGTATTACATCGGATAGATCTCCATGAAGATCATGAAGAACATGGTATTGAAGAACAAAGAGAGAGAAGAAGCCATCTAGCTACTAGCTATGGACCCGAAGGTCTGTGGTAAACTACTCACGCATCATCGAAGGGGCAATGGAGTTGATGTAGATGCCCTCCGTGATCGAATCCCCCTCCGGCAGATTACCGGAAAAGGCTCCAAGATGGGATCTCACGGGATCAGAGGCTTCTGGCGGCGGAAAAGTATTTTCGTGGCTCCTTTTAGTATCCAGGGAATATCTGGGAATTTATAGGCCGAAGAATAGGGTTAGGAGGGCTGCCGTGGGGCCACAAGCCAGGGGGGCGCCCCCCTCCCCCTAGGGCGCGCCCCTGTGGCTTGTCGCCACACGTCGGCTCTCCTGCCTTCATCTCCAAGTTTGTTGGGTTGCTTCTGGTCCAAGAAAAATCATTCCGAAGATTTTATTCCGTTTGGACTCCGTTTAATATTCCTTATCTGCAATACTCAAAAACATGGAAAAAACAGAAACTGGCACTAGGCTCTAGATTAATAGGTTAGTCCCAAAAATAATATAAAATAGCATATTAATGCATATAAAACATCCAAAACAGATAATATAATAGCATGGAACAATCAAAAATTATAGATACGTTGGAGACGTATCACATACCCCCTGATACAACCCATAGATACATCAAAATAAGCAAACAACACAAAGAAAACAGAATCTGTCAAAAACAGAACAGTCTATAGCAATCTGGAAACTTCTGTAACTCCAAAAATTCTGAAAAATTAGTAAAATCTGGGCAATTTGTTTATAAATCTTGTGTAAAAATTTCAGACTCATTCGATGCTCTGGTGAATTTATAAAATTCCTGGACTAAGCGCAAAAGTTTCTGTTTTTCAGCAAGATCAAATCAACAATCACCGTAAACCATCCCAAAGGTCTTACTTGGCTCAAACACTAATTAAAACACTAAAACACAATTACTACAGAGGTAATAATGTGTAATTTATTCAATAACAGAAACTAAAACAAAAACATAAAAATAAAATTGGGTTGCCTCCCAACATGCGCTATTGTTTAACGCCCCTAGCTAGGCATAACGCAATAGATCTAGGTATTATCATCTTTGGTATGCAATCCATAAGTAGCTCTCATAATAGATTCATATGGTAATTTAATTTTCTTTCTTGGGAAGTGTTCCATGCCTTTCCTCAATGGAAATTGGAATCTAATGTTTCCTTCTTTCATATCAATAATTGCACCGATCGTTCTAAGGAAAGGTCTACCAAGAATAATAGGACATGTAGGATTGCAATCTATATCAAGAACAATGAAATATATGGGCACATAATTCTTATTTGCAACAATAAGAACATCATTAATCCTTCCCATAGGTTTCTTAATAGTGGAATCCGCTAGATGCAAATTTAAAGAGCAATCATCAAGTTCATGGAAACCTAGCACATCGCATAAAGTTTTCGGAATCGTGGAAACGCTAGCACCCAAATCACACAAAGCATGGCACTAATAATCTTTAATTTTAATCTTAATAGTAGGTTCCCACTCATCATAAAGCTTCCTAGGTATAGAAACTTCCAACTCAAGTTTTTCTTCAAAAGATTTCATCATAGCATCAATGATATGTTTAGTAAAAGCTTTGTTTTGATTATAAGCATGAGGAGAATTCAACATGGATTGCAGCAAGGAAACACAATCAATCAAAGAACAACTATCATAATTAAAGTCCTTGAAATCCAAAAGAGTGGGTTCATTCCTATCTAAAGTTTTGACCTCTTCAATCCCACTTTTATCAATCTTAGCATCAAGATCTATAAACGCCTTTTAACTAAAGTTGACTTATCTCCAGTCCCATCTTTATCAAGATTTACATTAGAAAACAAAGATTCAATAGGAGTCACATCAATCACTTTAAGATCTTCATCAATATTATCACGGGAACACACTTTTTCAAGCCATTCACGCTTAGCACGCATTCTAGCGGTTCTTTCCTTACACTCATCAATAGAAGTTCTCATAGCTTTTAAAGACTCATTAATATCACGCTTGGGTGGAGTAGATCTAATTTTCAAACAATCAATCTCAAGCGAAATTCTATCAACGTTCCTAGCCAAATCATCAATCTTGAGCAATTTTTGTTCAATCGTAGCATTGAAAACCTTTTGCGAACTAATAAATTCTTTAATATTATTCTCAAGATCAGAGGGCATCTTATTATAATTTTCATAAGGATCGTTGTAGGAATTACCATAATTATTAGAGGAATTACTAGGAAACGGCCTAGGGTTGAAATTACCTCTATACGCGCTATTACCAAAATTGTTCCTACCAACAAAATTCACATCCATAGATTCATTATCATTTACAATCAAAGAAGACAAAGGCATATCATTAGGATCAATAGGATCACTCTTACTAGCAAACAATTTCATTAATTCATCAATTTTTCCACTCAAAGTATTTATTTCTTCAATAGCATGCACTTTTTTACTAGTAGGAGATCTTTCGGTATGCCATTGAGAGTAATTTGCCATAATATTATCTAGGAGTTTAGTAGATTCTCCTAATGTGATTTCCATAAAAGTACCACTCGCGGTGGAATCTAAAAGATTTCTAGATGCAAAATTCAATCCCGCATAAAAAAATTGTATAATCATCCATAAACTCAAACCATGTGCGGGGCAATTTCTAATCATTAATTTCATCCTCTCCCAAGATTGTGTAACATGCTCATGATCAAGTTGCTTAAAATTCATTATATCGTTCCTAAGGGAGATGATCTTAGCGGGCGGAAAGTACTTGGAAATAAAAGCATCTTTACACTTATTCCATGAATCAATACTATTTTTAGGCAAAGATGTAAACCAAGTTTTAGCACGATCTCGTAATGAGAATGGAAATAGTTTCAATTTAACAATATCATTATCCACATCTTTCTTCTTTTGCATATCACACAATTCAACGAAAGTATTTAGATGGGATGCGGCATCTTCACTAGGAAGGCCGGAAAATTGTTCTTTCATAACAAGATTCAGCAAAGCGGCATAATTTCATAAGATTCCGCACTAGTGGCGGGAGCAATCGGAATACTAATAAAGTCATTATTATTAGTATTGGAGAAGTCACACAACTTGGTATTCTCTTGAGTCGTCGTGACAAAGCAAGCAATCTAGCACACAAGCAAACAAAAAGCAAACGAAAAGACGAACGGAAGAAGGGCGAATAAAAAGGCAAATCTTTTTGGTTTTTTCTGAAAATTCGTTTTAGAAGTGGGGGAGAGGAAAACGAGAGGCAAATGGCAAATAATGTAAATGCAAGAGATGAGTTTGTGATGGGTACTTGGTAGGCTTGATGTAGATCTCCCCGGCAACGGCGCCAGAATTTGGCAAGTTGACGGGAGAGTTCTTGTCTTGACTTGCTATGTATCCTCCCCGGCAACGGCGCCAGAAATTGGCAAGTTGACGGTAGAGTTCTTGTCTTGACTTGCTATGTATCCTCCCCGGCAACGGCACCAGAAATCCTTCTTGCTACTTCTTGAGCTTGCGTTGGTTTTCCCTTGAAGAGGAAAGGGTGATGCAGCAAAGTAGATAAGTATTTCCATCAGTTTTGATAACCAAGGTATCAATCCAGTAGGAGGTACAAGCAAGGCCCCAATCTATGCACCTGCACAAACAATCAAACACTTGCACCCAACGCTATAAAGGGGTTGTCAATCCCTTCACGGTCACTTGCAAGGATGAGATCCGATAGAGATAGATATAAAAGATTACTAAAACGATAATTAAAATAAAAGTAAATAAATTGCAGCAAAGTATTTTTGTGTTTTTTAGTTTATAGATCTGAAAATATAATATGGAAAATAGACCCGGGGGCCATAGGTTTCACTAGAGGCTTCTCTCTTGAAGGAAAATAATACGGTGGGTGAACAAATTACTGTCGAGCAATTGATAGAAAAGCGCATAGTTATGACGATATCCAAGGCAATGATTATGCATATAGGCATCACGTCCGTATCAAGTAGACCGAAACGATTCTGCATCTACTACTATTACTCCACACATCGACCGACTCCTGCCTGCATCTAGAGTATTAAGTTCATGAAGAACAGAGTAACGCATTAAGTAAGATGACATGATGTAGAGGGATAAACTCAAGCAATATGATGAAAACCCCATCTTTTTATCCTTGATGGCAACAATACAAATACGTGCCTCGCTACCCCTACTTTGTCACTGGGTGAGGACACCGCAAGATTGAACCCAAAACTAAGCACTTCTCCCATTGCAAGAATTACCAATCTAGTTGGCCAAACCAAACCAATAACTCGAAGAGACTTACAAAGATATGAAATCATGCATATAAGAATTCAGAGAAGATTCAAATAATATCCATAGATAATCTGATCATAAACCCACAATTCATCGGATCTCGACAAAAACACCGCAAAAGAGTATTACATCGGATAGATCTCCATGAAGATCATGGAGAACATGGTATTGAAGAACATAGAGAGAGAAGAAGCCATATTACTACTAGCTATGGACCCGAAGGTCTGAGGTAAACTACTCACGCATCATCGAAAGGGCAATGGTGTTGATGTAGAGGCCCTCCGTGATCGAATCCCCCTCCGGCAGATCGCCGGAAAAGGCCCCAAGATGGGATCTCACAGGAACAGAGGCTTGCGGCGGCGGAAAAGTATTTTCGTGGCTCTCTTTGGTATTGGGGGAATATTTCTGAATTTATAGGCGAAGAGTTAGGGTTGGAGGGGGGCCAGGGGGGCGCCCCCCCCCCCCCAGGGGCGCGCCCTGGTGGCTTGTGGCCCACCCGTAGGTCTTCTGGCCTCTTCTCGAAGCGTCCTGGGTTCCTTTTGGTCCAAGAAAAATCAGCGTAGAATTTTATTCCGTTTGGACTCCGTTTGATATTCCTTTTCTGCAATACTCAAAAACAAGGAAAAAACAGAAACTGGCACTGGGCACTAGGTTAATAGGTTAGTCCCAAAAATAATATAAAATAGCATATTAATGCATATAAAACATCCAAAACAGTTAATATAATAGCATGGAACAATCACAAATTATAGATACGTTGGAGACGTATCACCGTGTAATACATTCATGGAAGGTGCATGTATTAAGGAATAGTTTGAGCAGTATGTTCACAACACCGATCTCGCTCCCTTCATCGAAGATAAGTGCACCCAACACCTCGAACTCTTAGAGACATTTACTAAGAAATTTAAATATTTTCCTTGTGAGTCTAGAGTTTCATTTGGCCTTTATAATAATGCTTTCACCATGCCTTTAGACGTGTTCTATAAAGCGTGCAAAATTCCGTATTGGGGTTCACTAGACGAACCACAAAAATCTGAGTATGAGTCATTTTTGAGTAATCTTTGCTACGGTGAAGATAGGGGAGTGACACAAGGTAGAATAAAAAGCTTCCATTTCCCATCTATACAGTACTTTGCATTCTTTAATGGCAAATGCATTGTGGGCAAGCAAGATTGTAGCACATTGTGTGCCCCTGATTTGAGTCTTATACACACTGCTGTAACGAGAATTAAAAATTATAATCTAGGAGCAATCGTTGCACGGAGATTGAATCTCAACGCTGCTAATGGTTATTTTTATGGTGGGATTTATGCCTCCCGTCTAGCTATGATGGTAGGTGTGTCCCCTTGGCCTAATGATCCTATCTTACCTAATCAGTACTTAGACTTTGAGGCCATGAAATGTCATAAGTTCCTTAAGGGCACAATCACTAATTATACTTACAACTTGAGGTTCAACAACGGTCACATTGTGCCTATCGTATTGCCCGCTCCTGCTCTCTTTGATTATCACAGGAAGAGATACTACGTCCTTTAGAGCGAGGCCCGCACGTACAATGCGGAGGTTGAAGCTGCCATACGGGCTGAGGAGGCTGCCCCAAGAGCCTCGGTGGGCTATCACTCAGACTATTATCCAGGCTACGGATGGTGATTACCAATCTAGGCCAAAAGCCTAAGCTTGGGGGAGTACGTATTTCCACTGACATTATATTCATGCTCACACATTTCATTCCAGTTGTCGATTTATTTCCTTGCTTTCTTTTTGTGTGTTTGAAAAACTTTGAGAAAACCCAAAAATATTTCTTGCTTCTTTTCGGTTTTTCTTCTTAGTTTAATTAGTTATAGTTTTAAAAGAAAACCCAAAAAGATTTCTCGTTCTTCTTTTGCTCGTTGGGAGTTCTCCCGTGTAAATAGTTCTTCTCATTTTTGTTTTTCTTTCTTTAATTTGCTTCCTTCAAGAAAACTAAAAACTCCGAAAATATTTCAGTGTGTTTCTCTAAAATTATCTTCCTTTTATTGAGTCATACCAAGGAGAAGATCACGATGAAAATGTTGAGTGGCTTTCATATGCATTACTGTTGATCTAACAAAGAGCCTATATTACTTTGCCTTCTCCTCTTGAATAAAATGCTTGCAGATTCCAGCTTAGTCCACGACAGTCTTGCACTATTATTACTTTCATATCGTTCGGTCGTGCAAGTGAAAGGCAATAATGACGATATTTGATGAATTGACTGTGGCAGAGAGAAGCTGGTATGAACTCAACTTGTTTTTGTTTTTGTAAATATGTTTAACCTAGTATCCATGATTTAGCATATTATGATTGAACATGTTTGCAATGACAATTAGAGATCATAGTTGCTCATGACATGCTTAAGTAGCTAGGACTGGATAATGATTTATCTTGGATGTCAACATGCATTAAAATGGTTGTGATGTAGTATGATGATATGGTATCCTCCTCTGAATGTTTCAAGTGGCTTGACTTGGCACATGTTCACGCATGTAGTTGAATCAAAACCAACATAGCCTTCACGATATTTATGTTCATGGTGTCCATATCCTACTCATGATAGCATTCAATGTTTATTATTCATAATGCATGTTCATGACCGTCTTCGCTCTCTAGCTGGCCGCTTCTCAACCTATTTGCTAGCCTTCTCCTGTACTAAGCAGGAATACTGCTTGTGCATCAAAAACCCTTAAACCAAAGTTATTCCAGATGAGTCCACTATATCTACCTATATGCGGTATTACCCTGCCGTTCCAAGTAAATTTGCATGTGCCACCTCTAAAATTTCAAATGAACATCCGTTTTGTGTGCCTGGACCACTCATGGAGCGACAGTGGGTGGTCAGTATCTTCCATGTTAAACGGGTTATTCTCATGATGAGTGTTTATTCACTCGTCCTTGCACGAGAGGGGCGGTAATAGGGATTCCCAGTCCCGAAATCAAAAGAAATACAAATAATTCAACAAAACTCCCCCAGGAATGTTGTTGGTATGGACGGTACCCGTGGATTCAGCTAGCCATGGAGTGTGTTTGTTGGTGGAGGGGGAGTAAACCTTTACTTTTACCGCTTGGGAACCGCCGCTAATTTGTTTAACATGGAAGATATTGATAGCTCTTGGTCGTAACATTGACACGAAGGGTGTACCTCCCAAAATTATACCTATCTCTTATTTAAGCTTTGAGCTCTGGCACCTCTGCAAATCCCTGCTTCCCTCTGCAAAGGGACTATCTATTTATTTTTATGTTGAGTCATAACCTTCTCAAATAAGCGCCAGATCTGAGAGCACTATTGTCATCCTCATGCATTGTGTATAGTGAATGTTGGATGCATCATGACTGGATCTTTTCTACCATGAATTACAATGTTTAGTCGCTGCTTGAACTTTGGAGGTGCTCTGCATTTATGTTTTGCGGTCTCAGAAAGGGCTAGCGAGATACCATTATTGTCATATTATATCATGATTGTTTTGAAAAAGTGTTTGCATTTGAGATATTTTATTATTGCTCGCTAGTTTCTTATGTCATTGATATGAGTTAATATAATCTTTAAGAGTTATTGTCGACATGGTTAGTCATAATCTTTGCTGAAAACTTGGGTGCTACTTAAGCATATGTATGTAAACAAGAACAAAAGAGTTCGTAAAAGTTTTTCTTTATCACTTTCAGTTTGTCAACTGAATTGATTGAGGACAAGCAAGGGTTTAAGCTTGGGGGAGTTGATACGTCTCCATCGTATCTACTTTTCCTAAAACCTGTGCTCTTGTTTTAGACTCTAATTTGCATGATTTGAATGAAACTAACCCGGACTGACGCTGTTTTTAGCAGAACTACCATGGTGTTGTTTTTGTGCAGAAATAAAAGTTCTCGGAATCGAACGAAACTTTTTGGAGATTTATTTTACAATAAATAAAAAATACTGGAGCCAAAAACCACCGGAGGAGGGGGCCTGGCTTGGCACGATACACCAGGGCACGCCAGCCCCCCCCCAGGCGCCCCCTGGTGGGTTGTGCCCATCTCGTGGCCCCGCTGACCCTAATTCCGGCACTATAAATTCCTATTTCCAAAGAAAAAAATCAAGGAGAAAGTTTTATCGCGTTTCACGAGACGGAGCCGCCGCCACCTACTGTTCTTCATCTGGAGGCCAGATCTGGAGTCCGTTTGGGGCTCCGGAGAGGGGAATCATCGGTCTTCATCATCATCAATCCTCCTTCATCGCCTATTCCATGATGCTCCCCACCGGGAGTGAGTAATTCCTTCGTAGGCTTGCTGGTAGGTGAGGAGTTGGATGAGATTCATCATGTAATCGAGTTAGTTTTGTTGGGTCTTGATCCCTAGTATTTACTATGTTCTAAGATTTGATGTTGCTATGACTTTGCCATGCTTAATGCTTGTCACTAGGGCCCGAGTGCCATGATTTCAGATCTGAACCGTTTATGTTATCATCATTATATCTATGTTCTTGATCCGATCTTGCCTAGTCATATGCACCTATTGCGTGTTATGATCTGTGACGTGTCTTGAGACTGCGTCAATATTTCCCCAAAGAGGAAGGGATGATGCAGCAAAGAGACGGTAAGTATTTCCCTCAGTTAAGAAACCAAGATATTAATCCGTAGGGGAAGATCAAGCACCTATGTAAACAGCAGCTGCACACAAATAACAAATACTTGCAACCCGACGCGTAAGAGAGGTTGTCAAGCTCTCAACGATAATAAGATAGATTAGGTTGTGATAGTTTGGGCAAATAGATCTCGCAAGAACACAAAATAAAATAAGTAAACAAAAAGTGCAGCAAGGTATTTTTGGGTTTTTTGGATTAATAGATCTGAAAACAAACACGACAAAAAGATAGATCGGAAAGCAATATGTTGGAAAAGTAGACCCGGGGGCCGTAGGTTTCACTAGTGGTTTCTCTCATGAGTATAGCACACGGTGGGTGAACAAATTACTGTTGGGAAATTGATAGAAGATCGAATAGTCATGACAATATCCAAGGCAATGATCATTATATAGGCATCACGTCCAAGATAAGTAGACCGAAACGATTCTGCATCTACTTCTATTACTCCACAAATCGACCGCTATCCAGCATGCATCTAGTGTATTAAGTTCATGGAAAAACGGAGTAATGCAATAAGAACGGTGACATGCTGTAGACAAGATCTATTCATGTAGGAATAGACCCCATCTTGGTATCCTTAATAGCAACGATACATGTGTGCCTTGCTGCCCCTTCTGTCAGTGAGAAAGGACACTGCAAGATCGAACCCGTCACAAAGCACCTCTTCCCATGGCAAGAAAAATTGATCTAGTTGGCCTAACTAAACCAAAGATTCGAAGAAGAAATACAAGGCTATAAGTAATCATGCAAATAAGAGATCAAAGAAGACTCAAATCATATTCATGGATAGAAACTGATCATGAACTCAACATTCATCGGATCCCAACAAACACACCGCAAAAGTCATTACATCAAATAGATCTCCAAGAGACCATTGTATTGAGAATCAAAAGAGAGAGAGGAAGCCATCTAGCTACTGCCTACAGACCCGTAGGTCTATGGTGGAATACTCACGCATCATCGGAGAGGCACCCATGAAGACGATGCACCCCTCCGTGATGGTGTTAGATTGGATCTCGAGGTTCTGGAACTTGCGGTGGCTGGAATTGTGTTTCGTCGACTCCCCTAGGGTTTTCTGAATATTTGGGTATTTATAGAGGCGATAGTCGGTGGAGAGGCGTCCCGAGGAGGGCACAACCCACCAGGCCACGCCAGGGGCCTCTGGTGCGCCCTGGTGGGTCGTGGCCTCCTCGGCCCTCTCCTCTGGCACTTCTCTGGTCCACTGGATGTCTTCTGGCCCAAAAAAAATCTCCAAAAAGTTTCACGGTATTTGGGCTTCGTTTGGTACTGATTTTCTGCGAAGTAAAAAACAAGCAAAAACAGCAACTGGCACTTTGGCACTATGTCAATAGGTTAGTCCCAAGAAATGATATAAAGTTGCTATAAAATGATTGTAAAACATCCAAGATTGATAATATAACAGCATGGAACAAGCAAAAATTATAGATACGTTGGATACGTATCAACATCCCCAAGCTTAATTCCTACTCGTCCTCGAGTAGGTAAATGATAAAAACAGAATTGTTGATGTGGAATGCTGCCTAACATGTTCATCACATATTCTTTTCTTTTTAGCATGGACATTCGGACTTTTAGATGGTTCAAAGCAATAGTCTAGTTTTGACATAGAGACTTTAATACTCAAGCATATCAACAAGCAACCATGTCTTTCAATATATCAACACTAAAGCAAGTTATCCCTAGCCCATCATGCTCAATCATTGATCCATTCATGAAACACACTAAAATATTAGCTACACCTAATGCACAAGTACGATCATAGTGCCCCTAGTTGGTGCTTTATAAGAGAAGATGGAGACTCAAGTAAAAATAAAAATTGCATAAAGTAAATAGATAGGCCCTTCGCAGAGGGAAGTAGGGATTTGTAGAGGTGCCAAAGCTCAAGGTTTAAATTGATGGAGAAAAATATTTTGGGTGGCATGCCTTTCCTGTCAACGAAAACGACAGAGATATTTCAATATCTTTCCATGCTAGATACATCATAAGCGGCTCCCAAACAGAAAATAAAGTTTATTCATTTTTCCACCATTCATTCACTTTCCATGGCTAGCTGAATCCACGGTTGCCTTCCATACCAACACTTTCCAAGGAATTTATTATTTGACAACATAAATTAAATTTCTTTTCTTTTTTTCATTTCAGGACTGGGCATCCCTATTACCGCCATACTCTCGTGCAATGACAAGATAATAAACACTCATCTTGAGAATAACACATCTAGCATGGAAAAATATCGGTCACCCCCTTCCGTTTCTTGAGCGGTACGAGCACACAAAAAGGAAAAATTATTTTGAAAATTAGAGATGGCACATACAAATTTGCTTGGAACAGCATGGAAATACCGCATACAGGTAGGTATGGTGAACTCATATGGCAAAACCGGGTTTAAGGATTTTGGATGCACAAGTAGTATTTCTACTTAGTACAAGTGAAGGCTAGCAAATAGATTGAGAAGCATCCAACCAAGAAATGAAAAATCACATAAGTGAGCATTAAGCATAACTAACACCGAATAATGCACCATAAGTAGGATGTAATTTCATAGCACAACTATTGACTTTCGTGCTTGCGTAGGGAATCACAAACCTTAACACCAATATTCTTACAAAGCATAATTACTCACTAACATAACTCACATATTACTAGCATCATGTCTAAAAACTATTACAAATAATCAAGTTTAATTTGTCCAATGATCTTCATGAAAGTTTTTATTATACCCCTCTTGAATATCTATCACTTTGGGACTAGTTTCATATATTGCCATTGCTTTTGACAAGCTCACATAGATTTAAGTGAAGATCATGAGCATAAAAAATTCATCTCTCAAAATAATATAAGTGAAGCATGAGAGGATTTCTTCAAAATTACTAACTCTCAAATTAATATAAGTGAAGCATGAGAGCATTTCTTCAAACAAGTAAAAGCACGCCGTGCTCAAAAAGATATAAGTGAAGCACTAGAGCAATTCCATAGCTCAAAAAATTTAAGTGAAGCATATAGAGCAATTCTAATAAATCATAGAATAATTTTGGCTCTCTCAAATAGGTTTGTCCAGAAAGGATAAAAAGCAAATCAAGCAAAAACTCAAATGGTACAAGACGCTCCAAGCACAACTCATGATATGTGACGAATAAAAATATAGCTCCAAGTAAAATACCGATGGTTGTTGGTTGTTATCTTGGGGTGCCATGGGCATCCCCAATCTTAGGATCTTTTTACTCCTTATTCCTTCATCCATCATGATCTCACCCAAAACTTGAAAACTTCAATCACACAAAACTTGACAAAATCTTCGTGAGATCCGTTAGTATAATAAAGCAAATCACCACTCTAAGTACTATTGTAAACCCATTCATATTTTATTATTACATTATATATACTGTATTTTAACTTTACCATGACTTATACCCTCCAATACAAGCCATAGATTCATCAAAACAAGCACACAATGCAACGAAAAAAGAATCTGTCTCAAACAGAACAGTCTGTAGTAATCTGTACTCTACCCATACTTCTGTAACTCTAAAAATTCTGAAAAATTAGGAAAACTCAAATAATTTATATATAAATACTGTGTTAAAACTTCAGCTCATTATCACCCTCCAGTAAAAAACTAAAATTCGTGCACTGGAGCCAAAGTTTCTGTTTCAGATTCAGCATTGTTTCTACTCATCTTATGGGTCATCCTAAAGGTTCTACTTGGCACAAACACTAAATTAAACATAAAAACACAATCATAAAAGAGGAATAATTGTTAAAACACTCAAAAACAGAAATGAAAAGATAAAATAAATTTTATTCATTGGGTTGCCTCCCAACAAGCGCTATGGTTTTACGCCCCTAGCTAGGCATAGCGCATAGATTCAAGTATCTTTAGTTTTTGCTCCATAGAAGGCCCTCATGATTGATTCATATGGTGGCTTAATTCTTGTTCTAGGGAAGTGTTCCATACCCTTCCTAAGTGGAAATTGAAATTTAATATTGCCTTCTTTCATATCAATCACGGCGCCTATAGTGTGTAAAAACGGTCTATCAAGTATGATGGGACAAGACGGATAGCAATCAATATTAAGAACAATAAAATCAATGGGAACATATTTCATATTTGCAAGAATAAGAACATCATTAATTCTTCCCAATGGCTTTTAATAGTAGAATCTGCCAAGTGCAAATTAAGAGAACATTCTTCAATATTGGTAAGACCAAGCACATCACATAGAGATTTCGGAATTGTGGAAACACTAGCACCCAAATCACATAAATCAAAGCATTCATAATTTTTAATCTTGAGTTTAATGGTAGGTTCCCACTCATCATGCAATTTTCTAGGAATTGAAATCTCTAATTCCAACTTTTCTTCTAAGGATTTCATCATGGCATAAACAATATGTTTAGTAAAAGCTTTATTTTGTTCATAAGCATGGGGTGAATTTATCATAGATTGCAGCAAAGAAATACAATCAACCAAGGAACAACTATCATAATTAAAGTATTTCTAATCAAAAATAGTGGGCACATCACTAGTTAAAGTTTTGACCTCTCCAAACCCACTTTCATCAAGATTTTCACCCTCCAAATTATTGGGACACCCTCTAGCTAAAGTTGACTCTTCTTGAGTTCCTTTATCATCAATTTTAACATTACTAAACAAGGAATAAATAGAGCAAACACCAATCATTTTAAGATCTTCATCACTGTTATGAAAGTAATCGCTAGAAAACGCTTTTTCTAAAAATTCTCTTTTAGCTCTAAACATAGCAGTCCTTTTCTTACTTTCATCCATATAAACATATAAAGCTTTAATTGATTCATTAATCTTAGGTGGAAAAGCATTCAACTTGAGATTTTCTACATCATGGGAAATTCTATCAATGCTTCTAGACATATCATAAATCTTATTCAATTTTTCTTCGATCGTAGTATTGAAAGACTTTTGAGCATTGCTAAATTCTTGAAAATTACTCTCAAGATCAGAGGTGTTCCTATTATTATTATAAGAATAATTACCATAGGAATTACCATAATTATTAGAGGAATTTCCAGGAAAAGGCCTAGGATTAAAATTACCTCTATAACCATTGTTATTGAAATTGTTTCGCGAGATGAAATTCACATCTACGGAATCATTATTTTGCTCAATCAAAGTAGACAAAGGCACATCATTAAGATAAATAGGAGCATTTTTACTAGCAACCAACTTCATAAGAGCATCAACTTTTTCACTCAAAGTACTAATTTCTTCAACCGAATTAACTTTTTTACTAGTAGGTGCTCTTTCAGTATGCCATTGTGAATAATTTGCCATAATATTATATAGCGATTTAGTAGCATCCACTACTGGAATCAGATCATTTGCCGTCCGCCATGGCTTTGCCGTCTGCTGGCGGACGGCAAAGAAAGCCTTTGCCATCAGCTTGCGGAAAACGGACGACAAAGGGTGGGCAGACGGCAAAGAAAGTCTTTGCCATCAGCCCTCGCTTTGCCGTCGGCTAGCGGACGGCAAAGATTGGGCAGGCAGACGGCAAAGGTCACGGGCGGGCCCCACCGCACCCTGGGTACATCGTTGCCATCGGGTAAGATTTGCCATCTGCCTTCCCCCTCTTTGCCGTCCGCTAGCAGACGGCAAAGAGGACGTCCCCCCTAACGGTCATGGCGGGGCCCCACCCCGTCCCCTCCCCCCTCTTTGTCGTCTGCTACCGTCTGCTAGCAGACGGCAAAGAGCCCGCCCCCCATAACGCGCGGCCAAATCCACCTCACTACGGGAAACAGCTAATTTGCCGCCAGGGGGCGTCTTTGCCGTCAGCTTTTCATCGGGCAGACGGCAAAGAAAGGGTTTGCCGTCATCAGCAGACGGCAAAGAAAAACTGACGGCAAAATAGGCTTTGCCGTCTGCAAAAAAAAATACAGACAACAAAGAGCTCACTTTGCTGTCTGCAAAAAAGAACACAGACGGCAAAGATCTTTGCCGTCTGCGTTTTTTATTACAGACGGCAAAGAGCATACTTTGCCGTCTGCAAAAAAGAACACAGACGGCAAAGTCTTTGCCGTCTGTGTTCTTTTTTGCAGACGGCAAAGTATGCTCTTTGCCGTCTGTAATAAAACTTTGCCGTCTGTGTTCTTTTTTGCAGACGGCAAAGTATGCTCTTTGTCGTCTGTAATAAAAAACGCAGACGGCAAAGAAAAAACACAGTCCACGGATCGATGACGTGGCAGCAGTATCCACCGCAGATGCACAGCCCACCCCACCACTCTCTCTCTCCCCCTTCTGCCGCCGGGCCCCACCCCCACCCACGCGCAGCCCACCCTGCCTTATCCACCCACCCACGCACGCACGTAGTCTGACACACACACACCCCTGCCCACGAGGGGGGCAGCGGCGGGCAGGGAGGCAGCGGCGGGCAGGCCAGCCGGCGCGGGTGGCGTGCAGGGCGTCCGGTGCGGGCGGCGTGCAGGGCGGCCGGCGCGGGCTCGGGCGGCGGTCGGTGCGGGCGTTGGCCGGTGCGAGCGAGCGCAGCGGCGGGTGAGGGCGGCAGCCGGCGCAGGCTTTGGCCGGTACGGGCGAGCGCAGCGGCGGGCAAGGGCGGCGGCCGGTGCGGACGTTGGCCAGTGCGGGCGAGCGTAGCGGCGGGCGAGGGCGGCGGCCGATGCGGGCCAGCGCGGCGGCGGGCGCGGGCGTTGGCCGGCGCGGGCGAGTGCGGCAGCGGGCGAGGTCGGCGTCCGGCGCGGGCGCGCGGCTAGCGCGGGGCGAGCGCGGCTGGGCAGCGGCGCGGCGAGTAGGGGACCCGTGCGTCCGTCCTCTCTCCTCTCCGACGAGCCGCCTCTCCATACTCGTCCATGGAGCTCCGCATAGAGCAGAAGGAAGAAGGGGGCTGGATCTGATGATTTTTCGGCTGGAGGCGATGGATTTAGGACCTACGGCGCCCCGAGGACTGCCCCGGCCAACGAGTCCAGGGCTCGATCTTTTTTCTTGTTCGTGGGGATGTTGTGTGCACACTGTGTTTGTGTTTGGATGATTTTCCTGCCAGTGCAGTAACTTGTCAAGAATTTGGTCGATGATTTCCCTCTGTATAGTTCCAGCACAAGCTGAATTTGCATATGTTTTAGTATCATCGTTTTGCAAAGAAACTCCAGCGATGGCGGCGCAAACAAGCAGTTTTTGTCCTCTGCACTTGGACTGTTAGGTTCAGGTTATTTTAATAAACAAAATTCTTTGCCGTCTATGAAAAAAAAGGATGACGACAAAGACAAATTCTTGCTGACGGCAAAGACACTTTTCTTTGCCGTCTGTTATTTTTACGGCAGACGGCAAATCTGTAGTTGGCTGACGGCAAAATCTTTGCCGTTTGCCCGAGGAAAAGCTGACGGCAAAGTATTCTTTGCCGATTTGGACTTTGCCGACACACTTTGCCGTCTGCCAGGTTACGGCAAAATCTTTGCCGTCTGTAATACTGCCTTTGCCGTCTGTAGAAGCCTGACGGCAAACTAGCTGTTTCCCGTAGTGCCTCCACCCCCCTCACTCTCCCGCGTCTCCATCCCACCCTCCACCACTGCGCCGCCACCCTCTCTCTCTCCCTCCGAGAACTCCCGCCCCGATCCGCCGCCCACCGGCAGCCGCCCCCACCCACCGGCCGCTCACGCCCACCGGCCGCCCCCACCCATCGGCCGCCCCGCTGCCCCGCGGCGAGCCCCCCTCCCCGCTGCCCCCTCTCTCTCTCTCCCTCCCTCTCCCTCCCTCCCGCTGCTCCCCGACGCCCACCGGCCGCCGCCCCCACCCACCGGCCGCCCCGCCGTCCCGCCGCCCCGCGGCGAGCCCCCTCCCCGAGGCCCCCACCCACCGGCCGCCCCGCCGTCCCGCCGCCCACCGGTCGGCCCGCCGTCCCGCCGCCCCTGCGG
The DNA here is from genome assembly GCA_039707655.1 of Elymus sibiricus. Lineage (NCBI taxonomy): Eukaryota > Viridiplantae > Streptophyta > Magnoliopsida > Poales > Poaceae > Elymus > Elymus sibiricus. The sequence goes on from CM077667.1 coordinate 64,635,038, forward strand.
CGAGCGCCCCCTCCCCGCGGCGCCCCACCTCCTCCCTCCCAGTCCACTCCACCGGCCCCCTGCTCCACCGGCACCTTCAAAGGTAAATTTTTTTGTTTTTTTCTGTTTTTTATTTATGTTAATTAGTTAGTTAGTTAATTTAGTTTAGTTAGTTAGTTTAGGTTAGTTTAGGTTAGTTAGTTAGTTAGGTTAGTTAGTTAGTTAGGTTAGTTTAGGTTAGTTAGTTAGGTTAGCTTAGGTTATTTTAGGTTAGTTAGTTAGGTTAGAAGAAAAAAAGAAAAAAAAGAAGAAGGAAAAAAAGGAAAAAGGAAAAAAGAAGAAGAAGAAGAAGAAAAGAAGAAGAAGAAGAAGAAGAAGAAGAAGAAGAAGAAGAAGAAGAAAAAGAAGAAGAAGAAGAGAGGAGGAGGAGGAGGAGAAGAAGAAGAAGAAGAAGAAGAAGAAGAAGAAAAAGAAAAGGAAAAAAAGAAGAAGAGGAAGAAGAACCACTGACCCCCGACCCCCGATGCCACTGACCCCCGACCCCCGACGGCACTGACCCCCGACCCTCGACGCCACTGACCCCTGACCCCCGATGCCACTGACCCCCGACCCCCGATGTAAATTATGAGTTAGGTCATATATATATTCCGATTCTAGCTGTTATGAAAAACATCATATTTGTGTTGATCGGGTGGATTTCAATGTGCAGTTGTTTCGTCGCTGCGAGGGTCTGCTGTTCGACAACCTCCCTGTGCGTTTGACGAGCTCCCCTGCGTTCGTGGGTGAGCACAAATGACATCTCCTCCCCCCCTTAATTTGCTCTGTTCCGGTCTTCGTGCCGATGAAACTTGCTAGCTATAGGTGTCTTCAATCATCAGTATGCGTGACCAGTATGCGTCTCCCGTTCGAAAGGGCGGCATCTATAAATATGCATGTCTTTGCATATTTATAACCGCCATCCTTTCGAATTGTCCAACGTTATCCATGGACAGCCCGAGTATGTGTAGATTGGGTTCGTTTTCCCTTATCCTCTGCTCCGGATCCGATGCGGAATTTCGTCAGTGCCTCCCTGTTGTTCTCCGGGTACACATCCTCTCTGCTTATTGCCGAGACGTGTATCAGGAGAACAGAGGGGAGGTGCTATCGAAATTCTGCATCGGATCCGGAGTAGAGCATGGGAAAACGAACCCAATCTACACATACTCGGGTGGGATTAGGACCTATCTTTACCTATTAGCATGTAGGTTGCATGGACGTAATAAAACTGACAAACTTGATTAACTGATGAATATAGATGATGAATTATATATATATTTCTTGTGTGTTTAGTAGGTAGGCAAGATGAGTGATCGTGCGTGGATGTACACCGGTCACCCTAGTCAGAAAGACATGACCATTGAATGGTTAACAAAAACCAAGGGGTTTCTGAGAGCCGCATTTGCAAATGGCCAGGAAATAACCTGGTGCCCCTGTGTCCGGTGCGACAACCATAAAAAGTGGACACGGGATGAAATGGGTAAACACTTGCAGAAGTGGGGTTTTACGCCTGATTATACGGTGTGGAGATTTCATGGTGAGTCTGCCCAACGTGCCAGAGCTGAGGTGGTTCGTCGTCGCACCGACGAGCATGGTACCGGGATCGAAGAGATGGTGCAAGACTTTGATGATGCTAGGGATTCGGACGATGAGATGGAGGAATCTGCAAAGGCCTTCTATGAAATGTTCTAGTCTTCAAAACGTCCTCTCCACGAGCACACTGAGCTTTGTCAGCTAGATGCCATCGCGCAAGTAATGGCTCTGAAGGCTCAGTTCAACCTGGGCAGAGAATGCTACGACGCGATGATGACAATATTTGGACGCTTTCTACCCAAAGGCCATGTATTGCCTGCAAACCTGTACCAGTCGGACAAAATCCTACGCGCGCTTAAGATGCCCTATGAGAAGATAGATGCCTGTGAGAATGGATGTGCCTTATTTAGGCTTGAGTATGTGGGCTTGAACTATTGTCCCATTTGCAAGTCTTCCAGGTATGTTGTGGTAGACAACGGTATGGGTGAGAAGAGTCAGACCAAAATCCCAGTTAATGTTCTTCGGTATATGCCAATCATACCAAGACTTCAACGTCTTTTCATGGTCGAAGAGACGGCCAGACAGATGACGTGGCACAAATTGGGCAAAAGAACCGAACTAGATGCAGATGGGAATCCGATGTTGGGACACACTTCAGACGCTTTTGCGTGGAAGCACTTCGATGCATTACATAAGGATAAAGCAGCAGATCCAAGGCATCCTCGAGTCGCCATCAGCACGGATGGGTTCAATGTGTTTGGTATGACGGCAACCCAATACAGTTGTTGGCCTGTATTTGTCATTTCACTCAATCTCCCCCCCGGAGAGATTATGAAAAGAAAGAACATTTTCTTGACGTTGATAATTCCAGGGCCCAACTATCCGGGGAAGAATATGAATGTGTACATGCAGCCGCTTAAGGATGAATTGCAAGAAGCTTGGGATAATGGGATCAAGACATATGACGCCGCTACAAAACAAAACTTCAAACTGCATGTGTGGTACATGTACTCGACGCATGATTTGCCGACGTATGCGCTATTCGTTGGCTGGTGTGTGCATGGAAGGTTCACGTGCCCCACATGCAAGGCAGCTCTTCAGTTTCGTTGGCTGCAGGTGGGTCGCAAGTATTCTTGCTTCAACTTGCATAGAGAGTTCCTGGATCCTGGCCACAAGTTCAGAAAAGACAAGAAGAATTTCATCAAAGGTAGAGTTGTCAAAAACTCTGCACCACCTGCATTGATAGGCCAACAGACCCTGGATCAGTTAAACGCTCTCGAGCCTGATCCAGAGCATCCAGGATATTTCAAAGGGTATAATTCAAAACACGCATGGACTCACAAGATATGCTTGTGGGATCTGCCTTACTTTAAAGACCTCCTTTGCCCACACAACATCGACGTGATGCACACTGAAAAGAATATCGCCGAGGCCCTTTTTGGTACATTGTTCGGCATAGAGGGGAAGTCAAAGGATAATCCTAAGCCTAGAGTCGATCAGGAGGCTCTATGTGATAGACCGTTACAAAACATGCGACAACCGAAAGGAAAGAAGAACTGGAGGAAGCCAAAGGCATGGTTCAATCTTGGAAGGCCAGCTATGAGGGAAATGATCTTGTGGGTGAAAATGCAGTTGATGTTCCCCGATGGGTATGCAGCGAATCTAAAGAGGGGAGCGAGTCTTGACAAATTGAAAATATTTGGTCTCAAGAGTCATGATTGGCACATATGGCTTGAGCGGGTAATGCCGGTGATGTTGCGTGGCTTTATCCCTGAGGATGAATGTCTAGTACTGGCAGAGCTGAGCTATTTCTTCCGTGCTCTTTGTGCGAAAGAACTATCGCCTGACGTGCTAGATGAACTGGAAGAGTTAGCGCCGGAGTTGATCTGCAAGTTAGAAAAGATCTTTCCACCGGGCTTCTTTAATCCAATGCAGCATTTGATTTTGCATCTCCCGACCGAGGCAAGATTGGGGGGGGCCCGTGCAAAATCGTTGGTGCTTCGCAACTGAGAGGATGCAGAAGACGCTTCGAGCAAAATGTAAAAATAAACGTAGAATTGAAGCATCGATGGCCGAGGCATTCATTACTGAGGAGGCGGCAAACTTCGTGATAGCACACTACGAAGCCAAGAATCGTCATTTGCATAATCCGAAGCCTCGGTACAATGATGGCGACCGTGAAAAAGGTCGATCCAACCTCAGCCTATTCAAAGGGAAGCTCGCACCAGCCGGTGCTTCGAAAGCAATAGCGTTGGATGTCGAAGAGTCACGGACCATTTCGTTGTATATCTTCAACAACCTAACAGGAGTAAGTTCTCGGTACATTTTTTCGCAACTTCTAATTCCTTTGAAATGATCTTATTCCCGGATATGTGATACAGTCGATACGTCGCCAAATTCTCGGATGGAGCGGTGATCCAAAAGGATTCTATCGAAGAGTATGAGCTTCTGGCAAAGCATGAAGGCTGCTATCCCAGTTTCATCTCTTGGTTCAAACAAACGGTAATTTCCATTAGACCATTTCATTTCTTTGTCTAGTTTGCGGCTAATGCAACAATCCTTTCGTATTAAACTTGTAGGCTAATTCAGAGTCTATGGACTCCGAATTGAGACAAGTCGCTAATGGTTTTGACTATAAGGTCCGTTCATTTGACAAATACGACATCAACGGGTATCGCTTTCGTACTTTTGGCAAAGAGCTATATATGGCCGACCAAAAGTCTACAAATTGTTGTGTCTCTGCTATCGGCGAAGGAGGTGTCGAGTATTATGGAAGAGTTAAAGCAATTTATGAACTTATATTCTTTGGTGAAAACCCACCAAACGTCGTAGTCTTCAAATGTTATTGGTTCCAGCCGAAGGAGACTAGAAGGACTCATGAACATATAGGGCTGGTCGAAATCAAACAAAGCACCCATTTAGATGTTCCCGATGTCTATATTACGGCTCAACAGGCGACCCAAGTTTTTTATCTACCGTGGGCCTGCCAAACTGATCCAAATCTGAATGGTTGGGATGTCGTTTATGATGTGCCACCACGTTTTAGACCACCTCCCCTCAATGAAGATGATTATGAACCTCACATTAACCCAGACACATATGAAGGAGAATTCTTCCAAGAAACACGTCTTTCCAAAAAACATTTCAAGAACCGCTCTACTTCACCCCAGAACATTGAAGTAGACAGCGACAGTGAATCCGACTTCACCCCTGAGCCGGAACAAGAAGAGACGGAAGAAGAAGAGGTTACTGCTGCGGATGACCTGTCAATGCTTGACCGATTACATAAAGGAGGCCTTCCACATGTTGTTCCCGATAGTGATGATGATGATGCATTTATTGATGATAGTGATGATGACGATGCATTTATTGATCCCGGAGCATATATAGACGATGAAGATTATTATTAGTTCATGTCAGGTATTATTCAATTTTTATTATATACATGATGATGATACACTCAAATTATATATATACATATTATTATTCATGTCGGTATTCAATTTTTTTATGTTGTACTAATTTCGTTTACTCTTTGTCATGGCAGGTGTTGAAAGATGGTGGGCGCGGGTCGAGAGCAATCCGAGGCTCCTTCGTCGGCGCGTGGTGGGAGGGGTACTTCCATTCCACCCCAAACTCTCCGGAGAGCGTTGTACGACAGTATTGGGACACCCGAGGGCGCTTCTTCATCGGCGAAGTTGCCGACCGGGATAGGAGGTCGGGGGAGAGGTAGGAAGGCTGCTAAAGGTACACGTGGTGGCCGCGGGAGAGGTAGGAAGGCTGCTACGCCTTCCTCGCCGCCACCCCTAGCCGATTCACCCGAGCACATGACTGCTACGGTGGACCCGTCTGAGGTGGAGGCTACAAGGACTCCTGTCCACGAGCCTCGGGTCGACGATCCTTCTGTCTCCGACGCTTCGACCCGCGAGACTCCTGCGCTAGATGCTTCGTCCCGCGAGACTCCTGTGCCAGACGCTTCATCCTACGAGACTCCACACGCTTCGACCGGATGGGATACCTGGCCGGATCTGCATCAGCCGGAGCCGAGTGGCCATGCTTATGGTGGCGGGGATCAGCTTTCTGATAGCGGGGACGAGGTGGCTGAGGGGGCCACTGTCTACCAGCATGGGTGTACACGGCTCCCGCCCGTGCCGGCGACCCGCGAGCAGAGGTGGCCGATTAGGCCTGAGTCGCTGAAGTAAGTGCATTTACTCTTTTTAAACCTTTTGCCTTCATGTTTCTTCACATATCTAATGCGTTGGCTTTGTCATACTGCAGGGGTTGGATTCACGCCAAGGATGTCCGCAGGCCCAACTCCATCCTTGGTGTGCTTTTACGGCATAACTTCCCGGGGTTTGTCACGTTGCCCGGCGAGGGTCAGCTTCCAGAGTTAGGATTGAAATGGGAGCACTACTTGGCTGTCCCGGCCCCGCCGGAGGAGATGATCGACGGTGTGTTGTGCCACATGAGGGCCGACATGGTGATCAGAAAGTTCTGGGTAATTTCTCCTTTACACAATTAAAAATCAAAACTAGCTATTTACTGTACTAATCAGTGTTGTCTCGTTTGATTGCAGACCTTCTACAGGTGTGAGGAGGGATACGAGGAGGCCGCGGCAAAGCTTATCGATTACGAGTGCAGGCGCCTACTACAGAACTTACGGCACGAGGCTCAGGTACAGGCTGTTCGAGACTACTACGCCTCGCGGCGTATTAAGAAGGACAAGTCGTCGTCCCGACGAAAGTTTCAGGACAAGGAGCAGTACATGAAGGTAATTATCTATTCTTAAGGCCTTGTACTTAGTTTCCTTGCTTTGATTCGTAGGCGTAGCTCTCAAATTTCTCTTTACTAACTTAGGTGCCCCCGAGATGGTGTGCGGATAAGATGGATTGTTGGGAGGCGTTGGTGAATGAGTGGTGCTCTGACGAATGGCAAGCCGTCCACGACGATGCCAAGGAACAGCGTGCCCAAATGGAAGGTGTGCCACACCATCAAGGCAGCGCCAACTTATTTCAGTTCAGGCAGAACTGGGTATGTGGTTTGCTTCATGATTCTTGCAATTCATTCTTGATGCTAGCTTGACCCCTTTATTAATACTTTGTTCCTCTCTTGTAGGCGCATTACAATAAGACGGAGGTGCCACAGGTGTACGACCTCTATGGCATGGCCCATACTGCCTCGTACAAGAAGGCCAAGGCATTCTCTGAGTCTGACCTCGATAATCCCGACAACTTCACCAACATCTCCTCCCACAACAAGCTCGTGAGGTACAGAGATGTGGGGAAGACAGTGAATGGGGAGGACTTCAACCCGAGCCAGCATCCTATTGATCCAGAGCTGGTGATGATAGCTGGCGGCGGGAGGCCCCATGGCCATATAGCCATTGGAGATGGACTTATATGGTCTTCGCGCAATCTCCGGCAGATCAAGGCGCGCCAAACGAGCTCCTGTCCTGAGATAACGCCTCGTCCACGGCCATTCCAGCTCGCCATCGAGGTTAGTCATACGGACTCAGATAGCTTTCCTCCATTACATTGTGCGTGCGAACAAAGATGATTACAATGCAAACGAGGAGTTGTGTTGCAGGCTGCTCTGCAGAAAGAGAGAGAGGCAACCCAGGCGCTTCTGGCGGAACAGGAGCAGCAGGCGGCGGAGGAGAAGAGGGATTTGGAGGAGAGGACGGCTAAGTTGTTGGAGGAGGAGAGGGCACGAAACGATGCGTCTAACCGGGCCATGTACGAGCTCATCGTGGTAAGTTTCTTCTTCATATTAGCCAAATCATGCACTACATGTTCGTTTCATTAATAACCAATATGATTGACTTGTCAAAACCAAATGTGCAGTCTTTGTGCGAGAAGACCGGCCAGACCCCTCCACCGATGCCAGTCATTACCACGGCTGGAACGGTGAGTTTCATTTCAATGTTCATTAGTTAGTAGCCTTAACATTTCAGCATCATCATGCTAACGCAAATGATCTTTGGTGCAGCATAACTCCCGAGCCGCATCGCACGATCCTTCTCCAGGGCCAAGTAGTGCTCGAGGTGACACCGGCCAGAGGAACCCCGATGCTTCACCTCCGTGATGACGAGGACGGTAAGCCGTAATATGCCACTTACTTGGCTCATTTTCTCAAACAAAGACAAACTTAGCACAAAGACAAACTTAGCACTTAGACAAATGTCATATTTTACCTAAGTTAGCTTTGTTTCCTCTAAAAAGACATAGTAAGCTTACTTACCTCCAAAATGACATATTGTACCTAAGTTAGCTCTAAAATGACCTATACTTAGCATTGTTTCCTCCACAATGACATAATAAGCTTAGTTAACTCAAAAATGGCATAATAGACTTGGTAACCTCATAGATGCCATAGACTTAGCTTATTTTCTTGCAAAATGACACAATAAGCTTAGTCAGGTCAAAAATGTGATAATTACCTAGGTTAGCACTAAAATGACACAAATAAGCAATAAGAAGAAGAAAAACAAGAGGAGAAAGAGAGAGAAGAAAAATGCTTCTTCATCATCTTCTTCTTCTAGATCTTCTACTTCTTCTAGTATTCTTATTCTAACTTTCTTATTTCCAATTTTGCAGATTTTATTGAGTTCACGGCAGCTTGCTTTGATGTAGTGCTAGTGTTTACTTTCTGTTTTCATTTTGTATCGATGAACTTACATGAAACTTTCTACCTATGTATGAGACTATGTATGTATGGATGAAACTAATGTAATATGGTGAACAATGTGACACTTGATACTTTTAATTTGGTATAATTGTTGGTTGATCATATCCATATGACAGGGATATTGTTGTTGTGAAATATATATATACATATCATATATTTGCCTGTGAAAATTGTTGAATATAACAAAAACAAACAAAAAAGAGGCAATACAGCCTCTTTGCCGTCTGCCCCGGACGGCAAAGACCGCTATGCCGACGGCCGCCGTCGGCAAAGAGGACATGTGGCAGCCACCTATTAAACCTGGGAGCGCCAGGCCGGGGGCCATTTGGCTTCTTTGCCGATGGTGGCCGTCGGCATAGCGGGGGGCGGACGACAAAGGGTGGCTTCTATGCCGACGGTGGCCGTCGGCATAGCGGGTGGCGGACGGCAAAGGGTGGCTTCTTTGCCGACAGTGGCCATCGGCATAGCGGGGGCGGACGGCAAAGGGTTTGTGTGGGGCCGTCTGAGGCAGACGGCAAAGTCTTGTGTGGGGCCGGCCATGGCAGACGGCAAAGGACTGAGTGTTTTCCGTCCGGGGGCTGACGGCAAAGACTTTGGTGGGGGCCGTTAGCCACCTAACGGTGCTAACGTGAACACTACGCCGTCCGGGCTCGTTGCCGTCTGCAGACTGGCGGCAAATAATCTTTGCCGTCCGCTGTGCCAAGGCAGACGACAAAGGACCTCTTTGCCGGAGTTTATTCGGCCCAAAATTTTGCCGTCCGCTGGCGGACGGCAAAGGTCTTTGCCGTCCGTGGTTGTGCCTTTGCCGTCTGCCATGGCGGACGGCAAAGAACCTGATTCCTGTAGTGATCTCCCAAAGTAATTTGCCTAAAAGTACCACCCGTGGCGGAATCTAAAAGATTTCTAGAGACAAAATTCAATCCCGTATAAAAAAATCGTATGATCATCCAAAGATTTAAACCATGAGTAGGACAATTTCTTAGCATCAATTTCATTCTTTCCCAAGATTGTGCAGCATGTTCATGCTCAAGTTGCTTAAAATTCATGATTTGAGTTTGAAGGGAAATAATTTTCGCGGGCGGAAAATACTTAGTAATAAAAGCTTCCTTGCACTTATCCCAAGAATCGATACTATTGCGAGGCAAAGAAGAAAACCAAATTTTTGCACGATCCCGCAAAGAGAAAGGAAATAATTTCAACTTCACAATATCATTGTCCACATCTTTTTTCTTTTGCATATCACACAATTCTACGAACGTGTTTAGATGGGACACGGCATCCTCATTGGGAGTACCGGAAAATTGATCTTTCATGACAAGATTCAACAAAACGGCATTAATATCACAAGACTCCGCACTAGTGGCGGGAGGAGCAATCGGAGTGCTAATAAAATCATTATTATTGGTATTGGAAAAATCACACAATTTGGTGTTTTCTTGAGTCATCGTGACTACGCAAACAAGATTGCAAGCAAACAAGGGATCTGACGAGAAAAAGGCAAACGAAAAAGAAGGCGAATAAAACGGCAAATTTGTGAAGTGGGGGAGAAGAAAACGAGAGGCAAATGGCAAATAATGTAAATTGCAAGGAGATGATATTTGTGATTAGAAACCTGATAGATGTTGATGGTGTCTCCCCGGCGCCAAAGATTGGCACGCTAGAGAGATTGCTTCCTCCCAGGCAACGGCGCCAAAAATTCCTTTGATGTGGCTTGAGACTGCGTCGGTATTTCCCAAAGAGGAAGGGATGATGAAGCACAGCGATGGTAAGTATTTCCCTCAGTTAAGAAACCAAGGTGTAACACCCTGGTTGTCGCTCCTGTTTTTTTTCCTTTGCGGGATTCGACTCCCGTCCATTTTCTCGGTGTTATCGGATTTCTTTCACTCTTGGGTATATGAAGATGGTCATTCAGCCTTGCCTTCCTATCCAGCCAGAGATTCTCTCCAGTCCAACCTTGCCACCCAAAATCTTTGGCTCAGGGTTTTGCTGTCGAAACCCTACCTTCTGAGTTATCGGAAGGGAAACCCTAATCCTTCCAGTTACAAAGGAACCTCAATTTCCTTGGATCTGTTGCCTCCCAAACTTTTCCCAGTGATCATCCTTTATCTATAAACCCTGGATATGCAAAAATATTGCCAAGTCATTTGCAATATTTATCATTTATAATTAATTCCTTTTTCCCCCAGTTAAAGGAATTAAATCCAGGAAAATATCTATCCATCTCCAAAGTCATGAAAACTTGTGGAGATATTCTTTGTGATCATATTGAGCTCCCATAAAAATATTGGCCATAATTAAATAAGGGAAATTGCCTTTTCCTATTTAAAGCTAATATTGCATTTTGGGCCCTTTCCAAAGGAGCTACCATTTTGGTAGCCAGGAAAAATCGCAAATAATTTGTGGAGCTTCTCCTATCCATATCTTCACCATTTCCAAAAAGAACCTAAGTTTCATAGCTTAAATTTTGAGCACAACATCAATTTGCAAATTATATCCAGTTGGGCAATTTGCAAAGGAAGTGCTTTATTCATTGATCTATTGGAGCTGAAACTTTTCATGGTGGTTAACATTGCTAAATCACTCATGGAAACCAAAAACCAGCTCAATCCCTCTACCCATTCTCCCATAGCATTTTTCCTAAGTTTCTGTCCATTTGGAACCTCTGTGAAGGAAGTATCACTTTGGTATTCTCAAATGAGCTGAAACTTTTCCAGTATCTCCATATATTCAAATCATCACCCTCCACCAAATTTGAGCCAAATCCATTAAGCCATTCTTCCCCAGCATCCTCATTTCCATTTCTATCCAGTTTGCAAGTTTGCAAAGGAAGTGCCAACTAGGCTTGCCCAATTGTGCTGAATCCTGGCCAAGATAATCACCCTAGTGAGTGATCAACCTCTGCCAAGCATCATGCCAAGAGGTGCACTGTGGTGGCCACACTACAGCACAAACATCTTGCTGTTGGTTGCTGTTTGACCTTGGTTCAGTCACAACAGAACTCTCCCGTGCCCTCCAGCTGCGCAAGTCATCTACCTGAGGATTGTATAACCCCCCAGACATGCTTTGGCAACGAGTGTGGCGTGGCAATGCCGTGGCCACGCGGTGACCACGTGCAGAGCACGCCAAACCCGCGCCATGTGCTCCGTACGCGTCGGGAGCCCGCCTCCAGCAGGTTCCAGCCCGTCCGGGCGCGCCGGCGAGCTGCCCACCGCGTGCGTGAGTCCTCTGGAACCTCTCCCTTTCGTCCTTTAGCCCGTGGCTGCCTCTGCCGACGTCCTGTTTGCGACACGGTCGCGGCGCCGCCATCCCGAAACTCCGGCCGTCGTCCAGCTCCTTCCCGAGCCCTCCCCCGAGCCTATTAAGTCACCCGCGAGTCCCTCCCGAGCTCAAGCAAGCCCAGCCCCCTCCCCTCAAGCTCCTGGAGATCCTTCTCTCCCCACGGCTGAGCTCTGCCTCCGCCGTTCCCCTTGGCCATCTCCGGCCCGTGGCCTCTCCGCTCCCTCTCTTCCACATCCCGGGGTCCCCTGGAGACTACGCGCCGCCTCTACCTTCTTCTCCGGCGAGGAAGCCCTGCCGGCGCCCTTGTCTCCGGCCGTGCTCCGGCCGAGATGCCCGAGCCGCCGCGCACCAGTAGCAGGTCACCCCGCACCCCGTCCGACCCGTGGTTGGGCGTGCCACCCTCCGGCGACCCTCCCGGGCTCGCCGCCCGCCTCATTCCCCCACCGGCACCGCCCAATCGCCGAACCCCGCCGCTCACTGCCTCCCCTCGCTGCAGTACTCCCAGCCGTCCCCGGTGCCTGCGCCGCCCACCACCGGATGCGGCAGTCGCCGGCGGCCACGCCCGTGCCGTCGCCTGGCCGGAGGGCTCGTTGGAACGCCGGGACCCTGCCGGAGCCAATCCCTGTCGCCGCGTCGGGGAGAGCAGGAGGAGGAGGAAGAAGAAAGGAGGAGCAGGAGAGAGAGGGTGGTGCGGGGTCCACATGTCGGCGACCGTGGCCCTATCCACGTGGATAAGTGGAAGCGCCCGATGGCCAGTACATTTTCCCTACTGGGAAACGTATTTCCTCAAAGTGCGTGACCAGCCGCTCTGCCCAGGGACCCGGATGCAATTATTTATTTTGTAGATTAGTCCTTGGCAGAAGAACCATCATAACTTTTTGCTCGAAACTCCGATTCAGGTGAAACCAACGCTCACGTCTTCAGTGCGTCGAGCCCGTTCCGATGAGGTCACTTTCATAATGTTTTCACATTCTGAAAATGACCATTTTGCCCTTGCCCTTCTATCAACCCTCCGAGAAAGAACGGTTTCCGGCGATCCTTTCCGCGGACTCTCCGCACTTCTTCCCAGAGTATCCTTCACCCCCAGGCAAGCCGACCATCTGATATATGCCCTAAAGCATTGCTCTATGTTATTCTTGTGTGTTTAACCTAATAATGTTGTCTGTGCTAGAACTACTTAAATTCCTGTTAGTTTGTATTCATCATTTACCTTACTTGATCATGTTTAGCATTACCGCGCTAATGACTCATTATGATGTTATATGAAAATAGGTTGTTATGTTTATGCAGCTGTTACCTCAAACATAGTTACCACCAGGTCAAGTTTCTCATGATGGATATACCTGCCGGTTAAGTACTTGCTAAAACTGAACCAAGCCGGTTGATCTAGAGTCACCTGTCCGGACTTCTCCGTGCAACCACATTTGCCGGTATGGGACGGCCTTGACTTGGTCTGATCGCGTGCTCTTTTACCGGTACCACCAGACAAGGAAGGTTATGCGCGCGCGCTGCCCTGGCCCGGTAGGCGGCGATAACCTTGTGAGCCCAGTTGAGTTATTTGCCGGCATCCCCGTTTGGGACAGTTTAGTTGGCCACGACGGTGGCAGTTGTCACGGGGTGACACAGGGGCCACCCAGGGCTTGACTCCGGGGGAGAATGATTGTCGGTGGTACGGTGGAGGAGTCACGGGTTAGGCAGGTTTCGTTGGAGTAACACTGGTCCACCCGAATGGGATCACGAGGCCAGGTGCTCCATGGTGTGGGTAAAGTGCGCAACCTCTGCAGAGTGTAAAATCTATTCGAATAGCCACGTCCACGGTATGGGACAGTCCGTCCAGGCCTCGCTAGGTGGTCAACCGTAACAATGATAATAATGATGGAAGAACTTGTCTTATGCCCTGAAGTACTTAGTGGATCATGGATGTTCTGAGGGTTGTAAGGCAACCCGGAAGAGAGTAAGTTGGATCTGGTTAAGGTTTAGATTGGATCCTGAGAATATTCAGAGTATGGATTATTTACCTGATATGCTTTACTTTACTGCATTTTACTTTAGTGGCTATCTTGCTAGATAAACCTGTTATGACTTGATGATTGATATTGCTAGCTAGTGATGCTATGCCATGTGAATTAATGTTGCTCTAATAATAAATGCATGCTCGAATGCCATGGATTGCTTTGCTTGGTGTATATGTTAGTTGGTTTGCTTGCGAGTACATTCAAAAGTACTCAGCGGCCTTTAACATGGCCAGGTTCACATAAGGATCCGTCGTCCGTCGTCGAGGAGCCAGAGCATTCGCGGGCTAGGAGAGTAACCCAGTCAGATCCCTGTGGATTGGAGCCGCACCAAGACCATGCTGCCTTAGATAGAGCTTTTCCACTGCCATCACCCTTGTAATATATCATGTAAGACTTATATATCCATTGATAGAAATGCATGTGTTCATGATATTTGTTGTAAACGCGCATGCCAGGGTGATTTCCTGGGCTGGCGTGCGTGGTGACCGTCTGGCTACAGTGGTAGTTAGGCGGGGCACCACAACGGATGGTATCAGAGCAGCCAGGCTGACTATAGGTTACCCTAGCCAGACTTCACTGTCTTGTGTTCAGTAGGAAGCCCAGATGGATTTCAGCCATCTTGCCACCTGGCACGGCTACTATTGATCATAAGGCAACCCCATAGGTCTTTGGCTCCATCAGATCCCAACTCTCGTGGCCCTTCCCTCCGGTGTGAAACGCTCGCACCGGGCAACGACCCGTGAGCCCTGAAACCCCTAGGTAAACCAGATATCCTTACCCTACTTGCTAACCATGGAATTTCTCTTCTTACTCTAGTTTCCTTTGGGAAATGCTTATAAATTCTATCTCTCCTCGACAACCTTAGGAACGTTGACTAAGCCACTTTGGCTATGGTCCTGCGTCGAGTGTGATGCTCCCTAAGGAAGTAGTCGGAGCTTGACACCAGTGCTACCAGGAGCATTGTGTGGTTTCGCTTCTAAATCCTTAGAGGTGCATCGAGTGTGCTATACTAGTTATACTAGTGGATCCTTGGCCACATGTGTAAGGTCCGCAAAAATTTGAGCTTTATTTGTTTTTTGGTTTTTCGCGGTTCTTGTTTCTTTTGTCGATTCCGTCTCTCCATTCCGACTGGATCCATCCGCAAGAGTTGCCTAAGAAGATCAGCATGCAACTGGGATAATACCCAATAATCCCAATTCAGCAAGAGTCCTGTCCAGCCAACTACCTGATATTCAGAACATTACCACCGGATCTGTCAAGAATGAAGAATGGGTCAGAAGCAGAATCTGTGTGCAACAGACAAGGCCAGAATATACCTGAGAGAGTTTGCCTCAGAACAAATCATGCCTAAGGAACAGGCAGATGAGCTACTAAGAATGAACATCAGTAAGGACAAATTATTCCGTCCGCGATACAGGGATTATTTCAGTCAGTGAAGTGAACCCTGAGTCTTCTCTCAATGGACCCAAGAATCATTTATTACCCACAGAAGACATATTTTCAAGAATGTGAAGGTGTCGAGAGCAACAACTAAACTCTGGTATGATGACACGAATTTCAAAGCATATCTTGAAATTCACCGATGCAAATACAAAATTTTTTGGGCACTGTGAACAAGGTTTGCGAGAAATATGGATAAGTTTACGGTTGCCTAGAATCAATGAGAACTTCAAATGCTTGGAAGTTCAACTAAATCAAATGGAATTATCCACCAACTATGTACTACCGGCAACATATGGTATTCAGGATTAATTGTGAACATGAGGTCTGCATCAGTCATGCAACCTTTACAGCAACAATAATCAGACCAGCAGAAGGACAAGCGATGTGCATGACCAATGGAATATCTTCAGTCAAGGTATGGCCTATATCAAGTTTTGGCTCTGCTATGGGTAAAATTCCGGATACTTCGGAAGGAAGCCAGAATCGGCCATAGATCCGACTGTGTACACAAGGCTTCTGGTATAAGGAACCCAGCCTTCCCCCGCAAGCTACCGAGAAGAGCTTATGATACCAGACTGCCAATCTTCCTCGGTACGCCACTCGGTGAGATATCCTTCTGGGATACGGCACTCCCATCTTCCACAGCATGCTACCGCGGAAAACTTCCGGCATAAGGCACCCGACCTTCCGCAGTAAGCCACATGAAGGAAAACTTTCGAGGCACGATACCCAGCCTTCTTTAGCACACTACCCTGGTAGAAGCTTCGAGCATAAGGAATTCAGTCTTCTTCAACACGCCATCGTGCCTACAACAAACTTGTCAGGAGCACGAACTAGTCTGGACACACATCCGCCTCAGAACTCAGTGGTTATGAAAGGAATTATCTTACCCCTGCATGTGTTGTGAGCATGCAGTCCTGTGGATCAGTTCATGTGAGCCACTCATACACGGGAATGACTGTGTCCAGAGAAACAGTGGCCCCATACTTCAAGGAAGGATATGAGCACATCAGTACCTACGAGGTATGCAAGAGTAAGTTCTGAGAACAAGCCCGACAAACCGGGAAAACAATCAAGGAGCCGTGTTGGCAGGTCATTACAGGTCCATCAAAGGAGTCCACAAGCACAAAGAAGTTGTGGACAAACAACCTCCGTGACGGTCAACAATTTACAGCTTCACGAACAGGGTGGTATTACCAACCCTTGTCAGACTCTTGCATATGCGGCCACAGCAATGCCCTACCTGCGGCTACAAACGAGCTTGCCGCACTCCTCATGAATATGGGCTACAAACCAAGGTAAAAGGCTATGCTCCGAAAGATATACCAGATGATAGCAATACTATGCTTAGCTCAGTGGTCACAGCAAGGACTACAGAGGCTATATATGTGACAGAGCCATCTCCACGAGCGATAGAGTTTGAAACAAGACATTCAGATAGAATGGCTCAAAGCACGTCGGCACCAACAGCTCAGAGACATCATGACATCATTGGAATAAGAGATTACTGTCTATGATTACTTTGTGATCATGCCTGGCATTTCAGTTGAGGATATAGCAGCCATAGTTCAGTCATGTTGATTCCTTGAATTATGGATCGCCTAAGGGCAAAGTCAGGATGCATAAGCCAGAAGGAAACATCAGAATGGAACCCATAACTAGACTGAGCATTCTGACACAGCAAAAAGGAAAGCCACTCCCACTCACTCAAGACCATATGAGCACGTAAGCCTGGTACCAGGAAAGGATGTCTTGCCCATAATAGTCAGGGTACAAAGCATTACAATAAAACCCGAAGCAGATACTTCCAGGCCCTGGAAATCGAGCTGTCTGTTGGTATTACCCGCTACCCCACCCAGCAATACCACTACCAGGACAAAAGGTACACCTGACAGGAAAGAGAAGGATTCAAGGAAACTGTGTGAAAAGACAACACATGGTCCATCAGAAGAGGCAGTTAAAGGGGTCAGTGAACCAACGAAGACAGGACAACTGATGGATCCAAGTCGCACACAGGTAAGTCCCCTTCCCCGGGAGGTAAGCCTGGAAATCTCGAGGACGAGATTTTCTTAAGGGGGGTAGTTTGTAACACCCTGGTTGTCGCTCCTGTTTTTTTTCCTTTGCGGGATTCGACTCCCGTCCTTTTTCTCGGTGTTATCGGATTTCTTTCACTCTTGGGTATATGAAGATGGTCATTCAGCCTTGCCTTCCTATCCAGCCAGAGATTCTCTCCAGTCCAACCTTGCCACCCAAAATCTTTGGCTCGGGGTTTTGCTGTCGAAACCCTACCTTCTGAGTTATCGGAAGGGAAACCCTAATCCTTCCAGTTACAAAGGAACCTCAATTTCCTTGGATCTGTTGCCTCCCAAACTTTTCCCGGTGATCATCCTTTATCTATAAACCCTGGATATGCAAAAATATTGCCAAGTCATTTGCAATATTTTTCATTTATAATTAATTCCTTTTTCTGCCAGTTAAAGGAATTAAATCCAGGAAAATATCTATCCATCTCCAAAGTCATGAAAACTTGTGGAGATATTCTTTGTGATCATATTGAGCTGCCATAAAAATATTGGCCATAATTAAATAAGGGAAATTGCCTTTTCCTATTTAAAGCCAATATTGCATTTTGAGCCCTTTCCAAAGGAGCTACCATTTTGGTAGCCAGGAAAAATCGCAAATAATTTGTGGAGCTTCTCCTATCCATATCTTCACCATTTCCATCAAGAACCTAAGTTTCATAGCTTAAATTTTGAGCACAATATCAATTTGCAAATTCTATCCAGTTGGGCAATTTGCAAAGGAAGTGTTTTATTCATTGATCTATTGGAGCTGAAACTTTTCATGGTGGTTAACATTGCTAAATCACTCATGGAAACCAAAAACCAGCTCAATCCCTCTACCCATTCTCCCATAGCATTTTTCCAAAGTTTCTGTCCATTTGGAACCTCTGTGAAGGAAGTATCACTTTGGTATTCTCAAATGAGCTGAAACTTTTCCAGTATCTCCATATATTCAAATCATCACCCTCCACCAAATTTGAGCCAAATCCATTAAGCCATTCTTCCCCAGCATCCTCATTTCCATTTCTGGCCAGTTTGCAAGTTTGCAAAGGAAGTGCCAACTAGGCTTGCCCAATTGTGCTGAATCCTGGCCAAGATAATCACCCTAGTGAGTGATCAACCTCTGCCAAGCATCATGCCAAGAGGTGCACTGTGGTGGCCACACTACAGCACAAACATCTTGCTGTTGGTTGCTGTTTGACCTTGGTTCAGTCACACCAGAACTCTCCCGTGCCCTCCAGCTGCGCAAGTCATCTACCTGAGGATTGTAGAACCCCCCAGACATGCTTTGGCAATGAGTGTGGCGTGGCAATGCCGTGGCCACGCGGTGACCACGTGCAGAGCACGCCAAACCCGTGCCCTGTGCTCCGTACGCGTCGGGAGCGCGCCTCCAGCAGGTTCCAGCCCGTCCGGGCGCACCGGCGAGCTGCCCACCGCGTGCTTGAGTCCTCTGGAACCTCTCCCCTTCGTCCTCTAGCCCGTGGCTGCCTCTGCCGACGTCCTGTTGCGACGCGGTCGCGGCGCCGCCATCCTGAAACTCCGGCCGTCGTCCAGCTCCTTCCCGAGCCCTCCCCCGAGCCTATTTAAGTCGCCCGTGAGTCCCTCCCGAGCTCA
Source organism: Elymus sibiricus (assembly GCA_039707655.1). Classification (NCBI taxonomy): domain Eukaryota; kingdom Viridiplantae; phylum Streptophyta; class Magnoliopsida; order Poales; family Poaceae; genus Elymus; species Elymus sibiricus. Next base: position 64,653,687 of record CM077667.1, read on the forward strand.
AGCAAGCCCAACCCCCTCCCCTCAAGCTACTGGAGCTCCTTCTCTCCCCATGGATGAGCTCTGCCTCCGCCGTTCCCCTTGGCCATCTCCGGCCCGTGGCCTCTCCGCTCCCTCTCTTCCGCGTCCCGGGGTCCCCTGGAGACTACGCACCGCCTCTACCTTCTTCTCCGGCGAGGAAGCCCTGCCGGCGCCCTTGTCTCCGGCCGTGCTCCGGCCGAGATGCCCGAGCCGCCGCGCCCCAGTAGCAGGTCACCCCGCGCCCCGTCCGACCCGTGGTTGGGCGTGCGACCCTCCCGGGCTCGCCGCCCGCCTCATTCCCCCACCGGCGATGCCCAATGGCCGAACCCCGCCGCTCACTGCCTCCCCTCGCTGTCGTACTCCCAGCCATCCCCGGTGCCCGCGCCGTCCACCACCGGATGCGGCAGTCGCCGGCGGCCACGCCCGTGCCGTCGCCTGGCCGGAGGGCTCGCCGAAACGCCGGGACCCTGCCGGAGCCGATCCCTGTCGCCGCGTCAGGGAGAGCAGGAGGAGGAAGAAGAAGAAAGGAGGAGCAGGAGAGAGAGGGTGGTGCGGGGTCCACATGTCGGCGACCGTGGCCCTATCCACATGGATAAGTGGAAGCGCCCGGTGGCCAGTACGTTTTCCCCACTGGGAAACATATTTCCTCAAAGTGCGTGACCAGCCGCTCTGCCCAGGGACCTGGATGCAATTATTTATTTTGCAGATTAGTCCTTGGCAGAAGAACCATCATAACTTTTTGCTCGAAACTCCGATTGAGGTGAAACCAACGCTCACGTCTTTAGTGCGTCGAGCCCGTTCCGATGAGGTCATTTCATAATGTTTGCACATTCTGAAAATGACCATTTTGCCCTTGCCCTTCTATCAGCCCTCCGAGAAAGAACGGTTTTCGGCGATCCTTTCTGCGGACTCTTCGCACTTCTTCCCGGAGTATCCTTCACCCCCAGGCAAGTCGACCATCTGATATATGCCCTAAAGCATTGCTCTATGTTATTCTTGTGTGTTTAACCTAATAATGATGTCCGTGCTAGAACTACTTAAATTCCTGTTAGTTTGTATTCATCATTTACCTTACTTGATCATGTTTAGCATTACCGCGCTAATGACTCATTATGATGTTATATGAAGATAGGTTGTTATGTTTATGCAGCTATTACCTCATACATAGTTACCACCAGGTCAAGTTTCTCATGATGGATATACCTGCCGGTTAAGTACTTGCTAGAACTGAATCAAGCCGGTTGATCTAGAGTCACATGTCCGGACTTCTCCGTGCAACCACATTTGCCGGTATGGGACGGCCTTGACTTGGTCTGATCGCGTGCTCTTTTACTGATACCACCAGACAGGGAAGGTTATGCGCGCGCGCTGCCCTGGCCCGGTAGGCGGCGATAAGCTTGTGAGCCCAGTTGAGTTATTTGCCGGCATCCCCGTTTGGGACAGTTTAGTTGGCCACGACGGTGGCAGGTGTCACGGGGTGACACAGGGGCAACCCAGGGCTTGACTCCGGGGGAGAATGATTGCCGGTGGTACGGTGGAGGAGTCACGGGTTAGGCAGGTTTCTTTGGAGCAACACTGGTCCACCCGAATGGGATCACGAGGCCAGGTGCTCCATGGTGTGGGTAAAGTGCGCAACCTCTGCAGAGTGTAAAATCTATTTGAATAGCCGCGTCCACGGTATGGGACAGTCCGTCCAGGCCTCGCTAGGTGGTCAACCATAACAATGATAATAATGATGGAAGAACTTGTCTTATGCCCTGAAGTACTCAGTGGATCATGGATGTTCTGAGGGTTGTAAGGCAACCCGGAAGAGAGTAAGCTGGATCTGGTTAAGGTTTAGATTGGATCCTGAGATTATTCAGAGTATGGATTATTTACCTGATATGCTTTACTTTACTGCATTTTACTTTAGTGGCTATCTTGCTAGATAAACCTGTTATGACTTGATGATTGATATTGCTAGCTAGTGATGCTATGCCATGTGAATTAATGTTGCTCTAATAATAAATGCATGCTTGAATGCCATGGATTGCTTTGCTTGGTGTATATGTTTGTTGGTTTGCTTGCGAGTACATTCAAAAGTACTCAGCGGCCTTTAACATGGCCAGGTTCACATAAGGATCCGTCGTCCGTCGTCGAGGAGCCGGAGCATTCGCGGGCTAGGAGAGTAACCCAGTTAGATCCCTGTGGATTGGAGCTGCACCAAGACCATGCTGCCTTAGATAGAGCTTTTCCGCTGCCATCACCCTTGTAATATATCATGTAAGACTTATATATCCATTGATAGAAATGCATGTGTTCATGATATTTGTTGTAAACGCGCATGCCAGGGTGATTTCCTAGGCTGGCGTGCGTGGCGACCGTCTGGCTACAGTGGTAGTTAGGCGGGGCGCCACACAAGGTATCAATCCGTAGAGGAAGATCAAGCACCTATGTAAACAACACCTGCACTCAAATAACGAATACTTGCAACCCGACGCGTAAGAGAGGTTGTCAAGCTCTCAACGATAATAAGATAGATTATGTAGTGATAGTTTGGGCAAATAGATCTCGCAAGAACACGAAATAAAATAAGTAAAAAAAAAGTGCAGCAAGGTATTTTTGGGTTTTTGGATTAATAGATCTGAAAACAAACACGGCAAAAAGATAGATCGGAAAGTAATATGTTGGAAAAGTAGACCCGGGGGCCGTAGGTTTCACTAGTGGCTTCTCTCATGAGTATAGCACACGGTGGGTGAACAAATTACTGTTGGGCAATTGATAGAAGATCGAATAGTCATGACGATATCCAAGGCAATGATCATTATATAGGCATCACGTCCAAGATAAGTAGACCGAAACGATTCTGCATCTACTTCTTTTACTCCACACATCGACCGCTATCCAGCATGCATCTAGTGTATTAAGTTCATGGAAAAACGGAGTAATGCAATAAGAACGGTGACATGATGTAGACAAGATCTATTCATGTAGGAATAGACCCCATCTTGTTATCCTTAATAGCAACAATACATGTGTGCCTTGCTGCCCCTTCTGTCATTGGGAAAGGACACCGCAAAATCGAACCCATCACAAAGCACCTCTTCCCATGGCAAGAAAAATCGATCTAGTTGGTCTATCTAAACCAAAGATTCGAAGAAGAAATACGAGGCTATAAGTAATCATGCAAATAAGAGATCAAAGAAGACTCAAATCATATTCATGGATAGAAACTGATCATGAACTCAAAATTCATCGGATCCCAACAAACACACCGCAAAAGTCATTACATCAAATAGATCTCCAAGAGACCATTGTATTGAGAATCAAAAGAGAGAGAGGAAGCCATCTAGCTCCTACCTACGGACCCGTAGGTCTATGGTGGACTACTCACGCGTCATCGGAGAGGCACCCATGAAGACGATGCACCCCTCCGTGATGGCGTTAGATTGGATCTCGAGGTTCTGGAACTTGCGGCCGCTGGAATTGTGTTTTGTCGACTCCCCTAGGGTTTTCTGAATATTTGGGTATTTATAGAGGCGATAGTCGGTGGAGAGGCGTCCCGAGGAGGGCATAACCCACCAGGCTGTGCCAGGGGCCTCTGTCGCACCCTGGTGGGTTGTTGCCTCCTCGGCCCTCCTCTCTGGCACTTCTCTGGTCCACCGGATGTCTTCTGGCCCAAAAAAAATCTCCAAAAAATTTCACGGTGTTTGGGCTTCGTTTGGTACTGATTTTCTGCGAAGTAAAAAACAAGCAAAAATAGCAACTGGCACTTTGGCACTATGTCAATAGGTTAGTCCCAAAAAATGATATAAAGTTGCTATAAAATGATTTTAAAACATCCAAGATTGATAATATAACAGCATGGAACAAGCAAAAATTATAGATACGTTGGAGACGTATCAACATCCCCAAGCTTAATTCCTACTCGTCCTCGAGTAGGTAAATGATAAAAACAATTTTTTTGATGTGGAATGCTACCTAACATGTTCATCACATATTCTTTTCTTTTGTAGCATGGACATTTGGACTTTTAGATGGTTCAAAGCAATAGTCTAGTTTTGACATAGAGACTTTAATGCTCAAGCATATCAACAAGCAACCATGTCTTTCAACATATCAACACTAAAGCAAGTTATCCCTAGCCCATCATGCTCAATCATTGATCCATGTATGTTTTGTTTTCTCTAGTGGTGTCATGTGAATTTCGACTACATGACACTTCACCATACTTGGGCCTAGAGGAAGGCCATGTGGAGTAGAAAACAGATGGTGTGGTGCGAGAGTGACAGAAAGTTAAACACTAGTTTATGTACTATTTTGTAAGGGGCTAATTTGGATTCATATGTTTCATGCTATGGTTAGATTTATCTTAATTCTTCTTTCGTAGTTGCGGATACTTGCGAGAGAGGGTAATCATAAGTAGGTTGTTTGTTTAAAAGAACATCACCTTAGCATCAGTTCACCCACATATCAATTTTTCAAAGTAGTGAACGTGAATCAACTGAAACATGATAGGCATGACTAGGCAAAATTTCCATGTGTCCTTGAAAACGTTTGCTCACTATAAGAAAAGCTTTTGGAGTGTCCTTTGCACCTTGTTACTTTGTTTACTCGTTATTTGCTACAAAAATATCTTGCTATCAAACTATCTGTTACCACACTTTTACATCACTTGCAGAGATTACCTTACTGAAACCATTTATCATTTCCTTCAGCTCCTCGTTGGGTTCGACACTCTTACTTACCGAAAAGACTACGATGGATCCCCTATACTTGTGAGCCATCAGCCCCCTTACTTCCAGCATATTAGAAGCTTTTTATTTTCTTTTTCTGTCAGAGAGAATATGTTTAGACGAGCTCGCGCGCTAGGCACACAAGAAAGGGCCGTTGCGCCTGCAAAACCATGGCTACTCCAGTCGACCGACAGTTTTGGCTGGTCACCTACCGGTCCTCCGATGCAGCGATGCGCAGCCGTGAGATGAGGTTGTTGCTTTCTTTGATTGTCCTCGTGTACTTTCCATCCTCTCCTCGCGGATGCAGCAAATCGAGGCAAGCCGTGGTTCCGACAAAAAAGCTCCAAATCGTGGATAATGCAGCCACGGGACCAGTTCGGTGCGGTGACTGTCACACCTTACCACAACCATGGTCTCAAACCTCGTGGTGACCATAGCAGCCCTGTGCGGCGACCATCCCAACTCGCCGTGCGTCGTAGCTGTTCTGTTTGCCAGTTGTAGCATTTTTAGAGGCGGTTTGCAGCTTTCGGGTCGACGGTTGCAGTCGTCTGCCAGCATCGATTGTAGCAAATCAATCTGTCGGTCGTAGACTTTTCGGTTGCCGACAGTAGCTTATCTTGCAGGTGGTTGTAGCCTTTTGTGTTGCTAGTCCCAACAAATTTTGCCGCTGATTCAACTCATGTACCGGCGACGATCAACGCGTTCGTCATAGTCGCAACGCGTCGAGGTGTCCCCCCCGGGGTTGCAGCATCCATGTGCGCTAGTTCCAACAACGACGAGCTCCTGCTCCAGCATCCACATCTTGCTTCTTCGCAATGCCCCCCACGTCGCAATACTGATGCCCCGGTGGCTCCATCAATGATGCAAGATGGTTCCAGCAAAAACACATGTTGGTTCCAGCAAAAACACATGATGATTCCATCATCCGCCTCTTGGGATCCATGGCGGACTGCTGCATGGAGGAGAGAGGGCGATATGAACTAAAGCTTGATCTCAAGGGGATTCATGGTGGGTTTCCTGCGAGGAAGAGGGAGGGGAAGAGAAATTGATGGCGAAACACGAAGGAAAAAAGACGAACTGAAAAGGAACGACTCGATGCGACGCTCCCACTGTGAGTGGATAAGTAAGCAATTCGTGGCCCGCTAGTACTCGCGAGCAAGCGCGACCGGCCGAAAGTTCGACCTGCCCGTTGATTATAAACGATTCCCTTTCTATTTCGAGATTTTCTGAAGGGTTTACATTATTTTTTAGGGGGAGCTAATGAGTGTACTTGTTATGCTCCTATGGACATCTCCAATAGATGATGTAGATGTATAAATAACTGTTTTTTACATCTCCAATAGATGATGCAGATGCGAAAAAATTACATCACCTCCTCCAAGTGATGTAAAATACAACACTTGGAGATGCAAATTTTCATCTGCACTTCCTGCTGATGTAAAACAGCCAGCCGTGTGCGAAGACGATCCGTCACTTCATTTCAGCTCTGCCCGTCTGCCCGACGCTTGCCCGCCTGCCATGCCCTGCCCGCCGCCCACCGCCCAGTCCCATGGCCTACTCCTATGACCCCTTAGTCGCCTATGCCGCCAGTCTGACCCACCTCATCACCGACGCAACCATCTTCGGCGACCCCCACCTTCGCCGTCATGCCGCCACCTCTATCCAGATGTCGCGGGAACAAGTGCGCCGCCGACAAGAAGCAGTCGGCAGGTAAACCCCGCGATGGAGGAGTGAAGCGGTCGGCGGGAAGCAAGCCCACGACGAATCTAAATTGAGTGGCCAAGAAGATGAAGGCGACAATGGCTGCTTCGGGCGATTCACTACCGCCGGGTGCCGTGGGAACTGTCTCCGGTTACGGACCTCCTTCTCCACCATGGCATGCCCTGTTGCCGGCCATGAAGGAAGACGCAGCCACACCCACGACCACCGCCTCCAGCGTGCTCAACAAAATGTCCCAAAGCTTAAAAAAATCTTTGTGTTTGTTCTTTTCATTTCTGATATGAATAGATTGTGAGGTTGCGTGTGTGTCCATTGTTGGAAATATGCCCTAGAGGCAATAATAAATTAGTTATTATCGTATTCCCTTGTTCATGATAATCGTTTATTATCCATGCTATAATTGTATTGATTGGAAACTCAGATACATGTGTTGATACATCGACAACAAAGTGTCCCTAGTAAGCCTCTACTAAACTAGCTCGTTGATCAAAGATGGTTAAGGTTTCCTAGCCATAGACATGTGTTGTCATTTGATAATGGGATCACATCATTGGGAGAATGATGTGATGGACAAGACCCAAACAATGAACGTAGCATATGATCGTGTTAGTTTATTGCTATTGTTTTCTGCATGTCAAGTATCTATTCCTATGACCATGAGATCATGCAACTCACTGACACCGGAGGAGTACCTTGTGTGTATCAAATGTCGCAACGTAACTGGGTGACTATAAAGGTGCACTACAGGTGTCTCCGAGGGTGTCTGTTGAGTGGGCATAGATCAAGACTGGGATTTGTTACTCCGTGTGACGGAGAGGTATCTTAGGGCCCACTCGGTAATACAACATCACAATGATCCTTTCAAGCAAAGTTACTAAAGAGTTAGCCACGGGATCTTGTATTACGGAACGAGTAAAGAGACTTGCCAGTAACGAGATTGAACTAGGTATAGAGATACCGACGATCGAATCTCGGGCAAGTAACTTACCGAAGAACAAAGGGAACAGCATACGGGGTTAACTAAATCCTTGACATAGAGGTTCAACCGATAAAGATCTTCGTAGAATATGTAGGAACCAATATGGGCATCCAGGTCCCGCTATTGGTTATTGGCCGTAGAGGTGTCTCGGTCATGTCTGCATAGTTCTCGAACCCGCAGGGTCTACACACTTAACGTTTGGTGACGATATAAGTATAGTTGAGTTATTATGTTGGTGACCGAAAGTTGTTCGGAGTCTTAGATGAGATCCCGGACATGACGAGGAGCTCCGGAATAGTCCGGAGGTAAGATTGATATATGGGATAATAGTGTTTGGTCTCCGGAAGGGTTCCGGAATTCACCGGAAGGGGTTTCGGATGTTTCCCGAAATGTTCGGGTACAAGAACACTTTATTTGGGCCAAGGGGTAAAGCCCACGAGGCTTTAGGAAGGTGCAAAAAGGAGTTTTGCGGAGGCCAGGGGCCAGACGCCAGGGACCCTGGCGTCTGGAGCCAGACGCCGAGGACCCCGGCGTCTGGTCCTGGAGTCCGAGGAGGACTCTTGCCTTGCGTGCCAAACCGACTTTGAGGAGGCTCTTTCTCCAAGTTTCGACCCCATGGCTCAACATATAAATAGAGGGGCAGGGCTAGCCACCAGAACAAATCAAGATTTCCCCAAGCCATGTGCCGGCAACCCCGCCCCTCTAGATTATCCTCCATCATAGTTTCCGTTGTGCTTGGCGAAGCCCTGCGGAGATTATTCTTCACCACCACCGTCACCACGTCGTCGTGCTGCCGGAACTCATCTACTACTTCTCCCCTCTTGCTGGATCAAGAAGGCGAGGACGTCATCAAGCTGTACGTGTGTTGAACGCGGAGGTGTCGTCCGTTCGGCGCTAGATCGTGATTGGATCGCGGGACGGCTTGCGATTTGGATCGCGAAGACGTTCGACTACATCAACCGCGTTTCTTAACGCTTCCGCTTAGCGATCTACAAGGGTATGTGGATCCGATCTCTCCTCTCGTAGATATTCATCTCCTAGATTGATCTTGGTGAAGCGTAGGAAATTTTTTGTTTCCCATGCAACGTTCCTCAACATCCATTTGTAGTCTTGATTATGAAGCATTCATGCGCGACAAATCTGGAGAATGAAGATTATTTTTCTCAAGGGTATGCATCACAAGAATATGATACTCAATTTGACGAGGAAAGTTGACAACGTCCACAATCTGACTAGTGACAACGGAAAGGACGTTATATTTATGTGCATTTTAATTTGTTGGACCAAGAACTTTGATTGATATGATGCCTTGGTTGTAGGATCTTGAAATTCATTTGATATGATGCACTGTCGGTTGTAGAAAATATGAAAATATTGATCTATATGATGATTTTGATGTGGTTGTATAGCGGTTGTAGTGTGACTGTAACCGCCGGGCGGCCGTTGGTCATTTTTCATCTTCACATATGCGTCATCTATTGGAGTAGTAGCTTTACATCGCGAACTATACATTATCCGTTGAAATTGGCTCTTTTTTGTAGATATAATTAAAAAACATTTTTTAGTGATGTAAAATATACTTTACCTACGTTTACATTTCCAAATATATATAATCTATTGGAGATGGTCTAAGAGTGTCAAAATAAATGGTTTTTCTTTCTTGTGTTCTCTGCTTTTTGTGGATATTTTTCATCCGACTAGGTTTAGTACAATTCTAAACTACAGAGTTCGCTAGGAAAAACACTCTAATTACGACGTATAGGGAGGCATGTAGGCAGAGTCCTCCACGGATTCGACATTTTAGAGCATACGTCAAGTTTTCTAGATCTTCTTTTGGGTTGCCTAAGTGGCCAAGGGTGGAACCGACATGGGGTCCTTGGTCCGGCCCACCAGGCCAGGAGTCAACATGATGAGAGGCCCCCTAGCCGGGACATCGTCAGTAGCCCCTGAACTGGTCTTCAAGTCTAGCCGCATCTTGACTCATCAAAACTCCTCCTCAACTTAAATCGCCGGCCTTACCAAGTGGTCAGCTTGGTAAGCTATCAACAAAAATTGCAAACTTAAATCGCCGGCCTTGAAACAACTTCCATGAAAATGTCTTCCGCCTAATCTGAGGTCTAACACCGAGTTGTGCGTGAAGGGTGCCTGCACCACCCCAGTTCTGACTAGCGCCATGAGAATTAGACCTGAGTTGCACGCAGGAAACGTTCCCGTGCAGTTAGCCTGTGGCGCGAAGTATTCATGCGCTCCCGACGTGATGGTTATCTGGTTTTGTTCTGACAACGCAAACTAGTCCTATCCATGGGCCCATATAATCACTAGTGTGGAGTGGAGTCATCCTATGCAAACGTTTCAAACCCCCTTTCGCTGACACAATTTCGAACCGTTGCCTTGCGAAGGTGGGCAATGGGGCGATCAGATACGACCCATCCAACACAATAAGGGTCGCGGCAATGGCGCCTCCTCGTGCATTCCACCTCGTCATTTTGACTGTGCTAGCAAGAAAAAAAAATCGAGAGGAGTAAAAAAACATAGAGCAGGCGTCGGTGCCTTCCCTTCCTCACGAAGCAAGACCCACTCTTTCTTCTTTCTCTCCCAATAGATCGTACTCCCTCCGTTCCACAATGTAGTGCGCCCACGCTTCCCCAAATCTAAGTTTGACCATAATTTTGATCAACAAGACTACGAATTCGGTGGTATAGTTTTTGCCCCCGTCGCAATCGGTCTCGTTGGTTAAATCCATGGTCAAAGTTCAAACTCGAAAACCGATAACGCACTATGTTATGGAACGGAGGGAGTATCACGCAACCTCCCCTTTCCTTTCTTCCCTAGGGTTGCCGCGACCACCGCCCCATCGGCGCATCCCAGCTCCTCCGGCGCCCGCCACCGTGGAAAGCGCCCTCCTCAGATCCGCCTCTCCCCAAACCTTCTCGCCTTCGTGTTCCACCCGGCTCCAAGATGGTTGCAGAGGAGGGGTGGTTGCAGAGGAGGGGGGAAGGGGATGCCGTCGAGGTGCGGAGAGAGGCCCTGCCTCGGGGCGGCGAGTTGCAGAGGAGATTCTTTGGTCGTTTTATGCGAGGTAGGGGGTGGAGATGCACCACGGTGGCGCGGCGTGGCGGGGCCATGGTGGCTAGTCCGTTGACCGAGGAGGCGACGAAGTTGACGGAGCTTACCAAGGAGGACCTCATCGCCTACCTCACATCCGGGTGTAAGCCCAAGGAGAACTGGAGGTGAGAAGCTTCGGTATGGTGCTACTTCCCTACTGCTACTTAGTACTTACTGTTGGAAGTGGAATGGAATGGTTCGTACCATTCTTGAGTTGGTTTGACACAGATACGGCTGGAATGGCCGATTCTTACCACCCAGCTTGTTGTTTAACTCTTCAGTTGAAGATTTGGTGTTCAGTTGCGCTGCCCCTGGAGTGGTGGGACTATTCACATGAATCAGTATTGCCTCGTAGCACTAACGACAAACTGGGTTATGTTTGCTGGCGTGGAAGTGATGTTTGCACACTAATTGTTTTCATGGTTAACTGTTTTGTCTTCTATCATCTGATATTTAATGGTGATAGAACCTGTAGAAGCCTCTCATTAGCCCCTTCCGGGAGTTAATTTGGTTCCTTGAGTAAAATGAGAGTTGTTATGGTTGATTCCTTTGAGTCTGGTGTATTGACAAAGCATTTGTCAAAGTAGAGATCGTGTCGATAAGTAAGCATTTGTCAAAGTAGAGATCGTGCCGATAAGTAATTTATCAACGTTTTGTAGCTGGCATTCCTGCTGTTGTAAATAAGCTGCCTATGCTTCATAGGGCAAGGGGCCATAGTTAGTACAGTTGATCTTGGTGACATATTTTTCCTTCCTTTTTATTTGCAACATGTAAGTACCACTACAACTTGCTACCAAGTGCAGACTTGTTAAGTTACACAAATAAATTCCCGCATAACGATCGATCTTCTCATCTTCACATGGAGCTGTTTGAAAACAACCTTAATGGACTGATAGCAACGACCCTGGGCAACCATACATGCCTGGTCACCCTTGACCTTTACATCAACCATCTCACCGAAGCGATACCGCTTTCACTCGGGAACATCGAGACGCCGCTTTTCCTGTATGATGTGCCTTGCTACAGCAATTTTCAGTTGATGGGATGCTAAAATGCCTACTGTCTCCAACTTCTAAATACAATCTGTTGGTGTCTGCAGGATGCTACATAGGAACAAACTGTCAGGAGGTATACCGACATTGTTGGGCCGTCTAATAAAGCTTGTCAAGCTGGTGCTTCAGGAAAATATGCTGACAAGCGCGGTGCCGCTGGAGGGAAGGTATGATCTTGCATATTGATATACATCTATATGCATGCACTATGCACGTATCACTAAAGCGGATAGGATGTATGACAACCATACTCCGTCAATCTATAATTTTCGCTGAATTTTTCTCCTCCCAATATTATCTAAGCCACTCCCTCCGTCCCACAATATAATAAGATCGTTTTTCAAGCTAACATAGCTTCAAAAATGATCTTATATTATGGGACAGAGGGAGTATCATTTAGTGAATACACTTCAATGTTTTCTTTACTTGCTTTGTGACAACTGTTTCTTGTTTTGATTCCTTAGTCAGGAAATGTGGTACAGATAATTAAGATGTTAACCTGTGAAAATGGTGTAGTGGCTTTCACACTAATGGAATGATACCAAAAATTGAGATTGGAACTCGGACAATCCAGACCAGTGGTTTATATTGCTGAATTACTAAATCCTTTCATAAGCAGCTGGTATGAGTTGTCAGTGGTTGTCAATAAATATGAAGTTCCTGTTAAGGCTACTACAAACGTGTGGAGGTGACTAGACCTAAGTTCAGATAATACAGTCTCACGTAGCTAATATAATATGGTATCTTTCTGAAGGAAAGATATATTATTTTACATCTGTTATTTTGTTGTACTCATTGGTTAGAGTATGCCTTTCTGGTACAATTTGCAAAGTCAGTGTTTCTATCAACCTTGTATCAAACCATTTACATCTTCTCAGCTTTATCACTTACAAGGAGCGATCATAGAATTTTACGATCTGTTATTCTTTTGTACTTCCACCTAACTGCTTGCGAAGATTGATCGTTTCCTTAGATACTTACCTTCATGTGTTTCTTCTACGATAGCTTTCGACCTTGGCTCGACTTTTCTCCAACTTAAAACTTTATCTCCAAAGAATAAATGATATTTAGGCCTGTTCCATATGCAACTTTATTTCGTTCTCACCTAAATCGAACGCAATGCAAGAACACCAAGCGGGATCCAGTACTTTGGAGAGCTTGAAGAGCATTGTTACTGGGGTAATGAGGTTAAACTCTAAGAGCACCATGTTGACGCACTATTTGCCATGTTCTGGCGCAATAAGCCAAACGTCAAGTACTATGTATGCACCATCAACAAGACGTTTGCCAGGCCAGGCAAGAGGATGGTAACTCCAAAAATACATCCTTTCTTGCGTATCACATAACACGGTGCATCCCTCTCAATTCCTTCCTTTCTCATGTAGTATTTCAGGTCCACTGCGCCAAAGAGAACCTCAAGGACTACATTCACTCGGATGATGATACGTTGAAGATCAAAGCTTGCCAACAACAAGGTGCCCGGCGATTGTCGCGTCATGTTAGGAATGGACAAGAGAACCACCATCACCACCAGCTGGTCAAAGTTTCGGGACTATGCAAACATCCACCAAGGAGACATCTGCGCCTTCCGCTTCAAGGTTACAGCAAATCGCTGCCTTGCGCTCACCGTGCATCGCCTCTAGACGCACCATAAAAACAACAGAAGCTTCGTATGAGTATAATCTATAAATCTGTCTAAGTACATTTCGAGGTGTTGAACCTTGCCTTTCCTTTTGGATGGTGTAATGTGCTGCTTTTGAATAGCTAGCATATATGTTGTCGCGATGTAGCCTCTAAGATTGCCACCTATCAGCTTCAATTGCACATGTTTATATCTATGTTGCTCTGTTCTGTTTCAAATATCAGTTGTTTAACATCAATCACATAAGTTAGTTATAGTACATACAGAAAGGATGAAGGGGTGTGCCCTCCCCGGCACCGCCCATCTCCCGCTCAAGAGGTGCCACAGGGTGGCGCCCCAACCCCTAGTATTAATCATTGGCGATAGGTCCTTTGATCACACACGATAAACGCGAAAATGCATGTGTGCGATCGGGAGAGTTATCACAAACAAACAAGTGGAGCAAGCCGTTACAGATGTGCTGAACATCCCACACAGTCATTTAAAAAAAAACGTTTGTGTTAGTTTCGTGCAACACACACGATGCGTCCAACGGAATCGTTTGAAATAGAATGATCCATCACAAATGCCATTCCTACTAGAAACGTTTGGCACCTCATTGTGTATCTAAAACAATTGTCGGACGACATCATGTATAAATGTGTGTTTGGTTCATTGATCCCACATAAACGTCCATGAATTTGAAAAATGTTCTTGAATTGAAATGTTCATGATTTTTTAAAAAGTACAAATTCAAAAAGAAATCGTGAATATGAAAAATGTTTATTAAATTTAAAAAATGTTCAGGAAATCAAAAAATGTTCGCCAATTAAAAAAATAGCCAGTTTAAAAACGATTCACTAATTCGAAAACTTCATGAAAGTGTTCCCGAGTTAAAATGTTCATGAAGTAAGAAAAAGTTCACGTATTTCATTTTATTATTGAAAAATTGTGAATCTGAAAAAACATACCCGAATTAAAAAATATGAATTCCAAAATATATTACGAATTTTAAAAGTACATGAATTCAAGAAATGATCGTGAATTTAGAAAATGTGAACACATTTTTCAAAATTCAAAGAATTGAAATTTAAAATGGTCACAAATTTCAATTTTTTTCATTGATTTCCAAAATTTTCATGACTTTGAAAAGTGTCAAACATTTTTAAAAATGCTCCGACATTTTTTACATTCGTTCATAGCTCTAATGAGTTGGCCCAGGAGGAAAATCCTATTTGACACTCTCTACGTCAAACAGGCGAGAGAGAGATCGTACGGATTGGGCCAGCCCATTTAAAGGTTTTGGGGACCTTCTAGAGGTTCCCAACCGGTTTTTTAGGGTCTTGGGAAACTTCTAGAAGGTTCCTCAACCGGATTTGTTTCTGTTTTGTTTCTCTTTCATTTCTCATTTTTTTTCTGTTTCTTTTTTTTCCTTTTCTGCTTATTTCTTTCTCAAATTCATTTTTCTTTTTCTAAATTTTTTTCGCATTTTTAAAACATTGCTCTTTTCTAAAGAAAATGCTCCCGTTTTTAAATTTTGTTCATAAATTCCATAAAAAACAGAATTTCAAAATTTGTTCACTTCGTTTCAGAAAATGTTCGGTAATTCAAAAAAAATGTTCACAAATTTGTTTTTAAAAAATGTTTGCATTTTGAAAATTTTGTTCATTTCTAAAGAACATTTGTTCACAAATTTTCAAAAACAGTCGTGTTTTATAATTTTATTTGGAAGTTTCAAAATATGTTCGCGTTTCTAACTTTTGTTCTGGAATTTCAAAAAATGTTCCCATTTCAAAGTAAATTGGTCATCATTTTTAAAAAATGTTCCAGTTTTTCGAAAATGATTCTGTTTTTCGAAAATGTTTCTGTTGTTTTAATAAATTCATAGTAGTTCCTGTTTTTTGAAAATGTTCCTGTTTTTCGAAAATGTGTCTGTTTGTTTAATAAATTCACACTAGTTCCTGTTTTTCGAAAATGTTCCTGCTACCACTCTGAATTATCAGAGGCGTGAATTATTAATAGAGGATATCATCGGCCATCTGAGTGTTGAGCAGAACTTGAAAGCAAAAGACTCGCATGGAGAAGGAACTGAAAGTTCGTCTGTCGCCAATATGGTACATCAGAAGAACTTCAATTCCCACAAGTCCAAGGGAAAGAATTATGTCCAACAGAACACCGGCTTTAAGAAGAAGGGAAAGAAGAGCTTCAAGGAGAACAAGAAGGGAGATGGCTGCTTCACTTGTGGTTCGGAGGAACACTGGGCCAACAAGTGCCCAAATAAGTACAAGAAGCCAGAGCCAGACAACAAGTCTGCCAATATGATTGTGGGCAACAATGAAAGTGATGCATCTGGGTCACAGGCCATGGGTCCGTATTGATGAGGAATGGCGCGAGTGCTTCTATTCTTGGTGTTGGCACGGTCGATCTGAAGTTTACTTCGGGAAAGATCGTGCAGCTGAAGAACGTGCAGCATGTCCCGCCATCAAGAAGAATCTCGTTAGTGGCTCCCTTCTCTATAGAGAAGGGTTTAAGTTGGTCTTCGAGTCTAATAAAGTAGTTGTTACGAAATATGGACTTTTTGTTGAAAAAAAAGTTATGAATGTGGATGTCTGTTCCGTCTCTCCCTTGCAGATTTTTGTAATAAAGTCGTGAACAATATTCATTCGAGTGTTAATGAATCTGAAGTTTGGCATTCACGTATTTGTCACATTTGTTTTGGTGTTATGTCGCGGCTAGCAAAACTGAATTTAATCACTAGTATCACTTTAGCCAAAGGTTCTAAGCACCATTCGTGTGTGCAGGCAAAGCAACCTCGCAAGCCTGACAAAGCTGCGGAGGAGAGACACTTGGCGCCATTAGAACTCGTACATTCTGATCTTTGTGAGATGAATGGTGTGTTGACTAAAGGTGGAAGGAAATATTTCATGACATTGATAGATGATTTCTCTAGAAATTTGTATGTGTATCTGTTAAATACTAAAGATGAGGCTCTACACTACTTTAAAATCTATAAGGCAGAAGTTGAGAACCAACTTGAAAAGAAAATTAAATGAGTCTAGTTAGATTTTGGTGGAGAGTGTTGGGGAACGTTGCATGGGAAACAAAAAATTTCCTACGCACACGCAAGATCTATCCATGGTGATGAGCATCTACGAGAGGGAGAGTGAATCTACATACCCTTGTAGATCGCTAAGCGGAAGCGTTAAGAAACGCGGTTGATGTAGTCGAACGTCTTCGCGATCCAAATCGCCGAGCGTCCCGCGATCCCGATCACGGTCCTTCCGATCTAGCGCCGAACGGACGGCACCTCCGCGTTCAACACACGTACGGCCTGATGACGCCTTCACCTCCTCGATCCAGCGAGCGATGGTGAAGTAGTGGATGAGTTCCGGCAGCACGACGGCGTGGTGATGGTGGTGAGGAACAATCTCTCCAGGGCTTCGCCAAGCACTACGGAGATTATGACGGGAGGAACTAGAGGGTTAGGGTTGCCGGCACACGGCTTGGGAAATCTTGATCTATCTCGTGTGCTAGCCCTGCCCCTCTATTTATATGTTGAGCCCTGGGGTCTAAACTTGGAGTAAAAGCCTCCTCCAGGTCGGTTTTGCCCGCACAAGGTCGGTTTGGCCCGCACAGAAAGAGTCCAACTCGGATTCCAGCAGTATCGCGCACAAGCGGTAGTACCGCTCACGAGCGGTAGTACCGCTTGAGCGGTAGTACCACTTCACACAAAGCGGTAGTACCGCTTACGCGGTAGTACTGCCTTACAGCGGTAGTACCGCTTAAGGCAGCAGCAAAACTTCCTTTTGCACTTTCCAATACCTCGTGGGCTTTACCTCTTTCGCCCATATAAAGTGTTGCTGCACCCGAACACTTCGGTAAACATTCGGAACCCCTTCCGGTGAATTCCGGAACCCTTCCGGAAATCAAAACACTATTATCACATATATCAATCTTTACCTCCGGACTATTCCGGAGATCCTCGTCATGTCCGGGATCTTATCCGGGACTCCGAACAACCTTCGGTCACCAACACAATAACTCAACTATAATAATCGTCACCAAACGTTAAGTGTGTAGACCCTGCGGGTTCGAGAACTATGTAGACATGACCGAGACACCTCTACGGTCAATAACCAATAGCGGGACCTGGATGCCCATATTGGTTCC
Source organism: Elymus sibiricus (assembly GCA_039707655.1). NCBI lineage: Eukaryota > Viridiplantae > Streptophyta > Magnoliopsida > Poales > Poaceae > Elymus > Elymus sibiricus. The sequence goes on from CM077667.1 coordinate 64,671,066, forward strand.
TACATATTCTACGAAGATCTATATCGGTCGAACCTCTATGTCAAGGATTCAGTTAATCCCGTATGCTGTTCCCTTTGTTCTTCGGTATGTTACTTGCCCGAGATTCGATCGTCGGTATCTCTATACCTAGTTCAATCTCGTTACTGGCAAGTCTCTTTACTCGTTCCGTAATACAAGATCCTGTGGCTAACTCTTTAGTCACTTTGCTTGCAAGGCTCATTGTGATGTTGTATTACCGAGTGGGCCCTGAGATACCTCTCCGTCACACGGAGTAACAAATCCCAGTCTTGATCCATGCCAACTCAACAGACACCCTCGGAGATACCTGTAGAGCATCTTTATAGTCACCCAGTTACGTTGCGACGTTTGATACACACAAGGTATTCCTCCGGTGTCAGTGAGTTGCATGATCTCATGGTCATAGGAACAGATACTTGACATGTAGAAAACAATAGCAATAAACTGACACGATCATATGCTACGTTTATAGTTTGGGTCTTGTCCATCACATCATTCTCCTAATGATGTGATCCCGTTATCAAATGACATCTCATGTCCATGGCTAGGAAACCTTCACCATCTTTTGATCAACGAGCTAGTTAACTAGAGGCTTACTAGGGACACAGTGTTGTCTATGTACCCACACATGTATTTGAGTTTCCAATCAATACAATTATAGCATGGATAATAAACGATTATCATGAACAAGGAAATATAATAATAACCAATTTATTATTGCCTCTAGGGCATATTTCCAACAGTCTCCCACTTGCACTAGAGTCAATAATCTAGTTCACATCACTATGTGATTTACATTGTAATGAATCGAACACCCATGTAGTTCTGGTGTTGTTCATGTTTAGCCCTTGGAAGAGGTTTAGTCATCGGATCTGCAACATTCAGATCCGTGTGTACTTTGCAAATATTTATGTCGTCCTCCTTGATGTAATCGCGGATGGAATTGAAACGTCGCTTTATGTGTCTGGTCCTCTTGTGAAACCTTGGTTCCTTGGCCAGAGCAATGGCACCAGTGTTATCACAGAACAGAGTCATTGGATTCAGTGCACTAGGCACTACTCCAAGATCTGTCATGGACTCCTTCATCCAGACACCCTCCTTCGCCGCCTCCGAGGCAGCGATGTACTCCGTTTCGCATGTAGAATCAGCTACCACGCTTTGCTTGGAACTGCACCAGCTAACCGCACCCCCATTAAGAATAAATACGTATCCGGTTTGCGACTTAGAGTCATCCGGATCGGTGTCAAAGCTTGCATCGACGTAACCCTTTACGACGAGCTCTTGATCACCTCCATAAACGAGAAACATGTCCTTAGTCCTTTTCAGGTACTTCAGGATATTCTTGACCGCCGTCCAGTGTTCCACTCCTGGATCACTTTGAAACCTTCCGGCCATACTTATGGCAAGGCTGACATCGGGTCTTGTGCACAGCATTGCATACATGATAGAGCCTATGGCTGAGGCATAGGGTACGACACTCATCTTTTCTCTATCTTCTGCAGTCACTGGGCATTGAGTCTTACTCAACTTCACACCTTGTAAAACAGGCAAGAACCCCTTCTTGGACTGATCCATTTTGAACTTCTTCAAAATCTTATCAAGGTATGTGCTTTGTGAAAGTCCTATTAAACGTCTTGATCTATCTCTATAGATCTTGATGCCTAATATGAAAGCAGCTTCTCCTAGGTCCTTCATTGAAAAAACTCTTGTTCAAATATTCCTTCACGCTTTCCAATATTTCTATATTGTTTCCAATCAGTAATATGTCATCCACATATAATATTAGAAATGCTATAGAGCTCCCACTCACTTTCTTGTAAATACAAGCTTCTCCGTAAACTTGTATAAACTCGAACGCTTTGATCACCTCATCAAAGCGAAGATTCCAACTCCGAGATGCTTGCACCAGTCCATAAATGGATCGCTGGAGTTTGCAAACTTTGTCAGCATTCTCTGGATCGACAAAACCTTCTGGTTGCATCATATACAACTCTTCCTTAAGGAAACCGTTAAGGAACGCTGTTTTGACATCCATCTGCCAAATTTCATAATCGAAAAAGGCAGCTATTGCTAACATGATTCTGACGGACTTAAGCATCGCTACGGGTGAGAAGGTCTCATCGTAGTCAGCTCCTTGAACTTGTGAAAAACCCTTTGCCACAAGTCGAGCTTTATAGACGGTGATATTACCGTCCGCGTCCGTCTTCCTCTTAAAGATCCATTTGTTCTGAATGGCCTTACGCCCTTCCGGTAATACTTCCAAAGTCCACACTTTGTTTTCATACATGGATCCCATCTCGGATTTCATGGCCTCTAACCACTTCTCGGAATCCGGGCCCATCATCGCTTCTCCATAGCTCGTAGGTTCATCGTTGTCCAACAACATGACCTCTAAGACAGGGTTGCCGTACCACTCAGGAGCAGTACGCGTCCTTGTCGACCTACGAGGTTCGATAGCAACTTGATCCAAAGCTTCATGATCATCATCATTAACTTCCTCTTCAGCTGATGTAGGCTCTACAGAAACATCTTTCTGCGCTGCGCTACTTTCAGGTTGAAGTAAAGGTTCAACAACCTCATCAAGTTCTATCTTCCTCCCACTCAATTCTTTCGAGAGAAACTTTTTCTCAAGAAACGTTCCGTTTTTAGCGACAAACACTTTGCCTTCGGATCTGAGGTAGAAGGTATACCCAACTGTCTCTTTTGGGTATCCTATGAAGACGCATTTCTCCGCTTTGGGTTCCAGCTTTTCAGGCTGAAGCTTTTTGACATAAGCATCACATCCCCAAACTTTAAGAAACGACAGCTTTGGCTTCTTGTCAAACCAAAGTTCATATGGCGTCGTCTCAACGGATTTCGATGGTGCCCTATTTAAAGTGAATGCAGCTGTCTCTAATGCATAACCCCAAAACGATAGTGGCAAATCGGCAAGAGACATCATAGATCGCACCATATCTAATAAGGTTCGATTACGACGTTCGGACACACCATTACGCTGTGGTGTTCCAGGCGGTGTCAGTTGTGAAACAATTCCACATTGTCTTAAGTGACTGCCAAACTCATAACTCAGATATTCTCCTCCTCGATCAGATCGTAGGAATTTAATCTTCTTGTTACGATGATTCTCAACTTCACTCTGAAATTGCTTGAACTTTTCAAACGTTTCAGACTTGTGTTTCATTAAGTAAATATACCCATATCTACTTAAGTCATCAGTGAAGGTGAGAAAGTAACGATAACCACCGCGTGCCTCAATGCTCATCGGACCGCACACATCAGTATGTATGATTTCCAACAAGTCACTTGCCCGTTCCATTGTTCCAGAGAACGGCGTTTTAGTCATCTTGCCCAAGAGGCATGGCTCACATGTGTCAAGTGATTCAAAATCAAGTGACTCCAAAAGTCCATCAGCATGGAGCTTCCTCATGCGTTTTACGCCAATATGACCTAAACGGCAGTGCCACAAGAAAGTGGTATTATCATTATCAATTCTACATCTTTTGGCATCAATGTTATGAACATGTGTATCATTACTATCGAGATTCAATAAGAATAAACCCTTTACTTCGGGTGCATGACCATAAAAGATATTACTCATATAAATAGAACAACCATTATTCTCTGATTTAAATGAGTAACCGTCTCGCAATAAAAAAGATCCAGATATAATGTTCATGCTTAACGCAGGCACCAAATAACATTTATTCAGGTTCATTACTAATCCCGATGGTAATCGAAGAGCGAGCGTGCCGACGGCGATCACATCAACCTTGGAACCATTTCCCACGCGCATCGTCACTTCGTCCTTTGCCAGCCTCCGTCTATTCCGCAGTTCCTGTTTTGAGTTGCAAATATGAGCAACCGCACCGGTATCAAATACCCAGGCACTACAACGAGAGTTGGTAAGGTACACATCAATAACATGTATATCATATATACCTTGTTTGTTGTTGGCCGCCTTCTTGTCAGCCAAATACTTGGGGCAGTTCCGCTTCCAGTGTCCAGTTCCCTTGCAATGAAAGCACACAGTTTCTGGTTTGGGTCCAGCCTTGGGTTTCTTCATGGGAGGAGCATGCTTTGCCACTCTTCTTGGAGTTACCCTTCTTACCCTTGCCATTTTTCTTGAAACTAGTGGTTTTATTGACCATCAACACTTGATGCTCCTTCTGAATTTCAGACTCAGCGACTTTCAGCATCGCAAACAGCTCGGCGACTGACTTGTTCATCCCGTGCATGTTATAGTTCAACACGAAGCTCTTGTAGCTAGGTGGCAATGATTGAAGAACTCTGTCAGTGATAGCCTCTGGCGGAAGGGGCATCCCTAATTCAGCCAGACGGGTGGAGTACCCAGACATTCTGAGTATGTGATCACTAACAGACCCGTTCTCCTCCATCTTGCAAGTATAGAACTTATCGGAGGTCTCATACCTCTCGATCCGGGCATTCTTCTGAAAGATAAACCTCAACTCCTGGAACATCTCATATGCTCCATGACGTTCAAAACGTCTTTGAAGTCCCGGTTCTAAGCCATACAACATTGCACATTGAACTATTGAGTAATCATCAGAACGAGCCTGCCAGGCGTTCACAACGTCTAGAGACTCAACTGGAGCGGGTGGATCACCAAGCGGTGCATCAAGGACATAAGCATTCTGGGAAGCCGTAAGGATAATCCTTAGATTACGGGCCCAGTCCACAAAGTTACTTCCAACATCTTTCAGCTTAGCTTTCTCTAGGAACGCATTAAAATTCAGGGGTGCTACTGCGCGAGCCATGATCTACAACATAAATATAGCAAAGACAACTTAGACTATTGTTCAAGATAATGAGTTTTAGTTAATCATATTACTTAAAAAACTCCCACTCAAATTGACATCCCTCCGGTCATTCGAGTGTCACATGATCCAAATCCACCAACTCAAGTCCGATCATCACGTGAGTTGAGGTGGTTTCAATGGTGAACATCTTCATGTTGATCATATCTAATATATGACTCATGTTTGACCTTTCGGTCTCTTGTGTTCCGAGGCCATGTCTGTACATGCTAGGCTCGTCAAGTTTAACCCGAGTGTTCCGCAAGTGCAACACTGGCTTGCACCCGTTGTATGTGAACGTAGAGTCTATCACACCCGATCATCACGTGGTGTCTCGAAACGACGAACTTTCGCAACGGTGCACACTCGGGGAGAACACAATTTATCTTGAAATTTAAGTGAGGGATCACCTTATAATGCTACCGTCGTCCTAAGCAAAATAAGATGCATAAAAGGATTAACATCACATGCAAATCATAAGTGACATGATATGGCCATGAACTTGTGCTTTTGATCTCCATCTCCAAAGCACCGGCATGATCTCCATCGTCACCGGCATGACACCATGATCTCCATCATCTTGATCTCCTTCAACGTGTCGCCATGAGGTTGTCGCGCCAACTGTTGCTTCCACGACTATTGCTAACTCATAGCGATAAAGTAAAGCAAAACGGCGAAAATAATTAAAGACAACTCTATGGCTCCTGCCAGTTGCCGTACTCATCGACATGCAAGTCGTGATATTCTATACAACACATGATCATCTCATACATCACATATATCTCATCATGAAATTGGCCATATCACATCACAACATACCCTGCAAAAACAAGTTAGACGTCCTCTAATTGTTGTTGCAAGTTTTACGTGGCTGCTACGGGTTTGCAAGAACCGTTCTTACCTACGCAAAACCACAACGTGGTGTAGTGATTGCTTTTTGATCTTCTAAAAGAACCCTCTTCATCGAAACCGATTCAACTAAAGTGAGAGAGACAGACACCTGCCAGTCACCTTTATGCAACGAGTGCACGTAGCGGTGAAACCTGTCTCGCGTAAGCGTACGCGTAATGTCGGTCCGGGCCGCTTCATCTCACAATACCGCCGAATCAAGTATCAACTAGTAACGGCAAGCAATATGTATACACCCACGCCCACAACTCGTTTGTGTTCTACTCGAGATCTTGAAAGCAAAAGACTCGCATGGAGAAGGAACTGAAAGTTCGTCTGTCGCCAATATGGTACATCAGAAGAACTTCAATTCCCACAAGTCCAAGGGAAAGAATTATGTCCAACAGAACACCGGCTTTAAGAAGAAGGGAAAGAAGAGCTTCAAGGAGAACAAGAAGGGAGATGGCTGCTTCACTTGTGGTTCGGAGGAACACTGGGCCAACAAGTGCCCAAATAAGTACAAGAAGCCAGAGCCAGACAACAAGTCTGCCAATATGATTGTGGGCAACAATGAAAGTGATGCATCTGGGTCACAGGCCATGGGTCCGTATTGATGAGGAATGGCGCGAGTGCTTCTATTCTTGGTGTTGGCACGGTCGATCTGAAGTTTACTTCGGGAAAGATCGTGCAGCTGAAGAATGTGCAGCATGTCCCGCCATCAAGAAGAATCTCGTTAGTGGCTCCCTTCTCTATAGAGAAGGGTTTAAGTTGGTCTTCGAGTCTAATAAAGTAGTTGTTACGAAATATGGACTTTTTGTTGAAAAAAAAGTTATGAATGTGGATGTCTGTTCCGTCTCTCCCTTGCAGATTTTTGTAATAAAGTCGTGAACAATATTCATTCGAGTGTTAATGAATCTGAAGTTTGGCATTCACGTATTTGTCACATTTGTTTTGGTGTTATGTCGCGGCTAGCAAAACTGAATTTAATCACTAGTATCACTTTAGCCAAAGGTTCTAAGCACCATTCGTGTGTGCAGGCAAAGCAACCTCGCAAGCCTGACAAAGCTGCGGAGGAGAGACACTTGGCGCCATTAGAACTCGTACATTCTGATCTTTGTGAGATGAATGGTGTGTTGACTAAAGGTGGAAGGAAATATTTCATGACATTGATAGATGATTTCTCTAGAAATTTGTATGTGTATCTGTTAAATACTAAAGATGAGGCTCTACACTACTTTAAAATCTATAAGGCAGAAGTTGAGAACCAACTTGAAAAGAAAATTAAATGAGTCTAGTTAGATTTTGGTGGAGAGTGTTGGGGAACGTTGCATGGGAAACAAAA